>CM051240.1:43131828-43686828 GCA_027917425.1 Gastrophryne carolinensis | reverse complement strand
ATGTTATTATTTTCATATTATTAGGGGAACAGTACCCCCTGATATACTCCTAAAAATATAAGGGAGCAAGGGGGACTCTAAAGATTCATTTGTGCCAGCACAAAAGATAGATGTTCAAGTTCCAATATAAAGTGACTGGTGCTGTGCTGAAAAATATATAAATAATACAAAGTATACAATATTTACACTATTAGTGGCTATATAAATAGTAATGAAACCCACATACGCTATACATAAGTGATACCGAATGCTGTGCACATATCACAATGATAAGCAGTATTAATATGCAATAAATAAAGACACAAGGTAGACCCAAATTGTGCAAAGAGCAAATACAACCAATCAACAATGCCAATGAAAAAGTAAAGAAAATATAACGGACCAGTCACATCACATATAACAACAGCACTTGTGTTCCCACAGGCAAGAAGATATCAGGGCTAGATGCTAGATGCAGCAGGAACCACCTGCGCACGAGGCTTCCCGTGCCGCTTCTGCTGGGTGAGGGGCCCCCCATTTCCACAGGAGGAAGCAGAGAAAAAAGAGGAAGGCACGTTTCCACAGGTTTCAGGCCAGTCCACATGTCCACATGTGGCTTACAGGGTGGGTTGCCGGATCAACAGCAGCCAGCCAAAGGACAGTTCTGGAGGCTTCAGAGGAGGGCTTTTCCTCACAACAGGAAGGCAACCAGCACAGCTCACGGGGGCGTCACTGGAGCATGGCTGGGGGGGGGGGGTGCAGAGGGGGAGACAGCTCCCACTGAGGACAGCTTCTCTATATGCGCCAGTGCCTGCAGACTGACCGCAGAGTTACCCACCTAGTCAACAGTGTTAATTACTAAGTGGCCGCCATTCTGGATCCCTGCCATAAAGATAACATCACCTCCTTGATTCCAGCATTGGAGCAGGAAAGACGAGAGAGAACAAACGCACTCTGGTGGACGCACTATTGGCGGAGTTCCCAGCTAAATTTGAGGGCTCAGTGGCGGCAAAAGGCCGAGGAGGAGGAGGAGGGGAAAGACACGGGTCATTTGCATGCTTTGTGTAGGGCCTGTATAGGTAGGGAATATATGCAACCAAATAAAATAATAAAAAGATGATTTAGTAATGTAGTTACAGCAAATGGCCACAAGAGGGGAGTGTAGGATAAGAAATGGAATTTCCTCAGAAAGGCCAGAAGACAGACAGTAATGTAGTGTGAACTCACATGGGATTGGTTTATCAATTTAGGCGGGAAACCCACAGAAGGTATAAAGGGGACCCCCAGTAGAGGGAGAAAAGAGACGTGTGAGAGACTGAAGGAGACAGATCTGTGTTACAGACTCAGAGGGAAGCTGAAGTGCAAGCCAAACGTGACAGGAGATAAGAGTGATTATTGATAGAACCAGAGAACTCCAAGAAGGAGAAATGTAAAGGACTTGTGATTAACATTGCACATGAAGTGAATTGGATGTAGTCAGGGCTGTATTTACCATTAGGCAAAACTAGGCCTGTGCCTAGGGTGGCCACCTGCAGGGGGGCGCAGGCATTACTGCTATAGTAAAAAAAAAAGTTGTTTCCGCAGTTGCTTCCTTACCAATGCTCCCGAGCGTTTAAGGGGGGAGAGGGCACAGCGGCTTAAAGTCAGTCTGCAACTTCATCCTCTCCCCTTTATTGCTGTGGCCATGTGACTCCTGTGTGTTGGGAGCTGGGAAGCCTGTAATATATATAATGGAATGCATGCTCCTCCCTACACACATTTATTTTTTGATATTGGCGGACCAGGACGTCATGGCAAACGTCAGCACTGGGCGTGACCAGGCAGGTGCTGGGGCTGCTGCACATTCAGGGGGCCCACCTTTGTTTCTTTCCTTTTATTCTTTCCATTTATTCTTTGTTTCTTAGTGTCACCTGTTTTTTTCTGCCATTCCCTTTCTTTCACTTTTATTATTTCTTTCAGTCCTTTTATTCTTAGTTTTTTTCATTCTATTCTTTCCTTCTTCTTTTCTATTCTTTTTTTCTTTCATCTGTTATACCATTCCTTTTCTTTCCTCTTTCCTTCTATTTTTTTCTGTCATTCCTTCTATTCTTTTTCTCCTTCAGCTCTTTTTTTTGTCTCTAGCTGGCCCTGCTCAACGTCACTTAGCAAAAAGCGGCGCCAGCACTTGAAGTGCCTAGGGCAGTATGAACACTAAATACGGTCCTGGATATAATGTGGATGACTTCCCAATAAAGACGCACTGCCTCACCATCTGGGTGTCCTGCCTGGCTTCAGTAGAAGAGCAACATCACCATAGTGAGTAACCGTGCAACCCGCACTCCGCTCCGAGCCCTGCCCTAGATTGAGGAATCCCCCTAACTCTACTAACCTCTACTAACCTCCCCCAACTCCCTTGCTAGAGTGGGATTGTTACATTTGCCACCAGTCACTGAAGCAAGGACAATCTGTGCACAACATTCATCACCAAGGACCTTCAAAGCAACCATAAAAAACATTACTTAGTATTATTTAGTTGTTAGTATTATTGCCCGTGCTACCCACATGAGGCATCCTGATGCCCCGATGTGTGATACCCCCAGGATCGCCCCAAAAGAATCACCTTTCTGCCAATCCCACAACGCACTCTGGAGGAGCCGATACAAGTTACGCTTGCCATCTGTACATGATGAAAGAAAAGAAATAAGGTGCAGGAGCAGCAATGATGGGCCCTTTGTATCCCCTTCTCTGAATAGATACACAGATTCAATAAATGCAGCTTGCTGAACAAATCACAAAACAATTTTATTTTGTAACAGACAAACATTTAACTTTACAAACTGTAATAAATAATAGTCAAAAAATAAATAAATAAATCTTTGAAGAACCCTTGAAGGTTATTTTTACACATTTTTACTAGTTTTCATCCGCTACCTCCAAAGCTTAGGGATGCCTGTGCACTGTGAAGCTTGTAGTTATTATGTTTTTAATTTAATGATGCTCTGTAACTAACCGTTTCTATTATCAATACCTGATGGCTTTATTAAAACTCACCAAAACTCAGCTTAGCTCAACCTCATTGGGGTCAGAAATTAGCCCAGAATTTTGTCCGGCCCCCAGCCAGCATATAACCTGCCAGCAATATTCCCATTAAGCACCCTACCCTATGAGCTTCCGAGTGGTAAACAAGTGTGTTCCAAGTCCCGAGGCTAATGCACCGCAGAGACAGATGATGGGCAAGGATGGATTTGGCCAATCCTAAATTGATGGTACTGAAGTACTTTAGTATTATAGGGACAGGAGTAGTTAAGCCCTTCAAAGCCATGTTGCTTATAGGTTTAGGGGCAAAGCCTGGGCTGAAGTTTCTTGGGAGGGTAGAGCAGGGCCAGGTACAAGGGAGCTGGGGGGGGGGGGGGGGGGTCAAGAATTGGATAAGGGAAAGCAGCAGCCCAGTCTGTCCCAAGGCAAGATGGCCCATCAGGAAATCTCCCAGGTCTCTTTCTAAGGCTCATCTGCACTGCATGAACATTTGCCCTTAGAGAGTAACTATAAACTGGGCTGCTCTAAAGAAAAGCACTCTAGATGCAGAAAGAAATAGATTTTATCATTTCACCATAAAGCTCTTTTTTAGGTCATAGTTGGCCATTGTATGCTTGCACACACATAGGAACTTGTCCTCTGCATTTAACCCATGCGTGCATTGAGTGTACACTTTCCCCTGAGTGGTAGACTGCCCTAATTATAGCGCCCAGGGAGCATTTGGGGGGTTAGGGGCTTTGCTCAAGGGTACTTCAGTCATGTGTCGGGAATCGAAACTGCCGCCCTTTGGTCACAAGGCCGCTTCCTCACCTCGAGGTCACGTCTGCCCCTCAGTCCATGCAGCACGATGCAAGGGGGTAGTAACCCTCAACCATGGTGCCTTTTTTTTGGGGGGGGGGGGGTAGTTGTCTTACCCAGAGCAGTTTCTAGGGAAATAGCTCTACTTCTTTTCCACCCTGTGCTGCTCCATTAACTTAACATTAATCAACATGTGTCTTGCTGTGCAGCAGGCAGTACTCCCTCCCTATGGCTGCACCCAGTATGGAGGGGGGGGGGGCTGGCATATGTCACTAATAATGGCACTGACCTGTCTGCAGAAAGTAGGGTGTCTGGAATTAAAGCCCCCCCCCTCACATACACAATGGCCCTGACACCCAGGGTGATTAATCTTACACTTCTAAATTCAGTGACAAAGTTGGGGAGGAGGGGTGCAGAGGTCAGTGACAACCAGCTGATCCACTGCAAACCTTAACTCAAAGCAGTTTGCCTTTTGTGCTAAAATAAAGAAACCTAGACTACCTTCCTTCTTTTTAGTTTCCAGACCCCAGCTTCAGTCTACAGTGTTTTATGGTACACAGATCATAATCTTCTGGCAGCAAGCATTAAGGGGTGTGGAAAATAATGGGTGTGCTTTGTTCTGAAGGGGTGTCATGATTAAAATCTGTCTTGGGTGGTATGAACCCTAAATACAGCCTTGACCAACCCAAAGCTTTTTATCATGCATTCACTTGCCTAATAAATTTGGAGCCTCCCAATGACTTCTTGATGCTCTTCTGTCTGCAAATATTTCTAGGTCTTGGAGGTAGGGATTATATTATATATTTTTGCAGTAGAGGGTGAGTAGCAGTAAAGAGTTAAATGCACAACTAAAACACTGATTTGAGCCCTAAAATAGAAGATAAGGATATTTTGGAAAAATATTTCTAATTTATATCTAGCCCAAAGAGATGCCTGGATTTTTACACCAATACTGTGGTTGCCAAATACAGTAGCTGTATCTATATACCTGTCTGCCTCCAGCACCACCAGTTATATGAGGTCCAACTTCTTTTCTTTACTGGTCATGCAAGGCCCTTCTAGACAATGCAGATTCCTACAGTTTATATCCAGGAGGTAGGAAGTCAAAGAAAAGAGTTTCTGGATATTGGAAACCTGGTGACAGCTGCAGAAGGTTAATATATAGCCCAGTACCAAGGTCTTTGCAGTGTTGCTTTAAAGAATATCTCCAACCAAAACTGATCACTAAGTAGCCAGTGGGTAAGTGTGGTATAAAAACCAAGCAAAAGCTTCAATACCACATTTATCCTAAACTTGAGTTAAACTTTCCCTTCTTAATTCTTCAGCCCTTGAAATCTGACAACTGTCACTAGGTATTGACTTTGGCTTATATAAATCATTGCTGGAACCCAACAGGTATGTATTTACACATTGTCTACCCCCACCCACAGTGACTATGCTGGAATTAATCTTTAAAAACAGACCAAAACCCATATATTTGAGAAATTTCACCCACATCTGCATGATGCAACACTAAGAATGGGGTTTACAATATGTCAGGGTAAGTCAAAAAAGTGATTTATTTTTCTACTACCAGGAAAAGGACTATCAAGAGGGAGATTGGCTAATTTGGTTTTGCATCACTGGTGGGTTTTGGTCTGCTTTAAAACTAAAAAGTCATGCTGAAGATTTCCATAGTCCCATGTCGGCAATCAAGGTGGTTGATGTAAAGATCCAAATATATGAATAATAATAACTATTAGTCTGATTAGAGTCCATCAGAAGGGTTCAGAGCACAAGTTCGGGGTCCACTGCTACAGGACTTTGTCTTCTGGGTTTGGTGGACTGTGAGTTCAACAAGGACTGAAGGCTGCAGAGGAGCTTGTTTGACATCCATGTCTGGTCCTCACAGTTTACAGATTCTGAAGTCTTGGAGTTGAAGTCAAATTGCTGAAGAGGAAAAAGATGATTCGTTACTGGGGAAAGCTTCATTCTTTCAAGAAAACATATTTTATGCTTTTAAAATATTTTATATTGCTTTTAAAAAATTTTATTCACAATTTATTAAAACATTATTTATAAAAGATGTATTTATGCTGCTCACTGTGTAAACCTGCTGGCTTAGCTATGGAAAAAATAGTAGCACCAACTTTCAGGGGAGCACAGACCTGTTGAGGCCTGTTGGTCTGACCACAAGGAGTTCAGCAGCAGAAGGAGTGCCCAGAAAGTCATGTAAAATACCACATTGTGTGTAGTGGTCACATCTTCATTTTGACCACCTTGGCAGCTGGGGAATGCAGAAGCCATGCCCTATGTGAACCCTGCCCCCTACCAGACTCCACCAATCCAGATTAGGTGTTCTGACCAGGCCTATGCTATTCAGAGTAGAATAAAGTGTGTATCAGTGTCTGGGATGTAGACTATATATGCTCCTATAACAGTTTGCCAACTGGGACCAAAATACATCCCAGGTTTTTACCGGCCCCAGGCCAACCCATGACCACCCTGCATCATCTACGCTGAGGGCCTGCCAATGCGCTTCCCGGTCAGTTAAAAAGTGTGCACAAGGCTAAGGCTAAAGTATTTCAGGGACAAATCACTGGCAGGGTAGGATATGGACAATATTACTAAATCTTTAGTATTATAGGGGCTGATATAGGGGTCATGTTGGAAAGCATGGGCTAGATTTCATAACATGGGGGTACAATAAGGCTCGGTACAGGGGTTCTGGGAGGAGACCGAGATTGATTGAATAAGGCTGTAGCAGCAGCCCAAAGCAGTGCACCCCCCCCCCCCCCCCGAGAATTCTTCTGGGTTTCCCTATGGAAAGACCTCCCCCATCCTACACCATTGTACATTTCCAGAGGAGCCAGAAGCAGAATAGCTTAGAAGTTTACATCTGTCCAGGCAGCTACCACAAAAGCAGTAGACTGCATCTGGTGACCAAGTAAAGACCAGCTGATGCCACCGTATAGGGCAGCAAGTTATCCCATGTGAAATGGAGAGCTTGCCTCATAAGGTATCATTATTATTGTTTCTTTCTAAAGCGCCATCATAGTCTGTAGCGCTGAAAAGGTAGAAAGAAGGAGTTTCATCTCTTTTGATTCTCCTTGCTCCAGCAAAGGTTCCACCCGCATAACCTACAGATTGGCCATAACTGACCCTGAAGAGCCTGGTGTTGCCAGTTTCTCAGCATTCTCAGCACAAAAAACAGCAACACTAGATCCATTCCAGTCAGAGTGGCCAGCCTGTAGTTAGAGGTGATGGGAGTGAGGATGAAGATTGAGATGAGAAGCTTGCAGTCTTAGCTGGTGCTCCACCTCAATACCCTCAAGTGCTTGTTTACCCACAAACTGGCTGTCCCGAGCGTAGCTCAGGAGAGGAATTTTAAGGTCTTATCACGGTGGTACAGATGCCCAGCGGATTTGAGTACGTTTGATGCATCTTGCTCCGACAGGTGCTGGAGATGCCTAGTGGGGCATGGGAATATGGCCCATATTTGGTGGGGCTGCCCGTCAATTAAGGCCCTTAGGGGGAAAGTCTTATCTATCTACAACTACATCACAGGAAAGTCTGTGCAGAACTCTCTGCAGGTAGCTTTGCTGTCCTCACTTCATTTCTTAACAGCCTTACGAACAATCATTCCAAGGCGATGGAAATCTACAACCTCGTCATCACTTGTTGAATGGGCACAAAAAGTAGAAACCATTCGCCGCATGGAGGAGCTGACCTCAGAATCCGAGGGTACGGCGGGGTGTGTTGACTGATCTTGGTAAGTTGTTAATATGTATATGCCTGTGGGTACACAGGGACAACATGTCTTCTTTCTTCTTGCCTTTTCTGTACTAAAGCCATAATGCCTACTTAAAGCGGCACCACACCCCCAGAAAACGAATGCGGGGCTGCATAGTGACAGTCTCGAGGGGGGGGGGGCATTCAGATTGATGAAGCCCCCCTGCACAATACCCCCCCAACGCCCCATAATCCATAACTGAACCTCAATCCTCAGTCCTCTGATTGGCCACCAGCGGTCACGTGGGCCATGATTCCTGGCCACCGGCTAAACAGAGGACGCATTTTGGCCGAGGATAGAGGTTTAGGTAAGAATTTTGCTGTTTTTTTATAATATTGGTGATTTTCTAAACCTTGTGCTAGCCTCAAACTGTATACTAAGGTGAAATGATAAAGGGAGAGCACATGACATGTTATCAGCTCAAATAATGTTAAATACATCTTTAACACCCCCACTCACATTGTTTCTCAACATGTGGTATGCGTATCCCAATGGGTTCGCAGGGATGTTTGGGGGTGTGCCAACAGCACAGGTCTGATGGGTCTGGTATATTACTTTAACAGTAAAACATTATTCCTTCTTGCTTTAAAAGTGCTACAAGGCCTGTGCCCTACTTGGGGCACAGGGGGTAATCTGTTGGAACATCTTGTCTCTAGGGGGTACTTGGCGTAAAAGGTTTGAGAACCACTGGTTTAGTGTATTCAGTGTTATGGGGTAATCACCATGAGCCAACCAAAGCCTTACCACACCTAAACTAGCCTTTCCCCCAACACAGACCCTGTGCTGGTACACATTGTAATCCAGGCTCTTCATTCTTTTTGCCCCAGTGCTCCTCTGTAAATGACAGAACTATAAATCTCATTAACTAAATATTCCTCTAAAATTATCCCAGCATGCTTTGCTTCATTACATCTGAGCCTCTGTAGCAATCACATCTCATGCTAATGATATTTATTTCCACTGGTTTGAAATGAAAATACATTTAAATTATTTTCAGAGCCCTTAAACTATTACGCCAATATGTAGGAAAATAATCATCCACTAGGATGGATGAATCCCATGAGCCTTTGTTCAGCGCATTGCTCTATTATCAGAAATTCCAGGACTGACGGTAACCAAAGAAACAGTCGACAGGGTGCAAAATAGTTAATAGCGAAATCTGCTATAGCAAATGTTCCACTACTGCGGGTGTAGAATTTTATAGCCTAACAACTTTTGTTTTAAAGCCGACCTAATTTCTGTCTGGCTTCTTTATCCAAGTCAGTGGCATCCTAACATCCACCCACTCCTGTCCCCGGTGAGCCCAGCAATACTGTAAATACTTTCCTTTTGTATGTGTGACTTACCTGTCCAGACAGTCATACTCACCTTTTACCCCCTGCAAAGTTTCTGTTTTACTCTAATTTGTAACAACTCACCAGGTGCAGAGATTGAGTCTTATGGTGTCCATGGTCATCCACTGCTCACCAGTGGCCATCAGGGATTAATGGCTGCATCAGTCACATTGATTTGGGCACACCTACCCCATTAATTATAATGGAGAGGGCATTCCAAGCCTGGTGCGAGCTGCCCCCCCTCACCTTGCAGCACCTGTCCTGTGGCAATAAGCTTCTGTGCAGGGCACTGCAGCACCCTGTCAGGATGCTACCAGCAGCTTCCCGTTCTTGCCATTGGTGATCACCATTTCTATGCTAGTGAATAGGTGGACATTCTTGCAAATGCCTAGGGGCCCACTTTTAAAGAAGTACTGTAGGTGATATGGCTCGAAACGTTGAGGTTTTGCCAAAAGCAACCATCGCTTTGGTTGCTATGCACAATACCTGCACCCTTTTACCATCAGATGGTTGGCATTGGACCTGCTTATGTATGTGTAATGTACTGTATTTGTATAGCACATACCTATTTCATAGTTGAAATACTGTATGCTGTATGCACAGCATGTTTTACCCTAGGGGGCACTGCGGGTGAGGGTGGGTCTATTGAGGGTACATTGTTCCAGCTGGTAGACTTCTGGTTTAAGCAGCCAAATTGGGCGAGGCATGTGGGGGTTGAATACAGTGGGTGGAATTCCTGTGTGGGGAAGCCCCGACACTTTAAAGTGGAACAAAACCCAAGAGTCTAAAAGATTAAATAGGGATGTCCCTCTTTGTAAAACACCCCGGGACCTTGCAAATCTCACCTTTGCCCTGGCTCCCACAGCGCTGTATATAATGCTGGCTGCATCCCCAGCATCTCTGGAAGCTGGAGATGTAACAGTTCTCGCTCCTTATTAACGATCTCTGTGTCTAAACAGAGCCGTATGATTGGATGAGAACCCACATATGTACTGTGTAACCAGGTAAAGTAAAGTTTTTATGAGCGATTGGGGGGGGCTGTATATAGCAGGGTATCCCAAATCGGTATTGCCCCCAGGGCAATAATCAAAGCCCTGGCTAGTGAAAATCCTGGGTTTTGTTCAGCATTAAAAGGAAGGAACAAGGTCCCACTATTATTTTGTAGAGACTCACATTTCTGAAAGCCTCGCTAATACCTTTATTCTGAGTTTTGGAAGCTTCTCCAATCTATAAATTGCATAAAAATCTGAACTTGCTTGTCTGTTATGCTTAGTGTAGCTTTAAAAGTGGGATGTAGAGTTTTTCCAGTAAGGTTTGTTAATAACAGCACCCTATTTGGTGTTTAATAAATGTTCCAGATGCTCCCTGTTTTAGGATGAAGCAGCCTGTAGAGGATTTCAATATTTTAAAGAAAGCCTGTGGGATGCTTTATTGTGTCTGTCAATTGCAATCTGCAATTTACAAACTGGTAGAAATAACTGCATCTTTGGAATTGCTACACTGCCTTCATACATACAGAATAATCTTTCAAAGAATATTTTTTGCCGTTTATTAGAGAAGCTCTGAAAACTCTCTCAACAAAGATTGTAAAAACTAAAAAATGTCGATGTTGATGAATTGCCCAATTAAAGCAAAAGTGGTGGGTCTTGTGATTAAAGGGGTTATTGACTAAATGCGACAGTCTTTGTGCCATATCTTGGAGATGTTGTCTTGGATGGTAAGCTTGACATTTCAGGTGGGGACCTCACTGCTTAGTGAATAGCCCATAGGCAGTAGATTTATAATTTAAGGAAAATGTCTTTACTTTACTAAAAAAACTTCTGCACCCCAAAACCCCATAGTTCCAGGTGTGCTGGATTTCAAAGTCATAAAACATCCAATTGTGTGTTAAATTGGACCAAAACTCAAAAAATGAATGATGGTCCTATTAGTAGGATTCCTAGGGGGAATCCCTATTTGAGATGAAACTGCTGCCTAATCCCTCTGCCCAACTCACCTTCCCAGGAGTGCTATAGACATATGTCGCACAGGAAGTGCGGATTGGCACCCCTGGTGTGCATGCTCTATAAGCACGGTGATGAGATCTACCCCCCAAAATCATACTGGTAGGTATCCCAGTATGCATACATGATTATGGTAGAGGCATTAGACTGTGAGCACCCTTGGGAGTGAGGAACTTTACTTGGATCAGCATTATATATAAATTCACATATATTCACATATAATAATTGGGTATTATGGTTATATCTGGTCAGAGATTTAACATACAAAGATAGGCCTTTTAACAACCAATCAGATTTTACTTTCATTTAGCAGTAAGATCAGACAATGTTGAACACTGGTGGCTTCAAGTTTTAGTAGTTTAGACCAATGCACAGCTGAACATAAATATATACAGTAGTACTATCGGTTTGTATGTCCTACCTGCTTGTGTGTTGGGAGATGTCTTCTCCAAGGCTGAGGATATGGTCTCTTCTCTTCCTGAAGGATGTCTTCTCTGTCAGGTTCTGTTCCTTGTCCTGGGTCATGGTGCCCCCTCGTCTCTCTGTTTAGTATTCTGGCTTCATTCATTGACTGTTCAAGCATCAACTGCTCTCCATCCAGACTTTGAGCTTCTGCTCCTGTATGAATGATGGGCCAGGTCACTTCCAGCATCCTCTTTTCTTCTGGATCATTAACAATTAGATGGTTACCTTCTAAACTTTTTCGTACTGATCTTAAATCTGTCTCTGACAGCAATTGATTGCTTTCTAAATTTTGGTCTTCATAAGGTCTGTCTTCTTCACTTGGGTTATTGAAGTTCCCTCCAAGATTCTGTTCATTCTGAAGTGATACCTTCTCCTCATTAGGACTTCTCTCTTCTTTTAGATGTTTATATGGATTCCCCAGCAGCAAACCTGTTTTTCTTAGGTTAGGATACATCTGCTGTCCATATGATGCACCCACTTCATCTCCTGTCTCCTGCTGGCTGCTTAGGGCATCTCTGCGCCATAGGTAAGGAGAATGACGGACCCCAATAAGAAGTCCAGAGGCTCTTCCCACAGTGTGGTATCTTGGGCTAGCTGTGTGTTTGTACCAAGATACTACAGATTGTGGGGCCACCAGAAGTAGACATCCAAAAGCCCAGAAGCCAACAGGACTAACTAACCTGCCCATAGTGTAGCAAAGTAGCAACTAAAATTCTCTAGCGGCTGCCTGATTCTGGATGCTGAGAGGTCCTGAAGTTGCAGCTCAAAGAACAGCACTGCCTGTATGTAGCTGAGTGTAGAGTTCTATCTCTCGGTCCCCTGCTTCTCTCTATATAAAGGCACTCGGGAGGAGAGGAGGGAGAGATCAGATCATCAAACTAAACGGCTTATTAACAAGACTCATACTCAAAAGGAGGAGGGGGTGGGGGTCTCCTTGTCTGTACAGGGTACATTACACACTTGTTAGTATTGTGTTCTGCTTGTCAGTTGTACATGATAAAGAGGCTGACTATCTAAAAAGCATAGTTAGCTGTAGATCATATTTTTGTTTTCTCTCCGCATGGTACATAATCAGTCAACCCGACTATAATAATGGATTGTGAATAGTACTCAGGGTAGAATACGCACAATTAGTCCCCTTTGTTTGCTTCATTTTGTTTTTTCTTGTTACATATGACAGTCAAGGAGAAGACAATATTTATTTTATTAATAACAAATGGTTGCACAAAGTAAACAGTTAAGCTGGAACACCCATTTTTCAAAAAATTGGTGTAGTTCAGAGTGCCGGCTATGGGAGTTTTAATTTATTTTTTTTACTACCATAGTAAGGGCAGCACCCCCCCCTTCCAGGTTGCCACCCTAGGCCGGTGCCTAGGGCTGCCTAATGGGAAATACAGCCCTGACCAGACATCTAAAGACATCAGATCAGCTGAGGTGCCATAATTCTATTTGGTCTGATCTGAGGACACGAAAGTGGACTTACACTTTTAACTGAACTAAAAATAAAACAATGATTGTTGGCCAATTTAGCCTCACTGCGGAAACTTGTACATAATTCCCTGCAAGCCTGATGCCGGCCAGATTAAACTACCCACTTCTGCGCTCCCATATGACTACTCCTCGGCAATTAGGTACACCAGGCTTGTACATCTCTGTGTGCCCATTCACCTGGAAAACCTGATTGGGTGGCGACAGTCATGTGGGCATGTCACCATGTGACCATCAAGAGAATTGAGGGAAAGTAAGGTTGGCAAGTGCAGCTTAGAGGGGGGCATCCAAAATCAGGATACCTTCCTGCAGTAGGTTTAAGCATTTATGATTTTTTAACAGTTTGTCCAAATAAAAAAGGCAAAACTTATCTTAAAACAATGGCATTGTTGTCTAAGATTAGTATAAAGAGGGAGTTAGATGATGTTGAGTCACTAGAGTTGCTAAGTTAAGGGATATTCTTCAGAAAGTAATATGCATATTAGAAGAAAAATACAATTCTATTCTATTACTCACCTGTAGAATTGGTATTATGAGTATACAGTACGTCCTGCTCCAAATATAATACTTACAAGGGGGTTATACTCCGCCAGATGGAGCTGGACTGCAGAGACATCGAAAATAGGCTCCTCCCGGCCTCTCAAATACCCGGGGACCTCCCACAAATCTCCAGCATTGAAAAGCAGTTAACGAGAAGCCGGGAGAATTAAACAACCCAAACTATCAACTATAACAATGATAACAATCACCATACAGGGGATCCAAGATAATGCAAAACCAAGGGTGGGTTGGAGCAGGACGTACTGTATACTCATAATATCAATTCTACAGGTGAGTAATCACAGAATTGTATTATTCTTAGTATATAGTACGTCCTGCTCCAAATATAATACTTACAAGTGGGACATCCAATAGCAGTGTCCATAAAGTAGGGTGGGATCCCCAAGAAAAATCAACAGCAGACAGTTTAAACCACTGCCGCCTGCAGAACCTTTCGGCCAAAAGCAGCATCAGCTGAGGCCCTAACACCAACCTTGTAAAACTTTGAAAAGGTATGAACAGAAGACCAAGTAGCGGCCTTGCAAACTTGTTCAACAGAAGCCTGGTGCTGAAAAGCCCAAGAGGCACCAATAGCACGAGTGGAATGAGCAGTAAGGCGGAAGGGAGGATTCTTCCCCTTAGCAGAGTAGGCCTGAATCACAGCCTGACGAATCCACTTGCTGATAGTAGACTTGGCAGGAGCCAAACCCTTCCTAGGACCAGAAGGGACCACAAAAAGAGCACCAGTTTTCCTGAAAGGTGCAGTAGCCACCAGATAGTACTTCAGACACCTAACCACATCCAAAGAGTGCAAAACCCTCTCCTTAGCAATGCTAGGATTAGGGCACAAAGAAGGAAGAACAATATCCTGATTCAAATGGAAGGCAGACACTACCTTAGGCAAAAAGTCAGGTTTGAAACGAAACACCACCTTGTCCTGGTGCCTCTCATAGTAGGGGGGCTGAATGGAAAGTGCCGCCAACTCAGACACACGCCTGACAGAAGTGATAGCCACCAGAAACACAACCTTGAGCGTAAGAATGGCCAGGGCAGCCTCCTGCACAGGTTCAAATGGAGGAACCTGCAAGGCTGACAAAACCAAGTTCAAATCACAAACATGCACCATAGGCTTACGTGGAGGGCGCACATGAGTGACCCCCTGGAAAAAAGTCCTGATCAGAGGGTGCTGAGCAAAGGACTTCTGGAAGAAAACAGCCAGGGCAGAGACCTGCCCCTTCAGAGTACTGAGCTGGAGTCCCATCTCCAACCCATGCTGCAGGAACTCCAAAATCCTGGGAATAGAGAACACACGACAGGGAAGAGACTTAGACTCACACCAGTCAATGTAGGCACGCCAAACCCTGTAATAAATGGAAGAGGAAGACTTCTTCCTAGCCTTTATCAAAGTGTCCACAACCGAGGAAGACAGCCCCTTCTCCATCAAGATGGAGGTTTCAGCAGCCAGGCCGTCAAAGCCAGAGTTTGTAAATTGGGATGGCGTAGTGAGCCCTGAGTGATCAGATCTGGCACCAAGGGCAGAGCGTACTGATCTACTGCCAGCTGCACCACGTCTGCGAACCACACTCTTCTTAGCCACCTGGGAGCCACCAGAATTGCTGGCACCCCTTCCAGAGCAATCTTGCGCAGAACCCTGCCCAGCAGGGAAGACATACAGGAACTGAAAGTCCTGCCATGACATTGCTAGAGCATCCGAGGTCAAGGCCAGAGGATCCTGGGACAGGGAGACAAAAGCTGGGAGCTTGTGATTGTGGCGGGACGCAAACAGATCCACATCTGGTTGGCCCCAACGGTGACACAGGGATTGAAACACCCCGCTGCATAGGGACCATTCTCCCTGGCGAGAGGTCCCCCTGCTCAGAGAGTCCGCCAGGCGATTTTCCACCCCCGGGATGTACACAGCTGATATGCAGGGGACATTGGCCTCCGCCCAAGTCAGGATCAGAGACGCTTCCTGGAGGGCCCCTTTGCTCCGGGTCCCTCCCTGATGAATGATGTAGGCAACTGCCGTCTGGTTGTCCGAGCGCACCTGAACAGGCAGGCCCCGAAGGTGAGTAGTCAAGTGAGCCAGAACTAACCTGATCGCCCGTAGTTCCAAGACATTGATAGGTGTGTGGGCCTCCTGAGGACCCCACCTCCCCTGGAACCGTAGGGACTTCCAGAAACCCCCCCAACCTAACAGACTGGCATCCGTAGTGACCGTCTCCCAGGGAGGGGTAAGAAAGGATCTGCCCCCCAACAGGTTCCTTGAGTCCATCCACCACAAGAGGGACCTCCTGGCCCAAGGGGAGAGCACACAGACCCCGTCCAGGGACGCTGGGTCCTTGTCCCATACAGACAATAGGTGAAGTTGCAGAGGCCTCAAGTGGAACTGAGCATAAGGGACCGCTTCGAAGCACGCCACCATCAGGCCCACCAGCTGCATCCCCTGCCTGATGGAGGGATGAGGACAAGCTAGGAGGGACTGAGCCTGTGCAATCAGACTGTCCACCTTCTGTTGAGGAAGGAAAATCCTTGCCTGAACTGTATCCAGATTCATTCCTAGGAATGGAGTTACCAAGGAAGGGGACAGCGAGGACTTGGGGTGGTTGATCACCCATCCAAATGACTCCAGAGTGGACACCACCAGCTGAGTATCCAACTCTGCCTGATGTAGAGACTGGGAGGTGATGAGAATGTCGTCCAGATAGGGAAGCACGCGAACGCCCTGACATCTGAGCAGAGACATCACGCCAGCCAGCACCTTGGTGAACACCCTGGGAGCTGAAGTGAGACCAAAGGGCAAGGCCACAAACTGGTAGTGTTGATCCATCAGAGCGAACCTGAGGAACCTTTGATGACCTGGGAACACAGGAATATGAAGGTAAGCATCTTTGATGTCCACAGAAGTCATGAAATCCCCTTGGCGCAGGGAACTGATGGCAGAGCACAGAGTTTCCATGCGAAAGTGCCTGCCCCTGACAAACTTGTTGAGGATCTTCAAGTCCAGGATGGGCCTGACTGAACCATCTTTTTTGGGTACTGTGAATAGGTTGGAATAAAAGCCCTTGCCTTTTTCTCTTAAGGGGACCTGGCAGATGACCCCCAGCTTCAGGAGGCCTTGCACTGCTTGCACTAGCTCCTGAGCTGACACAGGGTCCTGAGGAATCCGGGATCTGATGAATCTTGGAGGGGGACAGGCAGCAAACTCTATCTTGTAACCAGAGGACACTACCTCCTGAATCTACCGGTCTGAGACATGAAGCCTCCAGACGTGAGCGAAGTGCTGCAGCCGTCCCCCCACCCGGATGGGTGAGGGCGCCCCATCATGCCTGAGGGGGCTTGGGGGATGATTTTGCTTTGGAACCCCAGGAGGGGCCAGGACGTCCACGTCCTCTGCCCCTGCCCCAGAAATCTCCCCGGGTCCGAGGAAAGGAAACCCCCCTCCCCTGTCTGGCACCACGGTAAGGGGAGGAGAAGGAACCCTGACCCCGAAAAGGGCCGAGGTTGCCACCTGCGCTGGGGTAACCTGCCTCCCTTAGCAAAAAGGTCCAGGCGGTCCCCAAACAGGCGCAGTCCTTTAAAGGGAAAACCAGCATTGTGGGCAGCATTGTCATCAGCCCACTGGCGCAGCCAAACCAAGCGGCGTATAGCCACCACGAGGGCAGAAGTTCTGGCACACATTCTGATGGTGTCATCCATGGCTGAGAGGACAAAATTTACAAAAACATCACAACTGGAGAGTGCATTAAACACCTCCCAAGGCAAATCATCAGGGGCACTATCAAGTATATTTCTGATAAGGGTTCTAGTGGCCACAGCAGTAATGGCAGAGGCACAGACCGGGCGGAGCACCGTCCCCGCACATGCAAAGGCGTGGGATGCCAGCTGGTCAATGCGCTGGTCCTCAGCATCCCGCAGGGTAGTAGAATCAGGGGAGTGCATGACAGAGGTGTTAGATAGCCCTAGGATCGGGGCATCCACCTGGGAAGGGGGGGGGATGACCAACACTTTACCACCTCAGCAGGAAAGGGATACTTCCTATCCCAACTTTTTGGAACCCCTGTAAGTTTACTGGGGCGCTCCCATTCCCTGAGCACAAGGTTATGGAAATGGGCCTGCTCGGGAAATTCCAAACGTGATTTTGCAGTATGGAAAAGCTCCCCTCTCTGCCTGGGAGCCTCAACAGGGAGAGAGATGGACAGAAGCTCAAAAATCTGGGTCAATAATCTGTCAGTGTCATCCGGGGCCCAGGGGTCAGAGCCGGAATCGTCATGACCCCTTGGTCTCTCATCAGATGAGCCTGAGTCAGAAAACAGCTCTCCTTCATCAGACGGGGGAAAAGGCACAAAGATTCCAAAACTCCTCAGTTTCCATAGGGAAAATAGTGACATTAGGCGTTAAGTGCCGCTTTTTAGCAGGGGCCTTACGCGCCAAGGTATTAGCAATTAACTTCTCAACACTAGCCAGTCTAGAAGACACATCAGGCTGAGAATCCCCACTAGTATGCAACTCAGTAGGAGTGAGGTTTAAGCTTGGGGGAGTAGGAGAAGTAAAATGAGGTGCAGCCACTGGCAGGCAAGATTGCAATGCAAGCACCTGCTCAGCACAGGGTACACAGACCTGCACTTTGTCAGCGTTAGCATGAGGCTGCCCACACGGTACACACAGCTGGGCTTGTCCCGAAGGAACCCCGGTCACATTATCCTGGGATGCCTCCATATGGTGATTATAGTGGCGCTATACGCCGATAGGGAATAACGCTATATAGCAACCCCTGATGCCCCAATAACCCGCTAGTGAAGTGGGAGTATTAACAAGGCCTACTAGTTATATAACTAATAAAGGGCCGGGAGAAGCCAAAAGGGTTCGCCCCACCTGAAAGACATAAAAAGACAAGACCGTAAGCACACAGTAATAAAAGGAAGAATAGAAAGCCGCCCGTGAGGGCACTTACGGACCGCGGTAGGTAGAGGTCCGTCGTGCATGGGCCAACCAAGCAGGTTAAAGATGGCGTCAGTATACCTCGAGGGGCGGGCCGGTACCAGTGATAGACGGGCCCCGCCCCCCCCGAAGAGTCGAAGCCAGGACGTGACAAGCAGCCAATGATGGCGCACCAGCGCCTGAGGTAATGCCGCCGCCAAGAGCGGAACAAAGTGTTGACAAAAAGAGCGCGCGGAGGCGGCGGCGGCAATTTTAAAAGACAGTCAAAGGAAGCCAGCGCGGCGGCTGACACAAGACAGATTGAATAAATATAAAGTGTAAAACACAGAATGCATAGCATACACGTTTACACACCCCACCCCTCTTTTCCCCCGAAGGCTACAAGGAGAATGAGGGAGGACAGTGGCCACTTAAATAGGCAGGGGCAAGGGGCAATAGTGCGGGAGGGGCATCCCATAGAGGCTCACCATAAGCCTGAACCACCTACCCTTTGGTGGGGGATTGCAGTGGAGCAGCGCTCCTAAGCACCTAACAGCGGTGCTGCCTACCTTCACCCGACCAGCACAGCCAAGGCTGGGAGGCACATTAATAATGGAACGGGTGGGAATAGTCCTACAGGGCCGCAGGCTAATAGCCCCGCTCTCCTGCAAGAAGAGAGCCATTTCTTGTCCTTCGCAGTCCAGACTGCAGAGAAATTCTGGAGATTTGTGGGAGGTCCCTGGGTATTTGAGGGGCCGGGAGGAGCCTATTTTCGATGTCTCTGCAGTCCAGCACCATCTGGCGGAGTATAACCCACTTGTAAGTATTATATTTGGAGCAGGACGTACTGTATACTAAGAATATAATGTATTGTAGTTACTTGTCATTAACCTATTGTCATGATGTAACTAACTTTGTGTGGTAAATTATTCGGGTGTTATCCAACATGTACCATTACTACTGTCACATGCAATGTTCAATAAAATATTGACAGAAATCAAAGACATTTCATCCCTCGTATTTGATTGTTACTAGTATGACGCTCACACAGCCAGTCCTTCGCTGCCACAGCCAGTCCTTCGCAGCCGCCTCCGCCGTATGGTCTAGCTGTGCAGTGTACATGGACCACCCCGCATCATAAATCATAGGAACTATGGCAAGCCCCCATCCATTCACTTCAATAGAGAGGGGCATACTATAGATGTCAGTGATGAAAGGCGGCAGTCCATCGGAGGTGCACGGAGAGCAAAGGCAGCTTGTTGATGCAGCAGGGGCAGCGGAGCATGGCGCAGGACTGGATCACACAATCCGGTAAGTGTGTGAGCACTGGACTAGCCGTGATCACCTGTGGGGGGATGAAAGGGGAGTATAGCATTTTTTTTTTAATGCAGAATGACATATATAGCCATAACATTAAGGAATGTTGTTAGTTTATAATAGAAGAATATAGTTTTGCCCTGAAATTGATTATACACATTAGGATATGATTTATCAGTACTGTGTAGAAAGCGGAACAAAACCCACCAAACTTGTGAAATACAAATGGCCATAGCCCCTGTCGATATTTCCTTCTTAGAGTGTAGAACTAGAAATGGATATTTTCACCTATCAAAGTCCTGGAACACTTTTTTTGCTGTCCCTCTTTGTACGATACAATGCAATCAGTCATTACATTGGTGTGGCAATTATATAATTGCTACACACAACAATGGCCATGAATGGAGGAGGCAGAGCTTTACAGCTAAAACAAGGGCCGTTATCTGGAATTAGAGTGAAGCAGGAAAAATAAAAATTGGCAAAGGGTGCTCTTCATGGGGGGAGCAATTCAGGGGATGCTAGTTAAAATTGTGGGTTTTGGTCCGCTTTAACAGGTCCTATACATTATCTGTTTTTTTTTTCGTCTTTGGAAATTAGTGTAACTATGACTACATTTAAGCATGTGGTATTAAAGAGGAACAAAACCTGGGACTTTCACTTTCCTTGGTGTTGTTTCTCTCTTGTGGGGCATCCTGATTTGAGAGGCAGCTTCAAAAAAGGATTAGATGCTCATTTAGAATAAAATAACATTAACAGTTACTATTAGCTGTTATCAGTAAAAAAATAAAATAAAAAATAACTTCCCCTACCCCAACACCCTTGGTTGAACTTGATGGACATATGTCTTATTTCAACTGTATTAACTATGGAACTATGCCCCACTGTGTGTAACCCCACCAATCACCAGTAAAAACTCACCTTTCAGCAATCCCACAGAGCATGCATAAGTTGCTGGACAATCAGTGCTCATGATCATTCATGGCGTTCTTAGCTGACCTGACCTCACATCTGACGCCAGCTAGGATTTCTTTTTCTAACTCTTTATGTCCATTTTTCCAGATCCATACACATTTACAACATATTCACATGAGCATCTTTCTTCCCTTGTCATTTATACTACAGAATAAAATTGATATGTTCTATGACAATAACGTTAAGTGGACCAACACCCAGCGTGATCCGATCCCTCCCCTCAGGGCATCCAAAATCAGGATGACCCACTGTGTGAAACCCCCAAGAACGCCCCATTCACCTTACCTGCATCCTGATGCGCGGGCTGCATCTCGCGCTTCTCTCTAGCAGGGCGCATGCCCGTGCCCGCTATTTGTGAATGGCTGGCGTGCTCCATTAGAGGAAAGCGCGAGATACGGCCGCCAGCGCGCTCGGAGCCGCTGTGGTAAGACGTCTCATTGACGCGCATACCACAGCGGCTCCGAGTGCGCTGATTGGACGATCGGGGTGCCCAAGGGGAAGTGGACCAAAACCCAGGATAGTGAAATCCTGGGTGTTGGTCCACTTTAAATTCATTGTTGCTTGTTTTTTTTGTTTGTTTTGTTTTATAGAGCAGAGTTGCAAACAAATAGAAAAGAAAAAAAAACAACAGATAAACTTAGCACATTGATTACATCATTTTGGTATATGGTAATGGAAACTTCGAAAGAAAATGTATTCGCTTATCTTTACATTTTCTTTTCTTTACCCCAGGAGGCTATCCTCTGTGTCATCTCATCCTTTAAAGTTATATTAAAGTGGACCAACACCCAGGATTTTGACTATCCTGGGTCTTGGTCCACTTCGGTGGGGCACCCCCGATCGGGGTGCCCCACTGTGTGAAACCCCCCCGAACCCCCCGAACTCACCTCTGTCCGCGGCGACGGACAAGCCGCGGACAAGCGGCTTCTCCGCCGCCGCCTCCCGCGCATCCCTGTTGACGCGCGCGTGCCCGCGCCGGCCATTCACAGACGTGCGGCGCGGGCGCGCGCACGTCTAGAGGGGCGCGAGGGAGGTAAACTAAGGTAAGGAGTTTGGGGTGTTTGGGGGGGTTTCACCCCGCGGGACATCCCGATCTCGGATGTCCCGCGGGGAGGGAGGTGATCGGCCCGGGAATCTTATAGATTCCCGGGCCGATCACCGGTGGGTGTTGGTCCACTTTAAAGGCAAGCCTGAGTGTTGTTCCATTGTCTCTGGCTACACGTTGCACTGTCCCAAACTTCAATTCATTTTCTAAAAGACCCTGTAGTTCCTAAGTTATTTGAGAAAGTATTAGAGCATTAGAGATGCAGTGGGTATGGCAACATTGATGTAATGGAAGCACACTGTGCGCTTTACATATATCATAGAAACATAGAAGGGTGACGGCAGAAGGAGACCATGTAGTTTGCCCTTATGTGTATACTGTATGTTCTCTTTATCTTAGGATAGATATGTGCTTATCCCGGGCATGTTTAAATTCACTCCTGTATACTACAATCTTATACAGCCAGCTCATAGTGTGACCAGAGAGGAGGGAGGAGGGCAGGGTTTGATAGCTGCAGAGAGAGGCAGCCAATCAAGACGTCTGAGGAGGGAGTGGGGGGTGTTTCCATTCTTGGTCCACTGAAGGTTTATTGATGGACCAGGTCAGCAGGTTGGGGATTGAGGAGGACGACAGAGGATAAATCACATCACTCCAGGCACTCAATGAAAGGCAAGCTACTGATATTTTTTTTTAACTTTTGACTTGCCAATCACTTTAAGTTTTAATCTATCTCATGCCAAGATGTGTATCTATTACCTTATTTAGTTCTTTCCCAAAAATGTGTATCATCCCTCTATTAGTAGAAGCCACAAAATAGAAAATGGACCAAAAAAGTTGCTATTGAGTCTGTTTATAAGAAAAAAGTTGGAAAAGAGAAAAAAAAAGAAAGAAGTGAAGAACAAAAAAAAGGGTAGGGAAGAGGAAAAAGAAAAAAAAGAGGGGAAGAAGTAGGAAATAAAAAAGAGTAAGTATCCTCTCATTAACTGTGGTCCTCGCCATTTCTGTAATTCCAAAGCTCATCCAGCCTTGCCATGTTTTCTTAAATGCTGTCTATTTTGTATCTCCCTACAACAGTCCATTGTTGGAGCTAATTCCTGTTTCCAAAGTTTCGAAATAGCCATCGTCACCACATGATATAATCAGGTTTGCCTTTAATCGTTTTTCATTTCTGGCCTGTTTGCCCTCATAATGAAGGAATTAGAATGTGGCCGATTCTGCCTCAGTCTGAACTCTTGTGACCTCTGAAATAACCGTTGCCAAACCGACTGGGTTCCAAATTTGCCTCAGCTTTTTACAATGCCTCTGACTTGCATCTCCAACACTCTGCCGGTGAATTAGCGCCCGCTACATCTACTAAAAATCTTTGTCTCTTTCCTATCTTCTGCATAAGATTTTTGAATGGAGCACATGCCTTTGACCACACCCCCACTCAAAAATGCTTGGTGTAGGTGCGCACCTTCAGGCCAGCCCCAGAGTCTGAGTGGACTGGAACAGCAGGAATACTGATCGAACTTTCGAGGCCAAAGATGTGAATGGGGCTCTGTCCTTTGAAATCTGTATAATGGCTGTATAATAAACATTCCCTTTTTCTATAGACTGAGTGTGCAAGTTCATTGTTATTCAGTATACCCAGTTTAAAATTGTATATTTGAATACAGCAGCTCTCCTGAAGGGGGGGGGGGGGGTAATTTCAGCATCAAGGCCTGTAGTAAACCACAAGACCTAATTTCATATTCTGTCCCTCACTTATGACAAGGCCAACAGCGGGAGAGTGGTAAACAGCCCTTGCATGGAAGCAAGGAAGCCTCGACTGGAGATGGTTGCTCTACTCTAAGAACTGATTAAAAAGCTTCGACAGCTCCCTCAGCACCTGCACCAGATCTCCTTTTATGGCCCATGGGCGAAACCCATAAACTGAATCTGAATACAGGATCTGTCCGGAGGTTTGTACTTACTGAATTCCAAGGCCTTCTCTTTTACGGGGAACTTCTTAAAGGCCTGGCAACTTGAACTTTAACTGGCAACTTTAACTGGCAACCTACCTAATTATTGTCCTACCTGTTATTTAGGTGATAAATAATGCCCGCTGGGTGGTTTTGAGCCATTCTAGCTGATTTGTTAGCTATCCTAGAAACTTTATTGTCACACAGCACCATTTGCAAACGAAGATCCTAGCCTTTGCATTACACTATGCACTGGGAGGTTATCAGCATGACAAGGAGGATACAGTCAAGTGTTACCATCCTGCACCTGGTGGTTAGTTTGCTAGAAGGGAGCAGGTTCTTCTGGGCCAAGGGTGTTCCCTAAATGTGTCTGTGTTGCTGGGATCTTTATTGCAAGGATTTTCAATTACTCACTGTTTGGTTGTAGAAGGAGACCCCATGTAGATGAAAGCAAAGTTCATCTTTATTACCACGATATA
This sequence comes from Gastrophryne carolinensis, assembly GCA_027917425.1. Classification (NCBI taxonomy): domain Eukaryota; kingdom Metazoa; phylum Chordata; class Amphibia; order Anura; family Microhylidae; genus Gastrophryne; species Gastrophryne carolinensis. The sequence goes on along the minus strand of CM051240.1, from coordinate 43,662,758 downwards.
ACAGTTTCAGTACACGCAGTACTATGCGGCACTTTCCTGTTCTCTTACAGCCAAGTTCCAAACAACTGGTCTTATTCTCATCTCTGGTCACACATGCCAAACATGCCTTCAAAACCTCTCAACCAATAGCTGCCAGTGAATTTTGTTCTCAATTTTTCTCAGACTTAACCATTCCTCTCTATGCCTAGGCCCTATGTTTCCCTTTCTAGAAGCTTCCTGATGAAGCTACTTCAATAACATACTTGTCAATACTCAGGAGTGACGCAATGACAACATGGTGCCACCGATGATTGGCCACAGGAACCCGTATGCATTTTTTCCATTTAAATTCACATGCTTGCCACCTAGAAGACAGGTTTCCCCTTTCTCCAGTTTTGGTCTTCTTGAGGAAGGGTGACAGTCTATCACCCGAAATGTTGGGGCATGCTTTGTAATGTCTTTACCTTGTACTTTGATGCTATTTATGCTGTGATGTGATACTGATCTATTACTCTATTGCTGATGGGTTTCTGATATTGGCCATGAACCTAAAATAGTGATATTTTGTTAATTTCTCTATGTGGCTACTCATAAATCTATGATATACTACTTCTTTGATTGGAAACAATATGAGTGGTACATTGTATGTTTTGTATATGTCCACTGTTCAAGGGTAAGTCCACTTTTGAATACATTTTTGAAAGTGTATATTTTTGTGTGGCAAAATGATGTCTTAAAGGTGCTGAGCTGATCTAGCATTTTTTAAAGTTTTCTAATGTTAACAAATGTGCGTTACATAGAATTACCATATTTTTAGCCCTATAAGACGCACTTATTTTTCCCCAAAAGTGGGGGAGAAATGTCGGGCACAAAAAAATATACACTTTTAAAAATTAAATTGAAAGTAGATTTACTCTTTAAGCATTATTTTATATTATATGCCACATAGTGACACACTTTTGTATAGCACTGTATGGTTTATTATTTGTACTTTTGACACCAATACAAGCAACTGTTTGGAATAAATACCAGTGTGTTACATGTCTCACTACTTTTTTTATATAACGTTCGCAATTCTGTGTCTGAAAACTATCACTACAATTGCTAATAACTTCTAATACACTTCTTTGGAGCTACTTCCAGCAGAAGGGTGCTAACGCTTGCTATATCTACCTAAACAAGTTTCTGACTATCTAACTGTCACTAGTACTCTAGGTCTACATCCCTACACAAAGCATGCAGAATTTGGTTTTCCTGGAGTTCGACTTCCAGGAGCTCACCTGGGAATAGCTATATGATCCCATACATCAAGGAACATTGTTCTGCCATCTCTGGAGGAAAGAACAATGAATAATTAGCCCCTTTATTGTGGAGCAGTTGGTTAACTTGTTATAAATCTGAACACAAGTAAAACCTCATTATCTCGCAAACAAATAGGTCTGTGCCACGCTTTTAATAAAAGAAATTATCCGTGCGCATTAAACTTTAGAGGCAAGATAAAAGATGCCAAAGATCAGCCGTGAAGCTTCTCTAATTACTCATTTTAATGGGAAGTAAATTGTGTGAAATGCCACCCATTAGAACGTTGTCTCATTTAGTATCCACATCACAAACAACTCCAATTGAATAATACGACAGAAGGAAAAAGAAAAACGATTACTCTGACTGTAATCTGAGATGCGCGAGAATTCAGCGATGGGTCCCAGAGCACATTACGGCAGAGGGAGAAATGTTCCTGGAGTTGGTTTTGAGTCATGTTCTTCGAACAGTAATTTGTGTGTGTGAGCTGGTTTCTCAAGCAACTAAAATGCACCCAGGCCTACATGCAGGAAAAGTTCAGAGGAGTGCTGATGTCACCACAGATCACAACGCCCCTGGGTTGCTGGGGTGTATTTCCCACTTGGCGCCTGTGCCTGGGGTTTCCTCATAGATCATAAATTTAAAGGAAAAGTATACTTTTGGTGCCAGATCTGACTCGTGACTGCCACCCAAAGCTCTCGCTATTGCCCGATGATGCCTTCTGCTGGTCTTGCATTTCTGGCTATTGATGTTCACATTCATGTAGTGCCAGAGTTGGGGGGAGGATGAACTGGGCTATTGCCTAGGGCCCCATCCCATCTCCGAACACAGAGCAAGGGAGGCTTGGATGGAGTGCTAGAAAATGCCTGGACTTTCTCTTTAAATAACTGCTCCTAGACACTGCCACACACTGTGCATGGTCCAGGCCACATGTCACATGCTCGTTCTGGCTAGTTCTGTCCGGTTCCTGTTTTGTTCAGATTTCCCTCCTAATCTAATTGTCTCGTTTCACCAGCTGTCTATACTTGCTATGGAATCCTATTCCTTCCTATGGACCTTATGCTCCCTGCTGCCATCTAATGTCTAATGTCTAATGTCTAAATTCTAATACTACAACCCAGAACTGCAACTAACTAAGACTTATGGATCTCTCACTTTAAAGCTTAAAGGAGCACTATCGCAAAAAATGTCCCAATGATAAAAATCCATATAAATTTACTGGATGGGGGGATCAGAGGTCCCTTTTACACCCGGCATCAAGAAATATCTAGCCAGGCTTATTTTTTTATTTTAATGGAAGGAAAGGGACATCCGGGGTGACAGGCTCTGTCACCCCTGATAGACTAAACCTGTCACCCCTGGATTTTAATTCTACCATAAGAAGAAAACAACAAGCTTGGCTGGAGTTTTATTCATTTTAAATTTTTTTACATATTTTGCCCAAAAATATTGAGAAAGCACTAAGAAGACAACAAACAAACTGCTGAAAAAAAACAATATTTCATTTTCTTGGGAAATCCCTGGAAATTCCTTCCAAAACTCCAGTTAAACATGTATAGTGCAAAATGGTCTGGCAACAGAGGGTGACAACATCTCTGGGTAGGCTGGCTGTTAAAAAGTTGAGGAATAAAACCAGGGATTTTGACTATTTCAGGTTTTGTTTTATGCCCCCGGCAGCATCCCGGGAAATGTGAGATGTGAGGTTCCTCTGTGTTTCAATTTGAAGGAAAAAGAGTGGTGGAGGCGTGTCAGTGACCTGTCCTGGTGTCCTTTGACCCAGCTTATGTTCTGGTTCTCTGCAGACTCCATGCTTGTTCAAGTCAGACTGCTTAATATTGCTCTACCGTATATTTAATCTAGTGTGCTTTCCAACGTGGACTCCAGGTGCATACATTTGGAAAACCTAGCTACTCAAGTCTCTGACTCTAGGCCAAGTGTTGCTATGCCCTTAATTAGTCTTTGCCACCTCCATCCTCCTGGATTTTGTATCAATCTCCCAAAAATATTTCCCCCATGTGGCCGTACAGTATAAACTCTACTTTATTATAGTACAGTATAACTCCTCAAATTCAGGTCTTACCATAAAAATAGCTGCATTCACTAAGAGATCCTTTCTTCCCTAATTGGACAGCAACAAACTATCATGACATAAACCTCTGAATGTGTTCCCTAAATTACCTCTGGTCTGGCTCCAGTTCTACGCTTGTTACCTCCCTCGCACATGTCTCACGTGTCCATTGACACGTTCAACAATGGTCCCTGACCTAAGCCTAATGGGCCCAGGAATGGGAACTGCTTCTTATTTTTCTGTCTCTTTTGTCCATTTCTCGATACAGCATTTTCTCTCTGCCACCACTTTGTGTCCTTTTTGCTAAATGCACTGGATAAATAAGTCATATCTCAATCCTATCTCTCTTAGCAAGAAGACTCTAATCCTTTCAAATTTTATCATTCTATCATGTTTTGGTACTGACCAAGTCTCACTCCCCATACAGCCAGAAACATCCGCCCTAGTGCTGATGAGAGGCTAAAGCTCGAAACACGTGTCCACTAGTTGGATGTGTTTGGCTGTATACATTTAAAGCTAATCCTTGGCATTGCACCCTTAGCATTTCTAAGGGCCTTGGATGGCACAGAAACATAAAGAGATGATTTGCATAGCTCCGCCTACTGCAAGGATAGATGGGTAATGCTATCTGTCCTTGGACTTGGGTAATGTGCAAATACTTTCCGTTCTAGGAAAGCTGCTCATTTCCTTTATCGTGCTACCTGGAACACTCAATAGCGAACACACTAAACCCATGTCCCACATTGGTCTTTATAAAAATAAGGATAGGCACACCATGATGGCATGGTGATAAGAAGTGATCCTAATAAGAACTAACCTTTAGAAACTGTTGTTGTTTTGTACCGTGTTTACAAAGCACACATAAAAAGCAGACTCATTAATCCAATAGCCCTGACACCCCTCCACCTCAGCTAGAACAATACCAGTGACGGGACCCATACAGATGAAAGCTAATACAATGCTGCTGTGTACGTGGGCAACTGTTTATGCACTTTGTAGTATACAATCGGGATGACTAAGAACACGGGAGAATTGCTTCTAAGAAAACTGTATATTTTTGGAGGATAAGCAACTTCTTTTTTTCTCTTTTCACATCCATAATAGAAACTCTTTTAATGCAGGACCAACCTGGGACTTGCTGGGAATGGATTTTAGTTATAATAGATATTATAGAGTCTAAAGGGAATAAAATGTCTTGTTTATACACTCAAATGTTTTCAGCTTTTGTTTTTGGATATAGGATGTCCTCTTAACAACCCCCCCCCCCCCCAGCAATCAAGAAAACTTGCTTTAATACTCACTACCTTGTGATACTCCATGGTGGCAGCCACAGCCTTCTAATCTGGGGACCAATCTGGTTTTTCAATTGATGGTCCCCAGTCAAGAGCAAGAGCAGCGCTGGAATACATGCCAAATAATTAAACCGGACCTTCACCATGAATTCATGAAAAGCCCAAACCCTTATAAAAAGATTTCCCAGCATCTAAAATTAATATATTTTAAGTTTTTAGTCACTTACTTATTATTCTTTCCCCCACTGGGCTGCAACTCTGTTCAGGACTCTAGGATACGGGCGCCACCATCTTGACTCAGAAGCATCACACTTACTGAGGAGAGGAGAGTGGGGATAAAGTACAGGGGGGCGGGTTAAAGCTGTGCTTTGCTCAGACATAGCAGAGCCGGGGTCAGGAAAAGAACAGCAATCCCAGAATGCAGAGCAGCACAGTCAGAAGTCACTTCCTGTTTGCAGGCTGCCTGATGTTCCATGAGCCGCCATCTTGGATGTTTAAAGGCTCAGAACATGCAGTAGATGCAGGCAGGAGGATTTTTAATGTGAGCAATCTGTATGTACAGGGTGTGGGAAACATATAAGATAGACTCTTATTCAGGGTGAAGGACCGCTTTAAGCTGTCTTTTGGGCTTTGGGATTTCAAAATCAGGATGTTCCAGGTGGAAGTTATTCAGCAGTTCTGCGCCTCGGCATGTGGAGTGGGAGTGGGGGGATTCTGCCACTCAGCCCGTTATGGGGGGATTCCGCCACGTAGCATGTTATGGGGGAATTCTCACACCCAGCATGTTATTGTGGGCTCTACCACTCAGCATGTTATGGGGGGATTCTGCCTCTCAGCATGTTATGGGGGGATTCTGCCACTCAGCATGTTATGGGGGGATTCTGCCACTCAGCATGTTATGGGGGGATTCTGCCACTCAGCATGTTATGGGGGGATTCTGCCACTCAGCATGTTATGGGGGGATTCTGCCACTCAGCATGTTATGGGGGGATTCTGCCACTCAGCATGTTATGGGGGGGGGGTTCTGCCACTCACCCTGTGATGGGGGGATTCTGCCACCCAGCATGTTATAGTGGGCTCTACCACTCAGCATGTAATGGGGGGATTCTGCCACTCAGCATGTAATGGGGGGATTCTGCCACTCAGCATGTTATGGGGGATTCTGCCACTCAGCATGTTATGGGGGGATTCTGACACTCAGCATGTTATGGGGGGATTCTGCCACTCAGCATGTAATGGGGGGATTCTGCCACTCAGCATGTTATGGGGGGGTTCTGCCACTCAGCATGTTATGGGGGGTATTGCCACTCACCCTGTGATGGGGGGATTCTGCCACCCAGCATGTTATAGTGGGCTCTACCACTCAGCATGTTATGGGGGGATTCTGCCACTCAGTATGTTATGGGGGAATTCCGCCACCAAGCATGTTATGGGGGGGGGCTCTGCCACTCACCCTGTGATGGGGGGATCCTGCCACCCAGCATGTTATAGTGGGCTCTCCCACTCAGCATGTTATGGGGGGATTCTGCCACTTACCCTGTGATGGGGGGATTCTGCCACCCAGCATGTTATAGTGGGCTCTCCCACTCAGCATGCTATGGGGGGATTCTGCCACTCAGCATGTTATGGGGGGGTTCCGCCACTCACCCTGTGATGGGGGGATTCTGCCACTCAGCATGTTATGGGGGGATTCTGCCACTCAGTATGTTATGGGGGAATTTCGCCACCATGCATGTTATTGGGGGGGGGGGGGGGTTCTGCCACTCAGCATGTTATGGAGAGATTCTGCCACTTAGCATATTATGGAGGATTTTGTCACTCAGGATGTTATGGGGGGCTCTACCACTCAGCATGTTATAGGGAGGATTCTGCCACACATGTTTTGGGGGGAGGGGGGTTCTGCGCCTCAGCATGTTATGGGGGGAGGGAGGTTCTGCGCCTCAGCATGTTATGGGGGGGGGGTTGCCACTCAGCATATTATAAGGGTGTCTCTGCCACTCAGCATGTTATGGGGGGGGGGGTTATGCACACTTCCTGTTATGGGGGGCTTGGATACCGGGCCGGACACACTGCAGAAGAACCGTTGTGACCAGAAAAGTCTGGAGACGTTTTTTAACCCCAGTCCACCCATGCTCGGGAGTGCTAGTTTTCAGCTTTCATTAAATTTTAAAACAATAAAGCCAGAGAGAGAAGCACTGGGGTGACAAGAGAGAAGTATTCTTTTTTTTTCCTGGACAATCAATAAAATGATAAATGTTAGCCTTGTACAAGGCTGGCCTCTCCCCTTGATCTTAGCTATGTACAGGATTCCCCTCCATAGGATCATAAAGGAGAGAATAGAAATGACACCGGAAAATAGGGTGCACTTTAGATCATAGCAACCACATATCTCAACATTACAAGTAATATGATATCTGACAGGTCAAATATATAGTTTATCTATGCCTGATCTGGCTTTCTCCTAAGGGTTAAGATGTGCAATTACATAATTCAGGGTACTATTACTGCTAAAGGAAAAATTACAGTGTGCAGCGAGCAAAATGCACTCTCACACTTGACTCCTGCTATAGTGGATTATACTCGTGGTTGTTTTGCTGATAATAGAATCATTATGAGATTGACGACCCATGCTTTTACAGGGATGAAGCCCAATGTCCCTTGGGCGGAATGGTCTCAGTGGGCCCCTTTTTGGTGAAGAGTCTCATCACATCACCAAGGGACGTCCCAGATCTGGATGCCCCCCTAAGGATCATGATATCTGGACCAAAACTAGCAAACCCCTTTAAATCTGACCTGGGAGTCAAAACGAATCTAGAATCTCCAGATTTGGGATGCCCCTTTGTGTGACCCCCCTCCTTTGCTTTTCTGGAACTGGTGAATGCACTGTGAGATCGCCAGTTTGAGTTAACGGCCAAACCAGGGGGGTTCTTTCACAAACATGGGCATCCCAAATTGAGATGCCCCTGTAAAGTGGACCAAAACCTAGGGGTGGAATTGCTTGCATAGTGGGTATGCCAGCGATCCCAGGGGTGTTTCACACAGTAGGGTATCACAGATTGGGATGCTCCAGGGATAGGAAATCAGCTGGGGTGGGCAACTTAAAAGCAGAACAAAACCCAGCACTTCCTCCCATGGAATCGAAATCGAGATGCCCCGTTGTTTGAAACCCCGCCACTGGAGGAGATGTGGGCACCAGCTGTGGCGGTGCCCTCCCAGTCCGCCACTGGTCAGGCACCGTCACACACCCCAAAGGCCAGCCGTGTCAGTGCCCCCCGGCGGGGGGAGAGTGGGGGCCCCCGGCAGCTGCCCTGCTTTGCTGGATGCTGATGCTGGCCCTGTAGTAATGTCAGTATTAGATAAAAAAAAGTGACTACAGAGTTTAGGGAAGGGCTAGATGACACAATTTTTATTGCTGTCTGTATTCCAATCCTTGAAAATACTGAAAATCAACCCTAAGTAACACAAAAGAATTTTCCTAACGTTCTATCTTGAATGACACAACAGAACAACACTGTCTTCAGTGACATAACAACCTGTGATGGTTGAACAGTCAACCTGGTCTTACAGAATACAATGCCTGGCAAAGATGGCCCTAGAACCTACTGCCAAAAACCCAGGACTCAACCTTACAGGTCTTCTCTAGAGCTGTAGTTTTCAAATGTTTTTTTGCCAAGTGCCCCCGAGCGACAAGAAGTTTCAATAAAGTATCTCCCAAAGGAATCAATGATAAATGTTGCCAAGGTGTGTAAGACACCAGCACCATTGCCTTTTTAATGCAAGAAGGAATAATGTTTTAACAGACTTTTCAGATTCCTCCTGTTGATGCACCCCCTAAGACCCCTGCATGCCCCTTGGAGTACACATACCACAGGTTGAAAAACAGTTCTCTAGAGCCCCCCACAAGGGAGCCGCTTAAGAGGTCCCAGGCCGTGCCCGTGCGCCTGGGCAGGCAGCGGTTCCCTGATCTGGTGGTATTCTGAGAAAGACTTGTAGTCAGATGTAGCCAAAGTCAAGAAGTGGAGAAGACAGAATGATCAAAGTCCAATTGCAAGGGTCAGGGTCCAGCAGCCAGCAAGGGTGCACAGAATACTAGCGTTCCTGCAAACCATGAACCAACTTGATGGATTTAGCATACAAAAAAAAAATAATAATTGCACGTGAGCCAAATGTGTCTACAGTACCCTGCTTCCCCTAAGTAAGACCTACCATGTTTTTTTTTAGGATTTTTGAGCATGCTCAAGCCCTAGTAACATTTATTTAAAAACATTTCTTTAAAATGGGCCCAGGCCTATTTCCTGGCTAATGGGTGTGGGTCTGGCCCTGGCTGCATTGTCGGATGTCAGGGGACATCCAGATTGCTAGAGTCCCCCTCATGCATTGCCCTCCACAACACCTACAATCCTTCCTTATCCTTGGCTAGAAATGCAGCCCTGCAATTGGCCACTGCCGGTCAAGTGGGTGATGGGCAATCGCGAGGCTGCGTTTCTAGTTGAGGATCGAGGATAAGGGAAGAATTGTGGGTGTTGCGGGGGAGTGATGCATGAGGGAGGCTCCAACAATTAGGATGCCCCCCGAGCCTGTCTTAATGTGAATAGGGCTGGACCCTCACCCATAAGCTAGCCAATGGGTGTGGGTCTGCTTTAAATAGTATCCAATTGGTAATATACTTGCAATGCAATAGAATGCAGAAGAGAGCAGCTGAAATGCCAAGAACAGGACATAACATAACGTGAACTCCTGAAAATAAACCCCAATCAGGGGTGGACTGGCCATAGGGAGACCCGGGACAATACCCGGTGGGCCGCACTGCTTTGGGGCCAGTTGGGCTGCTTTTTACACCCACATTCAATCCCTGCCCCCCTTAGTCTCTGTCTTAGCCCCCTGTACCCAACCCCACTGTACCATCATGCATCATGGTAGGGGGGGAGACCTCAGCAAGCATGTCTCCAGCCAGCAAGGGGATGGTAAAAGCCATGGCTGATTTTTGGCCCCAGTCCGCCACTGCCCCCAACGTATCTTTTGGAGCAAAAATGAATATAGGACCATGTCTTATTTTCGGTGAAACTGTGTACTGGAGAAATGAAAGGGCTGCGGTTCAGCACATCTAGTTCCGAAGAAAAGTCAACAAAAGTGGACTTTTCTTTAAGCCCGTGTCATCGATAACACAACAGAACAACCCTAATTTTCTATCCTGAATGATGCAACAGAACAACATGACTTCCATCGTCATCTTGAATGGCACAGCAGAACATCCCCAAGTTCCTAACTTGAATGACACAACAGAACAACCCAAAATTCTGTCTACAATTATGCACAACCCCAACTTGTATCTTCAGTGATACATCAGAGCAACTCTAGTCCTTAGTTTTCAGTGACGCAATCTGTAAGGGCAGTCATTTATTGGAACACCAGGGAACGGAAGAGCCCTGCGCACATCGCTATGGGCCTGGTGTTCTTACAGAAGTGCACACCCACATGCCATCTTCATTAAAAAAAAAAAAACATTTTCAATAGAAAAAAGCTAGTCGGTGAAGTGGACCTTTTTACTGTTGCTTTTGTCAGTGGAAAAATCTGAACAGAAAATTCTCTCTCTCGACCAAAAAAACGCTCCCTCCTGAAATGCTGCATCAACCCTTATAAATAAAGAAACAAAAGTATTTGTACCTCCTTGATGTGATGGGGCTGGGAACAACTGAACCCTCTGCACTCCCCCTATCGCTGTAAATTCCAGTTTTGTAGAGCTGGCTCTTGGTAACACAGCACCAGGTGGTATTTCATGAGAGATATTTGTAGACATTAACCAACAGGAACTTTTCAAATTATGAATTAATTCATAATTGCCATGATTGATGGGAATAAACACTTGTCCAGGGAGATTCCCAAGGTGTTCCTGTTTCTTCCTCTTACATAAGACAAAAAACAGGGGAAATGCTTCATCTTAAAGACAATGAAAGTATCTGAAACAGCTGCTCTCCAATCTAACAGATGGGTCCCTACATATCACATAATACACATTGTTCCTACTGTGGATTAAATTTAGCTCAGGGGTGGGCTGGGGTTAAAAAGGGCACAGGACTTTTTATTTTTGGTCACACTGGCCCACCCCCCCAAAATAGGCAGTGTGCAGAGTCCCCCAAAACACCCCATAACAAGCAGTGCAGCAGAACACCCCCTAATTCACCCCATAACAAGTAGTGCAGCACAGCTCCATCCCCCCAAAAGAACCCATAACAACAGTGCAGTACAGCTCTACCCCCCCCAATTAATCCATAACAAGCAGTGTGGCAGAGCTCCACCCCCCAAATCCCCCCATAACAAGCTGTGCAGCAGAGCTCCACCCCCCCAAATCACCCCATAACAAGCTGTGCAGCAGAGCTCCACCCCCCAAATCACCCCATAACAAGCTGTGCAGCAGAGCTCCACCCCCCCCAAATCACCCCATAACAAGCTGTGCAGCAGAGCTCCACCCCCCAAATCACCCCACACCAAGCAGTGCAGCAGAGCATACGGGAGATTGGGGTTTGGTTCCTCTTTCAGGTGTCCCGGGGGTCTTTTGAATTTTGCCCTGCGGGAAAAGCTTTTGGAGGGTAGCCAAAAATGCGCCTAATACCTTTTATTCAATTGATGTCGTAATTCATATGCAAAAGGAAAAATGTATTTGTTATTAGTGTACACTCTATTTACATGGTCAAATTTCTTCGGAGAATTATGCAAATTAATACATAGAAAGATACAGTATTTACAATAGTTAAAAAAGTTCCTCAAACACCATATTGTCCTTTTTCTCAGGACTGATTGGTGGTTTAGATGAGGGAGAGGGCGGGCAAAAAGCCCTGCCACTTTCCGTAAGACCAGGCAGGGCTGCCCCAAGCGGAAGTATGCAATAGGACGTACTTCAAGTTCATGGAAAATGAACCAATGATGGGCGCAACACCCTGCCCATCCAGCAAGCAGTGCAATCCGCAGACGCCCTTTAAACAGGGCGCGAATCGGAGCCAGCCAGCGCACAGCCACACATGCGAGCAGAAGCCGGTATATATATATATATATATATATATATATATATATATAACGCTGACAGCAACGGGGGCATCCGATGGTAATATCTGGACAGCAGTCCAGGGACCCTTCCACCCCTCCCCGGTGATACCGGACACACTGGCATTGCGGGACCTACAAATCACCCTAAGGTACGACAAAACACTCCACCTATCCAGAGATATATTTAATTTATTATAATTAAAGACACTGACCACTAACAATCCTCCTACAGATTGGCACCCTCACAGAGTGGCCAGCACATAGCAATACCACAAAAGGATAGCAGGCAACAGTCCCCTTGGCACAGTGAGTAACAATACCATTGAACACTTGTGATAAGATTTTTTTTCTTTCAAGCAGGATGCTCGGCTGCATAGCGCGAGGCATCACCAGTAGGAAGAGGGAGGTTGTGATGCCGCTGTATAGAGCCCTGGTGAGGCCACAGCTAGAATACTGTGTGCAGTTCTGGAGACCTTACCTGCAAAAAGACATTATTCAAATAGAACGTGTCCAAAGGCCGCAACAAAAATGGTGGAAGGACTTAAACTTAAAACTTATCTGGAGAGACTTAAAGAACTTCATTTGTACAGTCTGGAGGAAAGAAGGGAGAGGGGGGACATGATTGAGACCTTTAAATATGTGAAAGGATTGAATAAGGTTCAGGAGGGAAGTGTTTTTAAGAAGAAGCTTAATGATAGAACAAGGGGGCACAACCTGAAGCTAGTCGGGGGGAAGATCAGGAGCAATGTTAGAAAATATTATTTTACAGAAAGAGTAGTAGATGCTTGGAACAAACTTCCAGAAGAGGTAGTTGAAAAATCAACAGTCACTGAATTTAAACATGTCTGGCATAAGCACACATCTATCCTAAGATAAAGAGAACATACAGTATACACATAAGGGCAGACTAGATGGACCCTATGGGCCTGATGCAGAGCCTCCTCTGAACTGCCCTTAAAACCCTCCGATTGTCCGGGGCTCCCGTTTGAATCGTGGCTCAAATGTGATGCAGAGCCTCGGTCGGAATGGCTCCCTAATTGATCCGTCAATTTCACTTTACTCGGAAAGCTTTTTTTGCTCTCTCGGGTGCCTTCAATTTGATCGGGGCTCCCGTTCACGTTCACACGGGCGGCCCGTTTTTCCCTGATTTTTCCTGGCTTTTTGAACGTACCTGCTTGGTTTCCGTCGTATTTGACCTTCCATTTTGGTGGTTTGAGCAAGTATACTTACATCTCCATGGCTCTTCAGTTGCCAATCTGGCTACACGCAAGCGCACATCCCTCAAACTCCATTGGAATATACATATGGCAACCACTGCCAATTTGACACATATTTTTGGGGGAACCATAAATTTGGGTTCTTCCTTTTTCCTTGCCATTAATGCATACCTTAATCTCCTTTGTGTTCCTTTTTCCTTGCCATTAATGCATACCTTAATTCTTTCTGATTGTTTTGGATTTATTGTACCATATCTAAACTTTTTGTGTCATGGAAATGTGTGATGATGTTGTGTGATTGTACATTTGCAGGAAACACAACTTTCTTGTTTTGTTTTGTTTTTTTTTATTTTATTCCAGCGTTTGAAATTGAATTTTTTACACAAAGTTTTTTACAAATAATTGATTCGAAATGTTTTAACAAATAAACTATTTGCTTTTTAAGCCAAATTAAAATTCTTTAGGCCTCGGTGTCTTGTGGCTGTGATTTTCTTGTATCTGTGAATGAAAAACAACATTAGTTTAGCATTGTTTATTTGGTTTGGTTGTGCATGGTTTTTTTGGGGCCCTTTTTAAACCGGACCTTCTGCATTTTTTACTGAAAAGGCCAAACTCTTAACCAAAGATTCCGCAGCATCTCCAAATAATAGATATTAATTTTTTAGTCAATCAATAATTATTCTGTCCACCACTGGGCTGCAACTCAGTTCAGGAATTTAGTATACGGCCGCCGCCATCTTGACTCAGAAGCATCACACTTACTGAGGAGAGGAGAGTGGGATAAGGTACAGGGGGTGGGTTATAGCTGTGCTTTGCTCACACAGAGCAGAGACCTCTTGAAAAGGTCAGCAATCCCAGAATGCAGAGCAGCACAGTTAGAAGGCACTTCCTGTTTGCAGGCTGCCTGATAAGATGGCGGCTTCCATAATCCGCCATCTTGGATGTTGAAAGCCTCCTAACATGCACTAGGTGCAGGTAGGATGATTTTGAAGGTGGGCAAACTTTATGTACAGGGTGTGGGAAACATATAAGATAGACTTATTCTGAGTGAAGGTCCGCTTTAAGGGCTTTTTAGACAATGTCTTTGGTTTTTTATTTTGGTTTGTACATTTTGTGGCCAATGGAATTGTTGGTTCATTTACTTTGGTCCCCAAAAACGCCACTTACCATGTTTTAGGCGCATATTGCGTCAGGGGCGGAGGCTCCATTCTTGCTCCCTTGGTTGCTGCTGTGAATCTGTTTGCATGACAAAGACACTGATATTAGAGACTGTTGTTGTCTCATGTACACAAAAAGCATTAACAAGTTTGCTGGCCTAACTAAAGTCACTTTTTGAACCTCTTGCTGCCTCACATTGCCCTAGTTCTTCTATCTGCATGTAGCCTAGTTTTGAGCTGCGTACATGTGTTAAACTAAGGTGGGCTTGTATGTAACGTGAAAAACGAAGTTGTTTCAGACTATTCTGGTGCTTTTTTTTTTTTTTTTATTACAAGGAATGTGTGCGCGCACATAAACGCACGCGCGCATACTCACATCCATGATGATGTCGTCCTGCTCCAAGGTAAAGATTGCGGGCGCGCACCCGCTGTTGACCACACCCACACGGAAAACATATTTAAAGCACAAGGCACTCAGCTCTGTGTTGGATACCATATCAATATGGGCAGACCTAAAGGGAGCAAAAAGAGCCAACCAAGGGCCGAGGCACATAGCAGCCGCACACATGCCTCATCCTCCACAAGACAGAAGAACAGGCACCAGACACATGCCGAACATGCCCCCACTAAAACGGTGGATACTCCACACAAACAGGCACATTCCAAAAAACGCAGGACCAAGGGTACATTAACCCATTCACCACCACCTGCAAAAAAACCACGCACACACAAGGGTACCCCATCTAGTCAGACCATGCAGCATCCTCCACCTCCACACACCAAGCATACCCACAAATCCAAACACATAAGCAAGGGTAAGCGCATTGCAAAAACCACCACCCCACCCAGGTCACCCACCCCTCCACCTCCACCCTCTGGTTCCCCCAATTCCAGTACCTCAGATTCCACATGCAGCTCCACATCTGATAGCTCAACAGGAACCCAGACATTAAGCCAGAGAAGCACACACACAACATCCCCCTCCCCCATAAGCCAAAGAAGCACACACGACTTCCCAGATACCCAACCATCAATTTCCTCAGAGGCAGGGGAGACCACACACCCATGTGGCAGACAACTACGGCGTGGCTCACTAACTGCCCGATTTTGCGATGCTCAAAGCATGGCGGTGGCAAATGCAGTTTGCGAACATTATGATGCCCTATTTGGCCGCACCTCCAAAACAACCACAAAGCAGGCTAAGATGGAAATCTGGACAAATATTTGCAGGCAGGTCAATAGTGTGGGATCAGTCCGGAGAGATATTCAGCAAATAAAAAGGAAATTTGGGGACCTGAAATACTACAGCAAAAAAAAACTGGACATGCGCCGTCAGCAGAGGTAATGGACAATTTTTAGTCACATTGTTAAAAGGATGTAACACTTATTAGGTGTAATTTAATCTTCCCCAGCCAACAGACAGGGGGTGGAGCAGAAGTAAAGGAAAAAGTAAAATGCATTTTTTGTACCATTGTTAAAAGGATGTAACACTTATTAGGTGTGATTTAATCTTCCCCAGCCAACAGACAGGGGGTGGCTTACCCACTAAAATTATCCTTACGCCCGCCGAGGAACATGTATATACATTCATACACCCGGCCAGCATCCAGGGACTGGCAGAGGCACAAGACACAGACCGGAATGTAAGGTCCCAAGGTGAGTCTGATTTTGCCATGACCTAGTACCAAAAGTTCAAGAAGGCAGTGTTATGCTACACAACACACTGTACTTGGCCATTTACCTAATCTTCCTATCTACATACTAAGGACCAAGTCAACAGGACACACCAGGCCCCCAAACCCCTGCGTTAGCACCGAGGCCAAGGGCACACCAGGCTTCTACACCACAAACCCAAATTGTGGATTGCGATGAGGTAAGTCAATGGGCCTTGATGTGTACTTTTAACATTGATATTTGCGAGCTTGTGTGGACAGAAATAAACTATAAGGATGCTATATTTCTTAACAGACCACAGGAAGCCCACCCATCATCGACCATATACGAGATTTGGAGGAGGACACCCAACATATGTCACTAACCACTACTGCACCAGTGGCAGCAACGCAGGCAACCCCGGCACAGCCACCACATCCACAACCACCTTCGGAACCAGAACCAACCACCCATCCCACTGCTCCTACCCATTCTAGACGCCATATTTCCCAAAGAAGGCAACTTCAAATTTTGGAGGAAACATGGAGGCAGGAAAATATTGCCTTTGCTGCGACAACACAGCAATTCAATGAGACTGTGTGCACCCAACTCACAAACCTCAACGCCCAAGTAGAGGTATTAAACAGCAATATCTCTGCCCTAACCAGCCATATGGCTGAGATTAATCAAAGCCTGGCCCACATTGCAGCCCATTTGCAGGCACAACATCATTCCTCGTCACCATGCAACCCAACATACCACTAATTTGTGGGGAATACATTTTCTGTGCCCACGTGTAATTTTTCTTTTGGGCCCAAAAAAACAAATGACAAAACAAAATTTGTTTGAAAAATAAAAAAAAACAAAAAAAAAAACAAAACAAAATTGTGGTCTCTGAAAAAACACTAAACACTAGTTGTGCACGTATGGTTTGCGCGGTGCCACTTTGGGTGCAAGAAAAAGGAGGGGTGGGGAGGGCTGAAACTAAAGGTGGTGGAGTAGCCCACAAGCCAGGATTAGGTTTAGGACCGTTGCAGGCGTCTATTGTAGTGCCCCCCCCCCCCCAGTCACATCAAGACAACGGAACCTCATCTTCAAGAGAACAAAGCCTGGCTCCAACACAGAGCGAGTCCTCCTGGGGGCAGTATTGTAGTGCTCCTCTGCCTGTGAAGATCGGTGCAGGATGGGGGTCTTCATCCAGGGGACCAAAGGATAGGCAGAGTCTCCTGCCCTAAAACCAAAAAACAAAAAAAATTAAAAAAAGGTGTGCATTGCAACAATAGAAAAGAGGGACAAATAGGTGAGCGGGGTAGGGTGGGAGGAAAGGACATTTGTAATGAGACTACATGCACATCCAACCTGTACTCTGATTACAAAAGTCTGGGGAATACTACTTACATAAGAGGGCAAGAACATGACGCAATAGGGTACAATCACTTAACCCATTTAATTTGTAGATCAATAATTGGGCTCCAAATATACTACGCCAAAAGTTACCAAATAGTGTGTTACGGGAACAAACACAGTCAGAGAGGGTGGGCAACCAATACAAGTTTCAGACACATACCCAGTAGCCAGCCACCAAATAGATCGGCAGATTTGAATCGCTCAGGTAGGCAGGAATTCCTAGGCAGGGAAAGCCAGAAAAACGACTCCCAAAAACCAAATCAGGGCCAGCCAGTGCCTGCACATTTATGCAATGTCCCATCTTCAAATGCCTGCACACAAACAATAAAATAAAAATGAGGGAGACCCTGTAAAAAGGATACCCAAAAAAAACCAATAAAAAATATCAAATACTCATGCCATCGATGTCCAAAGGCGTGCGGTCCAGCCTGGTTTCTGCCATACTCAGCAGGACAAGACCGCGGAGCTGGCGCCGCTGATGTGCTCCAACAGAGGACTGCATATTATTGCCCGAGTGCAAATACGGCTGCTCTGACTTGCCGTAAGTGAAGGCTCGGCGGCCCCGTTTTATTAGGGTGATTTCAATAGGAAATCAAGGCTCTGCATCACTGAAAAAAACGGACCAATGAACGAGGCGTCCGTTTTCCCGGGAAACAGCCTCGTGCGAGCCGACAGGCAGCTGAGTGCACACCTGAGCGCATAAACGCACACTAAAATCAACGTAGCACCCTTTCCTGACCCGATCAAAGGCCAAAACCAACAGGGAAATGCACGGGGGAGCTGAACGGGGAGGCTCTGCATCAAGCCATATGGTCTCCTTCTGCCGTCAACCTTCTATGTTTCTATGTTTCTATCTATTATGATTACTTCATTAATATTGTATAAGTGATGATAAACTCTAGCACAATGCTACAAACCAAAACACAATGACATTTGTTCTGCGAGTGCCTCATCAGTTTAAAGGCTAAATATTTGATCATACGGTGAAAAGATCCATAGTCCTCATTTGTGGAGACGCTAATGAGCGAGCATAGAGCAAGATAGTAAATGCACTCTGGGTTCTCCATAATATTCCTGGGAATTGATTGGTGTGTTCCAGTACATGACGCACTGAGCAAATGATTGTCTATCATGTCGTTCCACAAGATTGCCTAAACAGGGCTCACGTGACTGCCGCACATGTTGGTTATTGGGCCCATTACATGCTGTCAAAAATAGGTGCATTGTTTTAGGGGGCCATTAGTTAAATGACACAGTGAAAGTTGTAGGGCAGAAAATAAGCCATGCTATTACCGTGCAGGATGGATACAAGTGACTCATCTATACATATTTCTCTGATTTATATATCCGGTTTCTCCTTGCCTTGAGTAATACAGATCATACATACAGACAAAACCTAGGACAGGGGTACTCAATTACTGTCAGTGGAGGTCCACTTACCAGGGTCTGCTGTGGGATGAAGGTCCGGGGGGGGTGTAAGTAAGAGTGCATGACTTCATGTGTAGAGTGCAAGCTCCTCAGCCAACCTGAGCAATGAGCTTTCCTGTCCCCCCACCCACCTGTCATTTACTTCCTGCTTCTCGCCCTTCTGTGTAGAGTGCAAGCTCTTCAGCTAACAACAGCTGACATGCACTCTTAGTTACACCCCCCCCCATGTCAGCTGTTGTTAGCTGAAGAGCTTGATAAGGTAAGGAGAAGAGAAGATAAGGTAAGGAGTTTGGGGTGTTTGGGGGGGTTTCACCCCGCGGGACATCCCGATCTCGGATGTCCCGCGGGGAGGGAGGTGATCGGCCCGGGAATCTTATAGATTCCCGGGCCGATCACCGGTGGGTGTTGGTCCACTTTAAGCGTAAGAATGGACAAAGGGGCCCCTTGCAATGGCTCGAAGGGAGACCCTTGTAGGGCAGATAAGACCAAGTTCAAGTCCCAGACTGGTAACATAGGCTTACGTGGGGGACGCACGTGAGTAACCCCCTGGAAGAAGGTCTTGACCAGGGGATGCTGAGCAAAGGATCTTTGGATAAAAATGGCCAAGGCAGAAACATGACCTTTCAGAGTACTGAGCTGAAGACCCAGATCCAAACCATGTTGCAGAAACTCCAGAATCCTAGGAATAGAAAACACACGACATGGAAGCGAGTTAGACTCGCACCAGTCAATGTAAGTACGCCAAATTCTGTAGTAGATCATGGTATTTACAACCGAGGCAGGCAGCCCCTTTTCCATCAAGATGGGGGTTTAAACAGCCAGGCCGTCAAAGCCAGCGTTTGTAAATTGGGGTGGCGTAGGTGCCCCTGAGTGAGCAGATCTGGAACCCGAGGCAGGGCGTACTGATCTTCTGCTAGCTGCATGATGTCTGCGAACCACACTCTTCTTGGCCAACAGAGGGCCACCAGTATGGCTGGCACCCTTTCCACAAGTACCGCTGCGGCAAAAAAAGTGGCGCTGATGCTTCATAAATAAGGCTTTAAATCTTCAGTATTTTGCACTGTACTATTGCTGGTTCTTGTAGTGCTAGAGATTACTAATCCTTCTGAGAGGGCCTCAGTAATTCATGTTACTATTTTATGTATCTGTTGCAGGTTTGAGAAATCTAGGTTATTTATTCCCTTCAGAAGGGGTTTTTATTTTGCTTCACTCTGGCCAGATAACCATTTAGTTATGGCATATTAAAAGAAGTGTTTTCTTTAAAAGTGACCCTTTACATTCATGCCACACCCACTTCTCTGTTTTGCTTCTTGTTCATTACCCTAAGGATATGTATCCTATATTGACATCTCTGATTAAGAGTGTGACATATGGATACGTGTTGCTCAGACTGATGCACTTCAATCCATATGCAGCCAAGGAACTTATTATCCTCTTTATGCAGCCAGTGTGACTTCATGCAGACTACATCAAAGCATAGTACAGATGTACATTACTCATATCACTCCAGATAAAAGTGATACAAACCTAATTACTACTCATTTATTAGTAGTTTGCAAACTGTGTCAGAGGCACAAGAGACATGGGGTAGATAGGCAGAGGCTCTGACATACTACATGCGTAATAAGTCTTGAGTAGAAGACGCTGCTGGTGGCTTGATGTAGCACATCGATAATGTGGCCTGAAAAGTATTCATACCCCTTGAAGTTACATACATTTTTAAATGCTACAGTCACAAACTCAAACAAACCAAAACCCAGTATTTTCACTATCCTGGGGGTTAGACTCCAGGGCCGGCTGCCCAGGGTTTTGGTCTGCTTTAAATGTGTTTTATTGAGATTTTATGTGATAGAGCTACACAAAGTAGCAAAAATTGTGAAGTGTAAATAGAACATACAAGATTTTCCACATTTAAAAAAAAATAAAAAACTGAAATGTGTGGCAAGCATATGTATTCGGACCCCTATACTCTTGACAGTTATACTGAGAATGAATTACATACAGGTGAACTCTATTAACTAATTACTAGGGGTTTGAAATGGCAAGAATCTGGCCATATGATACGTATTACGATACACATATGACGATACGATATATCCCAATATATCCCGATTTTGTCTCAAAGACGATATATTGTGATTTTTTTTTAATTAAATTTTATTTTTTATTTTAAAAAATGACAGCATCACTTGGCTCTCCGCACAGACATTCAATTGCAGCAGGCGGGGCTGCACACCGCTGAGAAGGGAGTCAAGTGATGCCAGCCGTGCATGTGCCGTGAGCTCAGAGGGTAAGGTAAGAATATTTCAAATATTTTGGGTTACACACAGTGGGGTCCCCCTTACCCAGCATAACCAGCCCGGGACCAGCTATGGGGGCTTGTAGAACAGGGCGCAGGGGCCAGCTTTGGTGGCCCCTGGCCCTACAGGCTACAAGCCGGCATAGCCTAATGGCCATGGGCTCTTCTGCTCCCCCGGCCTTTGGGGAGGCAGGTAATGAGGGGCTCAGGGTTAATGGCAAGTCACCCGCTAGCCGCAGGTGACTTGTGAACTGGTATAGGGGTCACATAGATCCCTTACCAGTTCACAAAGGGTTAACAGTAAATAAAACACCACACAGAAAATGTCTATTAAAAAAAAGAAAAAAAAAATGTTTTTTCTTTACTCACCTCAGTTTGTCAGCTCCTGTGTCCCTCGCTGATCCAGTGACAGATGCGGTGATCGCCGGCCAGAGGAGGGGGAATGCAGGAGATCAGAGGATCTCGTACCCTGTCCTCCTCTGGCTGGCGATCATCGAATCTGACAGCTGAACCGCTGGAAGCTGGGATGACACACACGGGGGGTGACATCATCCACCCCGCCCCGTGAAGATGGCGGCGCTCATCAGGAAAGCAGGGGGAGAGGGCCTGTCGGGCTCTCTCCTGAAGACTGAAGAGCCCTGGGGGGGGGGGGGGGGGGCTCGGAGAAGGAGAGCGCCTACCGGATATAACGAGGAGCAAGGTGAGTGTTTTTTTTACTTTTCTTTTAGAAAAGTCAGAATCGATACTAGAAAGAAAGAATCGATTCTAGCATCGTTGAATGAAATATCGCGATACTTGACAGAATAGTTTTTTTCTGACACCCCTACTAATTACTGTAGGTGACTTTCTGAAGACGGTGGCCATCACTTGCCTTCAGAAGTCACCTACAATAATTAGAAAAAAAGAGTCCACCCTGACCTGGGATGCCCCACTGTGTGTAACCCGAAATATTTGAAATAGTCTTACCTTACCCTCTGAGCTCACGGCGCATGCATGGCTGGCATCACTTGACTCCCTTCTCTGCGGTGTGCAGCCCCGCCTGCCGCAACTGAATGTCTGTGCGGAGAGCCAAGTGATGCTGCATGCTGCTCGCAAGTGCGGCTAGGATTCCATTCTGCAGCTCTAGTGGCAGGGTAGGCTCGAGGAGAGGTAAGTAGGCTCTGCGACCTGGGGGGTTTCAAGCAGCGGGGTAGGCCAAACCGGGAGGGGAGGACTAAAACCTGGGATAGTGAAAATCCTGGGTTTTGGTTCACTTTAATGAAAATTTTTTGAGATTGTAGCTGTAACGTTTAAAAATGTAAACTTGGAGGGTATTAATATTTCTTTAAGGCAAGATAGATAGATAGATAGATAGATAGATAGATAGATAGATAGATAGTGTTGGTGCCAGGCTCTGAAGTGCCACATGTGTAATAATATGGCTTAAGTTGCAGATAGATACTGTAGATAGACAAACAGACCAATAGATAGATAGATAAATAGATAGATATTGGGTAGATAGATAATAGACAGACAAATAGATATGTGATAGATAGGTGTGGGTAGATAGATGCATATACAGATAGACAGATTTGATAGCTAGATAGCTAATGTATATGGATGCCAGGCTCTGACATGCTACATGCGTAATAATATGTCCTAAACAGAAGAGGCTGCAGGTGGCTTGAAGTGGCAGCTGTAGTTGTTTATCTTCGATCAGCTCGAGGCGCAGGTGCCCATTATAGAGTACATTATAGACACTCATGCTTAGAGAGCTTTATAAGCAAACTAAGACTAAAAATACCTTCTGGCTATATTATATGACCCATTTACAGGCATGCCAACTGACCTTGATTTCCAAGTCACCCTATTTATTACTCTCCCACACCTTGTCACCAATGGAGTTCACCCTATAAAAAAACATGAAACCACTGACACACAATGGAAAATTGAGGGGGGGGGGGGCATTTTCTAAGGGCACATAACAGGGGCACAGTCTGCTAGTGGGCTGATTTCCTGTTTGGGCCAGCACTAAAGTCAAAAACAAAAGCAGATTGCTTACCCTTGGTGCATGCAGATTTTTATTGGGTAATAGAAAGTCCTAACCTTAACTTACAAAATACTCTGCAATCAGGCAGCTGCCTCATTTTCTCACTTTCAATCAAATACCAACCCAGACTCGATCTCCGCTCTGCCCAGGACCTTCTCCTGTCCTCAACCCTAATCATCACCACCCACTCCACCTTCAGGACTTCAGATGCGTTGCCTCATTACTCTGGAATGCCCTACCCTTTATAATTCACCACTCCCCAAGCCCTCAAATCTTTAATAATGCACTCATTACGGCAAAAGTAACAGACAGTTCTGACCACTACAGATCTTTTGCAATCATACTTCTTGTGACCAACCTTTGTCCGCACCCTTATCCTTTAGATTGCAAGCCTAAAAGGGCAGGACCCTCACTTCTGGTGTATGTTAATATGACTGTGTACCTGTGTACTGAGTGGACTTTCAGTCAAAAAAGCTTATTAAGTAGCCCCCTTTAAAGCCCCTCTCTGGTAATCCATTATGTAAGGTATTTAAGAGGGCTTAACCCCATGCAGATGTTGTGGAATAGCAGGCAAATTCTGTGCTCTTGAACTGCATTGGAGCTGCCATCTTGTTTTAAACCATAGCAATCAGCTATGACTCATCGATGCGCTCCTCACAGATGAGTGCAACTAGATACGCTTAATTACACTGTCTGAATGCTTTGCAGCTGCCATACGATAGACATAATATGAACAATGTAGTGGCTTTCCCCTCATACAGAATTTCTCTGGCAGATGTTTATTTGGTGTGTGTAGAATGACAGGGATGCTGCCCCATGATTCTGAGGCATATATCTCTTTGTGGCACAGCTCCCCCCTCATGCTTGTGTGTAAGCAGGACTGTCAGGTGTGTAGTAAGATGGCCATTCAGATGTGCAGAGCTATTCCACAACATCTGCATGGGGTAAAGCCCTCTCAAACAGCTTATGTCACTCATCATCGGAGGTCTGGTTTAGGGGAGCAATTTACTAACCTTTATATTTTTGACCGCTTTAAAGTGGACCAAAACCCAGGATAGTCAAAAAAGTTTTCACCCGGGGGTGTGGCCTGGCGCTCCCAAATCAGCAGCAAATGGCAGGCAAGAAGAGCAGAAGGAGGGAGAAGGAGAGGAACGTTGCTCGACTGTGTGGCAGTGTGAAAGGAGGACCGCTGGCCGGCCAGAGAGAATGCGCAGGCCAGGACCACAGAGTGGCGCTTTCGTAATCACCCTCATCGGGGGCTTCTATGAGTGAGGAGAGCACTTGCATGGAGGCGAACAAGGCAGCAGAAGACACGCTGATGGCAGGAGGTGAGGGGGCGGCAATTGACGCGACCCGCAGGGGACCGACTGCTGATGCGGCTCCTCCAGCCAAGATGGCGTCCGACACAGAGGGGGAGCGGACATCCCCCCCTCTCCCCAGCATACAAACAATGGCAGTGTGCGGTCCCGCCACCCCTAGCGGAGCCAGAGACGCCCTGGGCCCTCAACGCTGCAAAGCAGGCAACAGCGGAGGCGAGGCTCCTCCGCATACAAGCTGTGGTGTGACAGGGCAGCAGAGGCCAACAAAGATGGCGGCCGAGAAGCGGGAGATGACCGTCCCCACCACCAGGCTCGAGACGCAGGAGCTGAGGTACGGGGGGGGGGCACCAGAACCCTCATAGAGAAGGAGGCAGATAATCTCCCAAATGGCAATGAGAGGGGAGGAGGCGGGGAAAGAGCCCATGTACGGGATCATAATCTGCAGGCTGCACAGGGATCAAGCTGGAGGGATGCAGCCTTGGACAGGCTTGGGAAATATGCATTTGTCCTCGGTATAAGAGACCCTGGAAGTCAGAAATTCCCAAGCGCGCCGCAGGGATCACCCCACATTATTACAGCCGCCCCCAGCAGATGCCCTCCCACAGAGAACAAGAAGCCGCTCCAGGCCAGGGAGTGAGAGAGGACCTCAGAGTGGTTCAGCGCCCGATATTTCAGCGCTGCAAGCGTCCAGCCCGCTGCAATCCGTGACCTCTCCATAGCATGGTCGACCCCGGGAGACACGGTCACCCTCAGCCCCCCGACCATGCTGTCCTTCACGCAAGAAGAGCTCCCTCACTACACTGGGGATTTCTCTCCCTCAGGCAGGGTCTCCCTACCGTCCCCGGCCACCTCATGCATGCCGATATGGCCACAAAACACAAGAGAAGGTGCTTGAGATGTGACACACGCTAGCAACATCCATAGAGAAACCCTCTCCTTCTTAAGATCCATTCCCACCAGAACTGACTTTGAAGCACTTATAGCTAAATACGAAGCAGCTTACAAGAAAATACCATTTTGTTATTACTCACCTGTAAAATGGGTATTATAAGTATCTCACGCACCCCCTTCCAATATTCATGACATGTGGGTTATGGCCAGTAGAGGGCGAACTTCTGCAGAGATGACAGGAAAAAAAGAAGCCCCTCCCGGTCCATAAATACCTGGGACCTCCCACACATTACCCAGTATAGGAAAGCAGTAAGGGGACCAGGAAGAGCCAATTATAAAAATCTTAATCATAAAAGGTTCACCATATAAAGGATCCAGAATACAAAAAAGGGCTGAAGGGGGATGAAGCAGGGTGTGTGACATACTTATAATATTATAAGACCATTTTACAGGTGAGTAATCACAAAATGGTATTATTCCAAGTATGTCACACACCCCGCTTCCAATATTCATGACATGTGGGACATCCAATAGCAGTGTCCATCATGGGTGGGGATCCCAATATGGCAAAAAATGCACAATTTTAAACCACTGCAGCTTGCAGAACCTTGCGGACAAAAAAAACCATCCGCTGAGGCCCGCACATCAACCTTATAAAACTTGGAAAAAGTATGAACGGAAGACCAAGTAGCAGCCTTACAAACTTGTTCAACAGAAGCCTGGTGCTGAAAGGCCCAAGAAGCCCCAACAGCACGAGTAGAATGAGCAGTGATCTGAAAAGGGGGAACGTTCCCCTTGGCAGTATAGGCCCCAACAATGGCCTGGCATATCCATTTTCTAATGGTAGACCTTTCCTTGGCCCGGAGGGCACCACGAACAAGGCGTCCGTCTTACGAAAAGGAGAAGTAGCCACCAAATAGTACTTCACACAACGAACCACATCCAAAGAATGCAAAACCCTCCCCTTGTCATTGCTAGGCTTAGGACACAATCCTAAATGAGCAGAAACCACCTTAGGAAGGAAATCTGGCTTAAAGCGAAATACCACCTTGTCCTGGTGTCTCTCAAAGTAAGAGGCCTGAATAGACAAAGCCGCCAACTCAGAGACACGCCGAACAGAGGTAATAGCCACCAAAAAGGCAACCTTTTGAGTGAGCATGTAAAGTGCAACATCCTGCACCGGCTCAAAAGGAGGCCCCTGGAGGGCCGACAGAACCAAATTCAAATCCCAAACGGGCACAAAAGGCTTTCTAGGGGGTCGCACATGACCCCCTGGAAAAAGGTCTTAACCAGAGGATGCAGAGCAAAAGACCTTTGAAAGAAGACCGCCAGGGCAGAGACCTGTCCTCTCAAGGTACTAAGCTGGAAACCCAGGTCCAGACCGTGTTGAAGAAACTCCAAGATCCTAGGAATCGAAAACACCCTGCAAGGCAAAGCCCTAGCCTCACACCAGTCAATATAGGACCTCCAAGTCCTGTAGTATATGTTAGAGGAAGATCTGTTCCTAGCTCTAACAAGTGTCTGAATCACAGCCTCAGACAAACCTTCCTCCCTTAATATGGAGGTTTCAGCAGCCACGCCGTCAAAGCCAGCATTTGTAAATTGGGGTAACGTAGTTGACCTTGAGTGATCAGATCCGGAAACAGGGGCAGCCTGTACTGATCTACCGCCAGCCTTACGACGTCTGCGAACCAAACCTGTCTTGGCCACCTTGGGGCCACCAGAATTGCTGGCGCACCCTCTAGAGCCAGCTTGCACACCACCGTGCCTACCATGGAGAAGGAGGGAAACAGGTACAGGAACCCCAGATCCCTCCAGGCAAGAGACATGGCGTCCACTGCCAGGGCCAGAGGATCCTGAGACAGAGACACAAACTTTGAGAGCTTGTGATTGTGACGTGAGACAAAGAGATCCACCTCCGGAAACCCCCACTTGTGACAGAGGGACCGGAATACCTTGTGGTTGAGAGACCATTCCCCTCGGCGAGAGGATCCCCTGCCCAGGGAGTCTCGGCGAGAGGATCCCCTGCCCAGGGAGTCCGCCTCTGTGTTTTCCACTCCCGGAATGTACACTGCTGAGATGCATGGAACATTGCTCTCCGCCCATGCAAGAATCAGAGAAACTTCCCTGAGGGCATTCCTGCTGCGAGTCCCTCCTTGGTGATTGATGTAAGCTACCGCAGTTCGATTGTCTTATCGAACCTGAACCGGTAAGCCCCGTAGGTTATGCGTCAAGCATGACAGAACCAACAGAACAGCTCTCAGCTCCAAGACATTAATGGGGGTGTGAGCCTCCTGAGGACCCCACAGCCCCTTGAACTGATGTGTCTTCCAAAAACCTCCCCAGCTCGACAGGCTGGCATCCATGGTAACCATCTCCCAACAAGGGGTCAGAAAGGATCTGCCCCTCATCAGATTGCTTGGTTCCAGCCACCACTGAAGGGACTGCCGAACCCGGGGAGACATCAGGAATAGCTGATCCAATGACTGCGGACATCCGTCCCAGGCCAACAATAGATGGAGCTGGAGCGACCTCATGTGGAACTGAGCAAAGGGAACTGCCTCGAAGGAAGCCACCATCAATCCCACCAGTCTCATCCCTAGCCGGATAGAAGGACGAGGTTTGGACAGGAGAAGACGTATCAAATCCTAAACCATCTGCACCTTGGACTGAGGTAGGAACACCCTGGTCCGAATGGTATCCAGATTCATGCCCAGAAACGAGATCTCCCTTGAGGGGGAGAGAAAAGACTTGGGATGGTTGATCACCCAGCCGAACCTCTCCAGCGTCGCCACCACCAAGCTGGTGTCCAGCTCCGCCTGACTGAGAGAGGATGCTGTAATGAGGAGGTCGTCCAAATACGGCACAATGCAAATGCCCTGGGCTCTGAGAAGGGCCATTATGCCCGCCAGCACCTTGGTGCCGAAGTCAATCCGAAAGGGAGGGCCACAAACCGAAAGTGCTGATCTCCCACCACAAACCTGAGAAATCTCTGGTGTGCTGGGAAGATTGGTACATGAAGGTAAGCATCCTTGATGTCTATGGACGTCATGAAATTCCCCTGACGAAGGGAATTGATGACTGAGTGCAGAGTCTCCATGCGGAACTTCTTGGTTCTGATGAGCCTGTTGAGAAGCTTCAAATCCAGAATGGGTCTTATGGATCCATCCTTTTTGGGAAGAGGATGGAATAATAGCCCTGGCCTCTCTCTGAGAAAGGCACCGGGCATATGACATCCATGACCAGAAGATTCTTTACAGCCAACAGGAACCCCTGCGCAGCCCGGGCATCCGAGGGCACCCGAAACCTTAGGAATCTGGGAGGAGGCCGGCACTCGAACTCCAGTTTGTACCCGGAAGAGACCACCTCCAAGATCCATTTGTCTGTGACCTCCTGGGCACAGACCTAGAAGAAGTGCCGCAGCCGTCCCCCCACCCGCAAGGGTGAGGGCGTCCCCTCATTGCTGAGCTGTCTTGGCAGCAGGCTTGGGCTTGGAACCCCAGTTAAGGCCTGGACGTGCGCGTCCTCTGCCTCTGTTCCAGGAATCGCCTCTGAAATTAGAGTAGGCCAAGCCTCTGCCTGCTCTGGCACCGCGAAAGGAAGGATTGAAGGAGCCGCCCCCCCGAAAGGGGCGACTCTGCTTCTTACGCTGAGGTAACTTTCCACCTTTCGCCACTGAATCCAATTTATCCCCGAACAGCCGAGTACCCAGGAAGGGTAGCGCTGTGAGAGATTTCTTAGCCGCAATGTCAGCCGCCCACTGGTGTAACCAGACCGATCGGCGAATAGCCACCAGCAAAGCCGAGGTTCTACTACACATAATAATTGTGTCGTCCATAGTAGATAAAACAAAAGATCATAAATAATTCACACCGCTTAAGGGCTGTGAATTCATCACTGGCCGGATTAAGCTGGGAACCACTCAACAGGTCCCTAACCACAGACCTGGTAGCCACAGTCGCGAGTGCCGAGGCACAAACAAGCCGCAAGGCTGAACCCACACTGGCAAAGGCATGGCACGCCATCTGATCCATGCGTTTGTCCTCACCATCTTTAAGAGTGGTGGCGCCTGGAGAATGTACAAAGGAGGTGTTGGACAATCCCAGAACGGCGCATCGACCTCGGGAGGGGACGACCAGCGCTTCATCGCGTCCACCGGGAAGGGATACCTCCTATCCCATCCTTGAGGAACACCGGGGAGTCGGCTAGGCCTCTCCCATTCCTTAAGAATCATGCTTTCAAAACGATTCTGATTTGGGAACTCCAAGCGAGGCTTAGAAGACCCAAAGAATTCCCCCTTCTGCAGAGGGGACTCTGCTGTCGGAGAAATAGACAGTACCTCAAATAGGTGGGCCAGGACTTTGGAGGTAGCCACGGCATCCCCCAGCGCCTGCCCAGCATCAGCATCAAAAAACTGCTGATCCTCAGCATCAGATTCCTTAAACAATTCCCCCTCCTAAAGTGGGGAATAATCAGACCAATCAAGGGAATCATAGTCATCAAAATTCAGTACCGGCATGGCCGGCGACGGATGCCTTCTCTTAGCTGGGGCCTTTCTGGCCGCAGAGCTAGAATCAATTTTTCGATGTTGGCCAGCCTAGCACATTCATCAAAATGCGACTCCCCGCTAATGACAGTGTCACTTGGGGTACGGATAAGGCGGGGTGGGGTAGGAGATGAGACGGGCGGCATGGACCCAGACGCCTGGGACCCCGACTGTTGTGTTATGGCCTGTTGAACACATGGTATGCAAATTAGTACATTCTCCCCTGTAAGGGGTACCCCACAACCCATGCACTGCCGGGATTGTCCCGAAGGGAGCCTGAGCCCGGTATCCTGGGGAGCCTCCATATGATGATTTTAAGGTAGTCGCAATGACCCGAGGGAATTACGCTACAAGAGCTACCCGGGATGCCCCTTTAAGTCCCTAGTGGGAGGATTTGTAGGACCCCAATCTATCTCCAAGGGACCCTAGGACTGGGAGAACCCCCTTTCAATGCAATCGATAGGGAGTCCTCCTGAAAGACACGCTGGGAAGGGGCCATGAGAAGGCACACAATCATGCACATGTCCATACAAACAATATAAAAATATATACATATATCTATATACACATCTATCTAAACATAATTAGAAGACATGATCTGCGCTGCCCCAACACGCTAGAACGGGGTGCAAATAAACAATGAAAAAGTATAGGGGCCCTGCAGGGCACTCACGGCCAGGAAGATGCCGACCAGCCAGCCAGCGATCCTGAGAGAGAGAGAGAGAGAGAGAGAGAGAGGGAGAGGAGAGGCGGGCCAGCGCGGATCGCGCGCTGCTCCTGGCCCCGGCCCCTTCCCTCAGTAACTGAGAGACGCAGATCCCAGCAAATAGCTGGGCTCCGCAACGGCGCCAGAGCTTACTTGCAAGGAGGAGACACAGCCATCTTCTGACTTGCTCGCCGTCTGCAGAGACGATTACTGGGTATACTGGGTAATGTGTGGGAGGTCCCAGGTATTTATTGACCGGGAGGAGCTTCTTTTTTTCCTGTCATCTCTGCAGAAGTTCGCCCTCGAAGCGGGGTGTGTGGCATACTTGGAATAGACATTGCGGGGGCAGCTCCAGGTTTTCAATTCTAGAGTTACATCCCACCAGTCAGCTAATGAGACGGCCATCGCAGAACTGGCAACACGCGTTGAGACACAGAGTGCACAAATCCTTCAGCTCCAAGTGCAACACGATGACTTGGAAAATAGACACCTTCTACTCTGGGATACCAGAGGCACCAACAGGAGAAGACGTTAGGCAAATCATCACCACCATATTTAATACGCTCCTAGAGAGAAATATTGATAACCCGATCGATCGAGATTGATAGGGCACACAGGGCTCTGGGACCACGCAACCCAGACCCGGCGTGCCCCAGAGATGTGATTTGCAGGGTGCATTTCTACAAAGTCAAAGAAGAGATCTCACGCAGGGCCTGGCTACATGGCCCAGTGGACTTTGAAGGGGCCAGAATACAAATCCTTCCATACCTCTCCAGATGTACTCTGCAAATGAGGAGAATGCTGAGGCCAGTGCTGGATGTTATCAGGAGCGCAGGCTCCTCATATCATTGGGGTTTTCCCTTTCACCTGATAATTTCCAAGAATCGTGACACGTTCCTCCTCAAAACATACCGGGACTTAGACGGCCTCTTTTCCAATCCCGGCTCCCAATTGGCTCCTTCCAACAATGGAGCCCGTCTCTCAGGAGTTACAGCGGCCAGACCAAGGTTGAGAAATGAGAGGCGCCCTAGACCAACGGATAGCGAGCCCTGAATACCTACCTTATGGTCGTGCTGAAATTTGCCTACTTTCACAGTTTTTTTAAAATTCCAGATTTAAAAGTCTTTACATTTTTGCTATATGTTGATTCTTATAGAGGTTGGCCGGATCGGGCCTGGCGGGACATCGGCAGGGCGGTTCCCGACTTTGAACGCTGGGGGCCGGTGAGGGTTTCGAAACCCAGCTGGAACCTGTAAGTTCTCTTGGGAACGCCTGTTTATACAACCCTGCTGGTGTCCGGCAGGGTCTGACGGCTGACCGTTCGCCCCCATAGACGTGTAAGCTAAGCCCGCACCTGATTTTATGCTTTTATGTTAGGCTACATTGACTCTGGAACCAGTAGCCCATGAGTTATAAGATGCCCGGAAGGCTCAGGTGGCTGTTGCTCCAAGATTCGTCGCTAGACACAGTCCCCCACTTAGGACGGTTTCAGCTCTCCTTCTTCTGGAGGAGAGCTGAACCTTATAGCAGTTGCTAAATAGTTTGTACCCCCTTCGCCCAAGTCCTGGTTGAATTTTGTACCTTGTTATTTCCCCTCTCTTCCCCCCTCCCTGTCGTTTCTTCCTCCCTCTGTCTCTCACCCTCACCCACTTTCCTGTCCTACTTCGGTCCTCTGACCTCCCACCTACAACGTGCGCGCTATCGCAGCGATGTGTGAGATTAACTTGGTCTCTTTCAACGTGAAGGCCTTGAACACCCCAGAAAAAAGATCTCTGGTCCTGAGGCATTGAAGGCACAGGTGGCTCTTCTCCAGGAGACGCACTTCAAGGCCGCGAACCCTCCGTCTCTCAAGAACAAGGTATTTCCAACCTCATACCATAGCTACTCCCCAAACTCTAGGTCTAGGGGAGTGACTATCCTCCTCACCAGGTCTATTCCCTGGGAGGAGGTGGGCGCTCTGAGTGGTGGAGATGGTTATTTGTTAAGGGAAGGATAGGATCTGAAATGTTTACCTTTGTAAATATTTACTCACCTAACACTGGGCAGGCCCCCTTTCTTAAAGAGGTACTAGACAAGATGACTGACTTTGCCGAGGGCAAGCTGATAGTGGGAGGGGATTTTAACCTTACCCTGGAACCCTTGTTAGACACATCAAAAGGCCACTCATATATCTCATACCCTAAACTTAGGAAAATTAAAAAACTTTTCCACTCTCACCAACTGATTGATCCGTGGCGTGTCCTCAACCCCAGCGCAAGAGGCTATTCGTACTTCTCTGCCCCCCACAATATGTATTCAAGGCTAGATTTTCTTTAAATTCAACACTACTTGCTGCTGCCGCAGCAATAGGTAACATCACTATATCGGACCACGCCCCGGTATCTCTCAGGCTCGTGACAGAAGATAAGGCGCCACGGCCCTGGTCTTGGAAACTAAACAGTGCCCTTATACAAGATCCTATAATTAAGGAAAAAGTGAAAAAGAATCTCCAGGTATACTTTATGACTAACTCCACCTCTGACACAAGTCTACCCATGGTGTGGGAAGCCGGGGGTTACTGATCCAACATGGGGCCAGAGTTAAGAAGGAAAGAAATAAACAAATATACAAACTTCTCTGAGAAATCCGAAGATTAGAGACCCTCCACAAGCAGTCACTGGCAGTGACACACCTAGCTGCCCTGACCTCCCTCAGAGAAAGGCTAAAGGGGATCTTCAATGACAGAAACAAACTCCAGCTAATAAAAAGCAGGAAAATCTTCTATGAATCAGGAGACAAGTGTGTACATCTCTTGGTCTCGGCTCTGAGGGGGGAAAGGGCTAAAACGTACATTCCCAGAATTAGAAGTCCAGAAGGAAACTTGGTACACAAAGATAAAGATATAGTATGGGTCCTTAGGGAATACTACAAATCACTGTACAACATCCCCCCTAACCACCCAGGGCCCGGGCGGACAGAGATGCCTAGGCTCCCACGGGCACTACTGGAGGATTTAGAGGCCCCAATTATGCCGGATGAACTAGCCATGGCCATTAGGAGATCGGCCAACGGGAGGGCAACGGTGCCGGACGGACTCCCACTGCTCTACTATAAAACGTTTGCAGAAACCCTCACGCCTAGGCTCCTTGGGGTTTTCAACTCCCTAAAAACAGACAATACCCTTCCAATAGATAGTCTACGTGCACGCATTTCAGTGATACCGAAGGAAGGGAAGGATCCCACCTTAAGCTCCAGTTTTAGGCCTATTTCCCTCCTTATTGCTGACATTAAGCTCTTCGCTAAAATACTTGCCAACCACCTCTCCCCCCCACCTACACTAGATTATTTACCTAGACCAGGTGGGATTCATGCCTCATAGAGAGGCTAGGGATAACACCGCAAAGGCGCTAAACCTTATTCACTCTGCCCTGGGGGGAAATCTACCCGCAATCCTCCTTGCGACTGACACCGAAAAGGCATTTGACAAGGTACAGTGGGACTTTATGTTCGGAGTTCTGGACCATATTGGTCTAGGACCCAACATGAGGTCCTAGATTGCCAGTCTCTACCAACAGCCCAAGGCTTCAGTGAGGGTTAATGGTATGCTGTCGGAGCCTTTCGGCATTGGGAATGGGATGAGACAGGGATGCCCCCTCTCCCCTTTAATTTTTATCTTGACATTAGAACCCTTTCTCTGTAGAGTAAGAAAGAATCCTAACATACAGGGGATTTCCCTCCCATCAGGCCACTACAAAGCTGCGGCATTTGCCGATGATTTACTTTTTTTTTATAACTGGCCCCGTGGTGACACTTCCAAACCTTTTTTTTTTTTTTTTTAAAGTTTCTTTTTATTTGCATTTGCATTTGCAATTAAACAAACATTAGATACAAGTACAAATCACATATCACATGAGGGTGACGCAAGCACCCAGCTCAGTAGCATAGTTTCAATTAACATATAGACACGACACCAGTCACACACCACATTCACACACATACTTCTGGACTCGAAAGTCTAAACAGATGTTCACCGGTATGGGAGAGCCAATCGGGGGAGCCCTTTTCCAGGATACTACTCTCATTCCTTTAGTGCCAGTTACCTGGGTAAGTAGCTATACTTTTAACATGGATTTGAACCCGGGCTAATCATCCTCCGAGGCTGTATCTTGGCTTTGCAGCCAGGGACCCCATATCTTCTCAAACTTATCGGGCACCCCCCTGGCCGTATATGTCAGTTTGTACATAGTGAGCTTCTGGTTAATTAGAGACCTCCACGCCCGCGCTGATGGTTTGGCCGGGTGTTTCCAATTAAGCAGAACACATTTCCTGGCATAGAAGAGGAGCAGTCTGAATAATGATTTCAGCGGGCTCGACAGCGACAGTGAGTCGACCACCCCTAGAAGACATAATGAGATCGAGCCGGTAATCCGGATGCCCACCACTTCGCCAATCACGTCCATTACCTCACCCCAGTATCCCACCAAAACCTCACAGGACCAGGTCACATGTTCCCATGTACCAGTTTCCCTCTCGCACCTGGGGCATAAGTCACTAGCCAGTAGTCCCATCTTATGCAACCGTACCGGCGTAATGTAAGCTTGGTGTATCCATTTGGTCTGAATAAATCTGTCTCTGGCTTCTATGACCGATGAGTGTATATTATCTAAAATTTCCTCCCATTCGTCTCGGTCCAGGGTCTGGTCCATGGCCCGCCATCTGCTTTCAATCCTCCCCCTAGGGGATTCCAACCCAGCAACCAGGCACCTGTACAACGTAGAGACAGGATTCCTCAGATCCATCCCTCTCACCGCGTTCTCCACCGGGGACACCGACAAGTTCGGGCTGGTCCCGCAGAACTGAGTTTGCAGAGCGTGCCTGAGTTGCAGGTATCGGAAGAAATCCCGGTGGGAGACCCGAAAGGTCTCTCGGACCTGATCAAACGCCATAAGCACTCCCTCCCTGTACACCTGGCCCAGCGTCCGGAGGCCCTTTCCTTCCCAGAAATGCGGGTCTTGCATGGAGATCAGCTCAGGGAGCTTGGGATTTTTCCAGAGAGGAGTGAAGGGGGACCAATACTGGACCTCGTCCGGATTCTCAATCAGCTTGGCCACTCTACCCCATATGTTGCACACCGCCCGCATGCATCCGGTGGCCTCCCGGACCCCCCGTACCCCCCTATACACCAGGAGTGATAGCCTCTCAGCTGAACCTAGCACCGCCGCTTCCAGACTCACCACTGGGTTGTTTTGCGGTTGACAGATCCACCAGTGTACAAACAGAAGCTGCGTGGAGTAGAAATACATTAGCATATGCGGGACCGCTAGACCCCCCTCCACCACCTGCGCCTTCATAATTTGTCTGTTAAGCCTAGGTGGAGACTGTCCCCAGATAAAGCCAAACAGAATTGAGTCCAACATCTTAAAGTGGGAAATGGGCAGCAACACCGGCGAGGCCTGATATATATACAGAAATTTAGGAAGGAATATCATTTTGTAAATATTGATTCTGCCCATGACTGACAGGGGCAGGTTTGCCCATTGAGCAATCCGCTGCCTCAGCCTTGACACGACAGGGGAAATATTCAGAGTCAAGAACTCACTTGGTTGCCTACTAACCATGATCCCCAGGTATTTAAAATGCTGGACTATTTTTAATTGAGACCTCGGAGAAATGTCAGAGGCAGCAAGCTCGTCCACTAACATTAGGCTGGATTTATCCCAGTTGATCTTCAATCCAGAGAACCCTCCGAACACCCCAATAGCGTCCAAGGCTGCGTCTAAACACCCGCGGCCGTCCGCCAGGTATAGCAGTGTGTCGTCTGCATATAGGGATATCTTTTCCTCTACTGCCCCCAGCCTCCACCCAGAGATATCCGGAGAATTCCGGACAATAATGGCCAAGGGCTCGATAGCCAGGGCAAAAAGCAACGGTGATAGCGGGCACCCCTGTCTTGTCCCTCTATGCAAAGCGAACGAGTTAGAGTAGCATCCATTGACCCGTATCCGGGCCGTGGGTTGTCTATATAACAGTTTGACGTACGTGATGAAGCTGGGAGGAAATCCAAATCTTTCTAGGACTGCCCAGAGATAATCCCATTCTACCGAGTCGAAGGCCTTTTCATTATCTAATGATATGACTACCCGTTCCCTGTGGTTATCATGTATAATTTGCAGATTGGACATCAGTCTGCGGAGGTTTACACCCGTGGTACGTCCGGGCATAAACCCCGACTGATCCGGCCCAATCAAACGTAGTATAACTTTGTTTAGCCTAATGGCCAGTATTTTTGCAAGTATCTTTGCAATCTGATTCAATAGGGATATGGGGCGGTAGGACGCACAAGAATCAGGGGGTCGCCCCTCCTTGTAAATGAGGACCACGTGTGCCTCATAAAAGGAGGCCGGAAGGCGCTCACTATCAAGCGCTTGTTTCAGCACTTCCCACAGCCGGGGGGTCACTTGTTCAAGGTCCTGTTTATACCACTCGGCCGGTATACCATCAGGCCCCGGTGCCTTTCTGCTAGAGAGCATCTTAATTGCGCCGGAGACCTCGTCCATGGTGATAGGGGAGCCCAGAGCCTCCCGGTCCTCCACAGCCAACCTAGGGAAGGAAATCTGGTCCAGATAGTTATCTAGCTCAGACGTCCCATAACTCACCCTCGAGGAGTATAAGGCCGAGTAGTATTCCAGAAACCTCTGAGCAATCTCTTCCCCATCCGTCACCCTCGCACCATTATCCCGAATTTCGGCAATGTGGTTGGATTGGCATTCGGCTCTCGCTAGATAGGCCAGGGTCTTACCATTCTTATCCCCTTTATCAAAAATAGTTGCCTGCTTATATAGCAGTAATTTTCTAGCCGAATCGGTCAGAAGCAGGTTATATTCCCTCTTTAATGCCAACAGTGCTGAATGGTCTCTGCTATCTGAGCTCGCGCTAAACTTCTCCTCTGCCCGTGCCAGCTTACATTCAAGATCTGCCACTTCCCTCCCTTTTTTTTTCCTAGCAGCAGCTATGGCACTAATGGCCGCACCCCTAGTAACAGCTTTGAAGGCATCCCAGCTGACCTCCACCGACGTCTCCGCCTTATTACAGTCCCAGAACGCCTCAGCAGAGGATTTCAAACTATTCATAATGTCGGGGGTTTCCAACCATAAAGGGTTCAAGTTCCATCCCACCCAATTCTCCCGCCTTAGCGACAGCTCAGCCGTGATCAGTAGGGGCGAGTGGTCCGAAACCCCTCTCGGGAGGTAGCTACAGGCTGTCACTCTCGGTAGAACGTCAGGTGAGGAGAACGCCAGGTCAATTCTAGACAGAGACTTGTGTGTAACCGAGTGGCAGGAGAACGCCCTGTCGGTGGGGTGTTTCCACCTCCAAAGCTCCTGCAGCCCTAGCGTTTCCGCCCAGTTAGCCAAGTGGGTCTTGGGACCCGGGTTCTTACTCATCCTATCCAGCGCCGTATCCAAAACCATATTAAAATCCCCTAACAGCAGTATCGGGGACGGAAGGTAAGAGAGCACTTTCTCCATTATTTTATCTAGAATACTTGCCGAAAATGGTGGGGGAACATATACTCCGACTATTATCACAACAGTATCCATTAACTTAGCATGGAGAATAACATAACAGCCCTCCCGGTCAATGTGAACTGAGAGCAGCACAAACGGGGTACCCTTCGAGATCAACACCGATACTCCCCTAGAGTAGGCCGAAAAAGGGGCATGAAAGGAGCTCTGGATCCAAGGTCTCTTCAAAGCCAGAACCCTCTGGCCCACTAAATGGGTCTCCTGGAGAATAACTACGTTTGGCTTGTACTTCTTAATAAACTGGAAGACAGTGGCCCTCTTGATCTTATCATTAAGCCCCCGAACGTTCCAGGAGAGAAATCTACACTCACCCATTGTTATTGCATAAAAAGTTACTATCACTAGCCACCCCCAGATGGCACCACCCCTCCCCCAAAGATCTCCCTATCCCTCGAGTCCAGCGAACGAACAACACAGTCAAGCCCACATACAAACAACCACATACAGAACAGATGATATAACAGATAGTACAACAATTTAACTGTACCCCACCCCAAAACCCACCCCCCACCCCTCTCCACCACCCCCCAACCTTGGCGAGCATCATAACCCAAACGAAGTAACTAAGTAACACAACACTGGTTTAACTATGTGCAATTGGAACGCGCAGGCCCGTTGCCTAGGGGGTCTGCATAAACAAGCTTGCTAAACAGTTGCGGGTCAGCGGAATATCCGCCGCGGGTTCCCCGAGCCAGCGAACGGGGATCCAGGGAAGAAGGGGGGGAAAGAAAAAAAAGGGGGGGGGGAGGGGAAAGGGGGGACGAGGAAGGCATAAGGGGATGGGTGGAAGGGGAGACGGAAGCCCGGTCGCGCCTCGGGGGATCCGGAGCCGAGGCCCCCCCGCAACAGCAGCCGACAGGATATTCTGGCTATTTAGGCATCACAAAAAACAACACAACAACTTTAACTGTAAACAGGGTGCTTAACAGAGCACCAACTCGGGCTCCACCAAATTGCCCTCCAGAGGGGCCCCCATAGGACCAGTGGAGGCGGGCCCCCGTCACCAAGAGGAAAAGGCAAGGAGACCATCAATCAAGTTAACGCTGGTCAGGAAATTAGCAAGGCTATACGCTTCAATCGGGGCCCAGTCCATCAGGCTCCCGGCAATGAGTCCAGCCATATGTCGGCTTCCTCAGCCGATGTAAAGAATTTGACAGACTCCCCATCCTGAACACGCAGCCGTGCCGGAAAGAGCATAGCGTATTTGATTTTTTTCTTCCTGAGTCTCTCTCTGACCCCGTTGAATGAGCGCCGCAATTTCTGAACTTCCGATGTAAAATCCGGGTAAAAAGACAGCCGGGCGTTCTCATAGGACACCACACCTTTCATTCTGGCCGCGGCGAGTATAGCGTCTCTGTCCTTGTAATGGAGCACTTTAAATATAAATGGTCTTGGCGGGGCCCCGGGCGGGGGGGATTTCAGCGGGATTCTGTGCGCTCTTTCTATAGTGAAGAATTTGGTTAGATTCCTAGGGGCAAGGGCGTCCCGTATGAGGTTTTCAGTAAACTCCTCCGGGGATGAGCCCTCAGCTTTTTCAGGCAGTCCCAAAATTCTCACATTGTTTCTCCTGTTTCTGTTTTCAGAGTCCTCGGCCCTTCCCAATAGAACAGTCACCTGTCGTCGTAAGGTAGCCAGCTCCCCGGCCTGCACAGACAATCGATCCTCCGCCTCCCCAATTCTTCTCTCATTCTCCCCCGTGCGGTCCCGGATCTTATCCAGGTCGTGGCGAAAATAGTTGAACTGCTCCTGAAGCGTGTCAAATTTAGTTGTAAGGACGTTTTGACAAGAGGCTATGGCAGCCATGATTACCGCTGTATCCGGATTAGAGGGCTCCGGCCCAGGTCCGCCTGGGGATTCCATTGTTTGCGTGCTACAACTGACCACTGTAGATTTGCGTTTCCTATTGCCTGACATGCGTGGAGAAAAAGGCGTACAGGGTGCCAGGTGTACAGATATAGGGTTCAGGGAGCACTTGCTACACAGATATCAGGTAGACAGGGTATATAGCCCAACTATAAGATTCCAGGAGCTCACAGATGTAGGGTCCAAAGTGTCCCGCAGATAATATGTAGGTGCTGGGGAGGGGGAGCCCCCCGGGGAGCACCAGTGCAGCTTCAGAGGGCCACGCGCAGCCGCCCAGAAAGGGGGGACACTCCGGCTGCAGACGCCTCACAGGCGTGGGATTTCGGAAGGGCCTGCCGCTGCCGCACCAAGTCGCCGGGCGGCTTTAAATCTTCCTTTGCAGGTAATCCGCGGCCCCCGCACAGGCGTAGGCTCCAGGGACAACGCTGTTGCTGCCCCCGGTCGCTGGATACTCAGGATGCGGAGGTGTCAGGGGTGACCTGGCAGTATGGGGCACAAGGGCCAGTCCCCGCGCCGTCCCGGGTGAGCCCAAGGGATCCACCCAGCTACTCCAGTATTTGGGGAGGGGGCCTCCGGTGGTGTCTGGGGGCCCGAGAGATCCCCCCTGGCTTCACTCCCCTTCGCTAACAGGGCCCAGCAGCCGGATCTGTTATGTGTCCCGCAGGCCTCTTCCTCACCCCACGTCCCCGCAGCTCGCTTCACATTCAAGATGGCGCCGGCCTCTCCTCCAACTTCCCGCCAACCGCCTCCCGCTGCAGTCCTCAGCGGGGAAATGTCTGTGCCCTCCGGGCGGGGGATTCTCCGCGTGCACAGCCGCTGCCCCGCTCTCACAGGGCCGACCCTCCTCCACCGCCACCTCGCTACTCACAGGAGGCCGCACGTCCTCGCCGCCGGCCGCCGCCGCCGCCCGCTCCGCCGCCACTAGCAGCACCAC
The DNA here is from genome assembly GCA_027917425.1 of Gastrophryne carolinensis. Taxonomy (NCBI): domain Eukaryota; kingdom Metazoa; phylum Chordata; class Amphibia; order Anura; family Microhylidae; genus Gastrophryne; species Gastrophryne carolinensis. The sequence goes on along the minus strand of CM051240.1, from coordinate 43,622,068 downwards.
GGGAGATGCCGCCTCTAATACAGGCACTCCTCTCCTCTCTCACCGCCGCCGGATCTCCCAGGAGGTCGATCGGTCCGCCCGCACACGATCTCCACTCGCCTGGAGGGGGGGAAAGCCGCGTGTCCCACCACCAGTCCACCGCAGCTCGGGCTGCACAGGCCGCCAGGAACAACGGGAGCCGCCTCCACCGCCGCTACCGCAGGTCTTCCTCCGCAGCTGACTCGGATCCTGAGCCCAGGTAGGTGAATTTGAGATGCTTTCGTGCCCAAACAGCCCAGAAAGGCAATACAATCAGGATATATTCAAGGAGCCCCTAGCAGACACGTCCATCTAGGCGGCCATCTTAACCACGCCCCCCGACACTTCCAAACCTTATAAAAGAGTTGGAGGTGAACATGCAGAAATCTGAAGTACTGAATCTCAACATAACGACCGTAAGGGAGGAGAATCCTTCCCTTTTAAGTGGGCTAAAGAATACATCACGTAGCTAGGTACGAAGCTGGGTAGGTCTCTGGAGAAAACGTACTCCTTAAACTTCTCTCCTCTGCTCCGTGCATTTTCGAAAGACCTAGAGGCCTTTGTCCCTCAAAAAGCTGTTGTGGTTTGGGAGGTGCAACGCCCTCAAAATGAATATACTCCCCCGCCTTCTCTACATGATACAAGCGTTACCGGTGGTTGTCCCTAATGTGTCCCTACAAAAAGTTGGTGCCCTCTTTTCTAAATGTATTTGGCTGGGGAAAACTCCAAGAATAAATAGGAAGATTCTAGCTAGGCCAAGAGACAGTGGTGGTATAGGTCTTCCTGATCCGAATCTCTACTATGCCGCTACACACCTAACTAGGATAGTGGATTGGTGTAGGCACTCGCAGCATAAGCAATGGGTTCAGATAGAGCAAGGGAATTCGTCGCTCCCCCTGATGTCACTCCCTTGATTGGCGTGGCAGGCAATAAATGTAGAATTGAAACATCCGACAATTGGTGCATGACTTAAAATATGCCACAAATTTTTCCCGTTGGAGGAGGTGTCACCGGCCTTCTCTCCCCTGTTTCCGGTTCTGGAAAACTCGGAGTTTCCCCCCGGGGATGGGGGGTGGGCGGAAAAATGGTTGGGGAAGGGGGTTGGTAGGATTAGGCACTTCTGTAACCGAGACGGCTGGGAGCCCCTAGATGCAATTGTGGAGTCAAGAGAACTCCTGAGATGGTGCGACTGGCAGCAACTGCAACTAAACCACTTTCTCTCCACTCTGAAGCAACAGACCCGCCAGCTTAGAGAGCTTACGTTGTTTGAGAGGCTATGTGAGGAAAAGGGGCCTATCCAACACGTGCTGTCATTTACCTATAAAATCTTGCTGAATCCCCAGGACCAGGATCCTTTGCCATCCATCGCGAAATGGGAGGGGGAGCTGGAAGTCACCTTTTCGGATGAACACAGGAAGCGGATAATTTGCCTGGCACACAAAACAGCTACTTGTACCAGGTACAAGGATTTTAATTATAAAGTCCTCATGAGGTGGTACAGGGTCCCCACACTACTGCATAAATGGTTCCCCACTATCCCCCCCACATGCTGGAGGTGTAATGGAGACAGTGGTAATCTCCTACATATTTTCTGGTCGTGCCCTAAGTTGACTAACTTTTGGGCCAAGGTCAGAGATACAATGCGGCATATGAGGGATTGGGAGGTCCCAGAGGGCACGGCCTTCTTCCTTCTCCACCACTCGAAGCTGCCCACCAAAAGGTGATCTGTTCTTAGTCAGATGGTGAACGCCGCAAAAGCATGTATCCCCTCGCTTTGGAAGAGTACAACTCCTCCCAGCATCTCGTTGTGGCTGAGTAAGGTGGCAGAGATTGAGAGGTTTGAGGGCCTGATTGCAGTGCAAAATGAATCCTCAGAAGATCACCACCTTAATTGGACCAATTGAGTGATCTTCACGGCCTCACAGGAATTTAAGATGTTATTATAGGCCAATCAGTCATGGGTGTGGGTCTACAACCCCTTTCCTCTCCACTCCTACCTGTCTTTATCTCTTTCCCCTTCCACCCTTCGTTTATACATTTCCCTCTGTTCCCCCCCCCCTTTCCTGTCCTCTTGGTTTTCGGTTCCGCAGCAGCAGTATCGGCGCCAGACCCCTCCAAAAAAAAAAAAAAACCCATGTAGAATGTAACGTTTGTCAGCAGTACTTACTGTATGCGGACTGTCCTTCTATATTTCTACGACTGTTGTGAAAATTTTGAAAATGATAAATAAAGAATACTCCCCACAGATCGCACCAGCAACTCTTATCGCAGTCCCACGGTGCATCTAAGAGCAGCGGCTCTGATGGCCGCATCCTCCGCCTCCCTCTAACAGGGGTGCCCCTGGGGAAAGGACCAAAACCCAGGATAGTCAAAATCCTGGGTTGTGGTCTACTGTAAGTTGTTACTAGTTTCACCGTTTGTAATTCCACTTTGTACAGCACCATGGAAGATAATGGGTTTTTATACATAAACAATTCAGAGTCTGTGTTCTGGATAAGTCTACCCTTTACCCACACTTCAGTGTCTCCACCATTTAAACAATAACTTATTAGCTAGTATAGGGCCGGGAATCAAGGTGAGAGAAAATCACCCAACAGGAGCTTCCAGTTGCTCCTAATTCCACCTCACGGGTCATATACCTCTAATTTTATTGACAACACATATCCATAGATAAAATTACATTTAATTCTCATATAACTATTAAAAGCATCCACAGGGGACAGGGATGGATGGGGCTGAGCTGTGGGACAGGGATAGATGGGGCAGAGCTGGGGCGGGGGGGAAAGGACTGGATAGGACAAAGAGTCCGAGAAACAAAGTTTGTGTGTACCTTGCAATGCCACTTCCTACCCGTGCAATACTTCATATTGCAATGCTAGGTGCCAGGAAGCCATGACACTGGCAGGGAGACTAAGCACTACATTGCCGATCAAGGGGGCAGCTCTGAGCACGGCAAAACAGAAGCAACTGAGTGCAAGGCTTTCAGGGATCTGGAAATCGGGCGCTGAGGTCTGCATTTGGACCCTGGGCCACCAGTTGAGTATCACTGCCTTAGTATAAGATCTTCCCACCCCGAAGTTGGAGATAATTTGGGATAGATGGTTAAAATATTTAAATATATTAAATTGTCGTTGGTAGATTTGTGTAGTTCTTTATTCTAAAATCATGATATATGAGTAAAGCTTTCTAATGTTTGTATCCAATCTTATTTTATTTCTTATTGTTTTTTTTTATTGCAGGGTATCGATGAATTGAAAGGAGTCGAGAAGATGTGTAGTGCAGAGCTAAAGGGTCAAAGATGAATAATAAGATGCCAGATGGGTAAAGCTCGGTGGGATCCGGAAGCAGCAATAAGTGCATTGCTACACCTAAGATGGTCATAACATCTTTATTGAAAAGAGATGCCACTTCAAACATGGCGCCACATGATCTTGTCTACATGCTCACGAGAGCATTAGACAGAAGCGCAGTCTTATTTTGCCAATTAGAAATGACTGACCGGACACAAGGCACTGCTAGAGGCGTGATGATATAATTGCGCTCTCAGGCAGTGATGTAAGCAATCCATTAGAGTGTGGCAGTGTGGCAATATGCATGGTTCAAATAGGTAAGAGGTTGGCGGAAGTAGATGCAGGCTTCCAAGGTGCAGCCGCCGCCATTACCGCTTTCTGCCCAAAGCCCCTGCTACACCATCCTGGACATTGGGGAACCTCATTAGAACTTGAACCAGCAAAATAACGAAAGGACAATCTATTTATTCCCTGAATGGCAGCAATTACAGCTTTTTGTATAAAGATATTATATTACATTTAATTCAAATTAATGCTATTATGTCTGCAGGAGAATATGTATTGCACTGAAACACCTCTTGCTGGCCAGTGCTTTTGATCTATGCTGGTTGTATACATTGTATATATGTTTCCTACCATCTAAATCTCTAATGCTATAAATGTAACAAATGTAATAATAAGGTATCAATAAGATAAAATATGTTCTGTCTTATATAGACTGTTATTGACACCTGGGTGTTGAAAAAGCCATATATTAAAATGGTGAAATATATCCACCTGAATTGTTAAGATAACAGAAACACCATTCTATAATGTAACAAAAGGCACAGCAAGAAAATCAAAGCCTGCTGTTATTTTTTTAGTATATCGCTCGTATACGAGACATTATGAAATAAGGAAAACTCTTAGTAGAGAGTTTACAATGTATTTAATTGATGGATTTTAATGTCATGTTTGAAACCAGTAAAACGTGATGCTATGCTTTTTTGTAACTATTTAAGAATTTTTGATTGTCTTGTTTAAGTAGCAATGTTTTTGGGATAAAAATTGGTAGGAGGAGATCCTGATATCCTCCACACAAAATAGGAGGTTGTCTTACATAACACCTGCTTGACACAAATTGTGCTTGCAGTGACAACTAGAAATGACTAATTCTGTTGCACTTAAATCTTTAAAAAGGATGGTTTCTGGAGATTGTATGACCACTCATACATTGTGGTAACAACACATTCTAACATCTTAACCTATTGCCTGATTGTATTGCTAATAATAGTGTTATGAGTTGATGATTCATTTTTTCCTAATTGCTTTTTGATGTGTAAACAAGCCGATCATTGCAAGCTGATTGTATCTGATTTTTTATGTCAGAATCGATCAGACTCTCTTAGTGTTAAAGTGGTCCTTCACTCTGAATAAGAGTCTATCTTATGTTTCCCACACCCTGTACATACAGATTGCCCACATTAAAAATCATCCTACTTGCATCTACTGCATGTTATGAGCCTTTAAACATCCAAGATGTCGGCTCATGGAACATCAGACAACCTGCAAACAGGAAGTGCCTTCTGACTGTGCTGCTCTGCATTCTGGGACTGCTGACCTTTTCCTGAACCCATCTCTGCTCTGTCTGAGCAAAGCACAGCTATAACCCACCCCCCTGTACTTTATCTCACTCTCCTCTCCTCTGTATGTCTGATGCTTCTGAGTCAAGATGGCGGCGCCTGTATCATAAAGTTCTTAACAGAGTTGCAGCCCAGTGTTGGAAAGAATAATAAGTAATTGACTAGAAACGTAAAATATATTACTTTTAGATGCTGGGGAATAGTTTTCTAAGGGTTTGGGCTTTTCAATAAATCATGGTGAAGATCAGGTTTAAGTGTGGGTGATGGAATCAGTATGGATTGGCCCACATTCATACTCCCTGCTGCAAGCCCAATCTCTGGCAGCCCTATACTCACCACTTCCCCATTTCCAAGATCCAGCCACAGGGACTTCACCTCATGTGACTGCCAGGGGGCAACCCACTCTGTTCATACTGATAAAGGATTGATGGCTGAGTTCAATTCAGATTTAGAAGCCAAATAATGGGCTGCTGGGTCGTGTGAATTCTGCAGACTTTCGTGAGTAGGCATCATGGAAATGTGTTATCTGGGTTGGGGTGGCCAATAGAAATACAAAAAAATTTCCTGGATTTGTGTTTTGAACGAAACTGCTGTGGGGCAGGGGTAGGCCGAGTGTGTGCTGGTTCCAAAAATGGCAATAACAGAGCAAGCTGTAAGGTCTCTTATGCCATGCAAATACATCCAGGAAAGTCGGGGAATGTTTGTGTCAGGTCTGAAGTTCCTCCACAGCCTGATGTCCCCTGCATTATGCTGCTGCACCAGCAGATAGCTCTGTCCTGCTGGGATGTGTTAATCAGCCAGCACCTGGTGTATTCCTGGCCTATATAAGCTGGTCAGCACATAGGCCCAGGGGGATCAGCATTGTTAATCTGTCTTCTGAAACCTGAACTCTGTACCCAAAGCCTTTGAACCTGAACCCTGGAACTCTGCACCCAGAACATCTGCCATAGTTATAGTCATAGTCAATGCCTTAGTCACTGCCTCAGCTTTTGTTGGACTTTGGACTCCTAGCACGTATGTTTTCTGATTTCACAGCAATCTACTTGGTATCTGGTTTTCTTTGTGTATATCTATGTATATAGCAGCTTGGTTGTTGTGTACACACTGTTTGTTGTTATTAAACACGGTTTGCAGCATATCCGCCTCTGTCTCTCAGTCTAATTCTGGTCATTACTACTAGGATTTCTCAGATGAGAAATCCATGACAGTTTGCGACTTGACTTATGGCTGGGTAAGGCACCCGATTATATTTCCAGATCCAACAGGATATTCATGGCAATGTAATATTCCATCTGACCAGCAATAGCAGGCTCATTAAATGTTGACCAGTGCAATGTCACACATGCAATACACTACAATAATAATATACCTGTGGAGTTTGTTGTTCCTGAAAGTTTTAAGGCAATAATGCATAGGTACCCCCCCATCCAATCCATCTACCTCGGTAATTTAAGTCCAAGACAATTAGGGAGGGGCAAACCCGCTGAAGTTCAGGTTCGACAAGTTCGGCCGAACTTGCTGCGGTTCAGGTCTCCGGACTCGACTAGAACCCAGTTAGAGTCAAGGGAACACCGGGGCGATTGCCCAGCACAAAATGGGCTGGGGAAAGTACTCAAAATAATAACAGAAAACTAAAAATTAAATAAATACATACCTAAAATAAAAGAAAACAAATTATTTTATTTTCAGGGGTTGGAGGCCAAATTGGAGGGAACACCTGGATGATAACCCTGCACAAAACGGGCTAGGGAAAGTACTCAAAATAATAACAGAAAACTGAAAAAAATTAAGAAATACATAAATGAATTAATCAGTCAATCTATACATAAATGAGTAAATAATTAATAACATAAATAAATATATACATACTTATATACACAAATAAATATTAACATCAATAAATAAATATACCGTATTTTTCGCCCTATAAGACGCACTTATTTTTCCCCAAAAGTGGGGGGAAAATGTCCGTGCGCCTTGTCGAGCGAATGTTAAAAAAAAATCACCCGTTCCCGGCGCTCCCGCATTGCCTGTCACACTGCGGGAGCCCACAGGAGCGGCGGGGGCTCTGTCCCGGCGGGGGCTCTGTCCCGGCCCCGCCGCTGCGATCGCTGTCTTTTACCGGCAGCGATGAGAGCGGCGGGGCCAGAGACAGCGCCCCCGCCGCTCCTCCATCTGCTGCTTCTTCCGCCTGGGGCACATGCGAGCACCCAGGTCAGGGCAGCGGGTGGGCGCGGCCTGCACCAAGTCGGTGCAGGCCACGCCCACCTGCTGCCCTGTCCTGGGTGCTCGCATGTGCCCAGGAAGAAGCAGCAGATGGAGGAGCGGCGGGAGCACTGTCTCTGGCCCCGCCGCTGTCATCGCTGCCAGTAAAAGACAACGATCACAGCAGCGGGGCCGGGACAAAGCCCGCCGCTGCTTCTTACGGCCAGCTCTGCTGACGCGGCGCAGGCCACGCCCACCCCATTCACGGAGCCGACCGCTCAGCGGAGCGGTGTCAGTGGAGAGGTGAGTTTAAGCCGACTGGGGGGAAAGGGGGGTGCCACACAGCCTATGGGAATTGGGGGGAGGGGGGATGCCACACAGCCTATGGGAATTGGGGGGGGGGGGGAATGCCACACAGCCTATGGGAATTGGGGAGGGGGATGCCACACAGCCTATGGGAATTGGGGGGAGGGGGGATGCCACACAGCCTATGGGGGGGAGAGGGGGGATGCCACACAGCCTATAGGTGAGAGGGGGATGCCACACAGCCTATGGGGGAGAGGGGGATGCCACACAGCCTATGGGGGGAGAGGGGGATGCCACACAGCCTAAACTAATGGGGGGAGGGGGATGCCACACAGCCTATGGGGGGAGAGGGGGATGCCACACAGCCTAAACTAATGGGGGGGATGCCACACAGCCTATGGGGGGAGAGGGGGATGCCACACAGCCTATGGGAATTGGGGGGAGAGGGGATGCCACACAGCCTATGGGGGGAGAGGGGAATGCCACATAGCCTATGGGGGAGAGGGGGATGCAACACAGCCTATGGGAATTGGGGGGAGGGGGGATGCCACACAGCCTATGGGGGGAGAGGGGGATGCAACACAGCCTATGGGGGAGAGGGGGATGCCACACAGCCTAAACTAATGGGGGAGGGGGATGCCACACAGCCTATGGGGGGGAGAGGGGGATGCCACGCAGCCTATACAAATGGGGGGAGAGGGGATGCCACACACCCTATGGGGGGAGAGGGGGATGCCACACAGCCTATACTAATGGGGGGAGAGGGGATGCCACACAGCCTATGGGGGGGAGAGGGGGATGCCACGCAGCCTATACAAATGGGGGGAGAGGGGGATGCCACACAGCCTATGGGGGGAGAGGGGGATGCCACACAGCCTATACTAATGGGGGGAGAGGGGATGCCACACATCCTATGGGGGGAGAGGGGGATGCCACACAGCCTATACTAATGGGAGAGAGGGGGATGCCACACAGCCTATGGGGGGAGAGGGGGATGCCACACAGCCTATACAAATGGGGGGAGAGGGGATGCCACACAGCCTATGGGGGGAAAGGGGGATGCCACACAGCCTATACTAATGGGGGAGGGGGATGCCACACAGCCAATGGGAATGGGCTTTTCCCATAGGAATTCCCCCCATAGGCTGTGTGGCATCCACACTGCCTATATGGAGAATAGGAGGGGGGAATGCCACACTGCTTATGATAATGGGGTATACACTGCCTATATGGGAAAGGAAGGGGGATGCCACACTGGGTATACGGGGAATGGGATGGGGGCATGCTACACTGTCTATGGAATGGGGGCATCCCACACGGCCAATGGGAAAGGGGAATGCCACACTGTCTGTAATGGTGCGTTTTTGGTTTAAAATGATTTTTTTCTTATTTTTCTCCCCCAAATCCTAGGTGCGTCTTATGGGCAGGTGCTTCTTATAGGGCGAAAAATACGGTATACATAAATATTAACATTAATAAATACACATATACATAAATTAATTAATAAAAATTATACATTTTTTATAGGTGTTTTTACAACACTGGCTGTATCCGATGGTGGTGGATGTGGCGGACAATGGAATAAGTTGTTCCACATTGTGGCCATGCTCAGCCTCCCCTGTGCTGGCATCAAGGAAGTGATGTTGTCTTTATAGTGGGGATCCAGCAGGGTGGCCATCCAGTAATGCAGTGGTGACTATATGGCAACTCTGTGGTTGTTGTACAGGGACTGGAGCATGTAATGACTCATTTTCAGATTGTTCTTCCAGTCAGGCTCCAATGACTCCTGTAAGCTGCACTGGGTGTCACCCTGCTGTGAGAAAAGTCCTCCTCCTCCTCACCCTCCTCTGACTCCTCTAAAACTGTCCCCTTCCTGGACAGTAGTGTACCTGACCAGCAACCCATCCTGTGAGCCACGTGTGCACTCGTACACAAAAATATATTTTTTTCAAGAGGGCCTTACGTGCCCTGACCCAGTGGTTAGTCCGCTAACTATTGGTATTAAAGAGTACTGACACCCAAGTGGTTTGAACCAGTGCACAGTACACAAAAATATATTTTTTTCAAGAGGGCCTTAAGTGCCCTGACCCAGTGGTTAGTCCGCTAACTATTGGTATTAAAGAGTACTGACACCCAAGTGGTTTGAACCAGTGCACAGTACACAAAAATATATATTTTTCAAGAGGGCCTTAAGTTCCCTGACCCAGTGGATAGTCCGCTAACAATTGGTATTAAAGAGTACTGACACTCAAGTGGTTTGAACCAGTGCACAGTACACAAAAATATATTTTTTTCAAGAGGGACTTAAGTGCCCTGACCCAGTGGATAGTCCACTAACAACTGGTATTAAACATTTGAGCAAGTAGTATTAAAGAGAACTGACACCCAGGTGGTTAGAGTCATTGGTATTAAAGATCACCGACACCCAAGTGGCTGGAGCCAATGGTATTAAAGAGTACTGACACACCAGTGGTTTCAGCAAGTGCTATTACAGGGTACTGACACCAAAGTAGTTTGTGCAAGTAGTATTAAAGAGTAAATCACACTCAAGTGCTATTAAAGAGTACTGACCCCCAAGTGCTTTTAACCAGTGTACAGTGCACAAAAATGTTCTTTTCAAGAGGGCCTTAAGTGCCCTGACCCAGTGGTTAGTCCGCTAACTATTGGTATTAAAGAGTACTGACACCCAAGTGGTTTGAACCAGTGCACAGTACACAAAAATATATTTTTTTCAAGAGGGCCTTAAGTGCCCTGACCCAGTGGTTAGTCCGCTAACTATTGGTATTAAAGAGTACTGACACCCAAGTGGTTTGAACCAGTGCACAGTACACAAAAATATATATTTTTCAAGAGGGCCTTAAGTTCCCTGACCCAGTGGATAGTCCGCTAACAATTGGTATTAAAGAGTACTGACACTCAAGTGGTTTGAACCAGTGCACAGTACACAAAAATATATTTTTTTCAAGAGGGACTTAAGTGCCCTGACCCAGTGGATAGTCCACTAACAACTGGTATTAAACATTTGAGCAAGTAGTATTAAAGAGAACTGACACCCAGGTGGTTAGAGTCATTGGTATTAAAGATCACCGACACCCAAGTGGCTGGAGCCAATGGTATTAAAGAGTACTGACACACCAGTGGTTGCAGCAAGTGCTATTACAGGGTACTGACACCAAAGTAGTTTGTGCAAGTAGTATTAAAGAGTAAATCACACTCAAGTGCTATTAAAGAGTACTGACCCCCAAGTGCTTTTAACCAGTGTACAGTGCACAAAAATGTTCTTTTCAAGAGGGCGTTAAGTGCCCTGACCCAGTGGATAGTCCACTAACAATTGGTATTAAAGAGTACTTACACCCAATTGGTTGGAGCAAGTATTAAAGAGTACTCACACTCAAGTGATTTGAGCAAGTGCTATTACAGAGTACTGACACCCAAGTAGTTTGGGCAAGTAGTATTAAAGAGTACCCACACCCAAGTGGTTGGAGCCAGTGGTATTAAAGAGTATTGACAGACCTGTGGTTGGAGCAAGTGATATTACAGAGTACTGACACACAAATAGTTTGATCAAGTAGTATTAAAGAGCACTGACAGCCAAGGGGTTTAAACCAGTTCACACTACACAAAAATACATTTTTTTTAAGAGGGCCTTTAATGACCTGACCCAGTGGATAGTCCACTAACTATTGGTATTAAAGAGTTCTGACACACAAGTGGCTGAAGCCAGTGGTATTAACCCTTTAAATGCCAAGCATGTAACTCTCACGTGGTTGCTTCTCCTGCCTTTAAAGTGGACCAACACACAGGATTTTGACTATCCTGGGTTTTGGTCCACTTCAGGGGGGCACCCCGATTTGGGGTGCTCCGCTGTGTAAAACCCCCCAGAAAGCCCCCAATACTCACCTCAACACGCTCCCACGTGGCCACGGACAAGCGGGTGACAGCGGCGGACAAGACAGTGCGCCCGCCGCCGCCTCCCGCACGTTGCTCTGACAGGGCGCGCGCCCGTGCCGGCCATTCACCAACGGCCGGCGCGGGCACGTCTAGAGGAGCGCGCGGGAGGCGGCGGCGGCGGCGGTGAGTTTATTTGGGGTTTTGGGGGGGGGGCCTCACCGCGGGACATCCCGATCTCGGATGTCCCGCGGTGAGGGAGGTGATCGGCCCGATTCCCGGGCCGATCACCCCTGGGTGATGGTCCACTTTAATCCCCTGATAGCTGTTAAGTAAAGAAGAAAAACACTCATTTGAACCCTCCCCCGGTCGGCTTCATGAGAGGGCCTGGAATAGCTCCCCCCGGCAGCCACTGACTGTAAAAAAAAAAATTACACTCACCTTCCCGCTAATGCTCCTCTTCAACAGGGGGCCTCCGATCCCCTACGGGCTTTTCTGTCATGAGGAGAGGGGATGCGGCCACGGCCTGCGCATGCGTTGTTGGACCGGGAAGCAAGGTAAGTGTAGCGGGCGACCTGGGGGGTTTCACACAGCGGGGCATCCTGATTTTGGATGCCCCGGGGGGAGGGAATGGATCGGCCTGGGAATCTTATAGATTCCCGGGCCGATCCGGCTTGGTTTCAGTCCACTTTAAAGCAGACTTGCCCCCAGCAGGAGGTTAGATTTGATCTGTGGTTCTTGATTTGTATCAGAAACACACTCTGCTGGTCTCTGGAAGTTGCGCCTGAAGCCAGTTTCAATGCAAAGAGGAGATACAAAGCTGAAGCAGCTGGGATGAGAGGTGCTGGATTTGAGCTGTGAATGAGACTTACCAAACTTTTAAATTACAGGTATGGGTCCAATTTAAGTACACTGTTTTTGTAAAGGACACAAAGGAAAAGTGATTCTGGGTAAATTATTTTTAAAAGGAAATTTGCAATGACAACCCCTGCATCATTTACCATCACCTTTTCTTTTCCAGCCACCACAACCACAAGGTTTACTTATGAAAGTAGACCTTTATTTAAAAAAAAGTGTAATTGTACATGATTCCTTTTTTTTGTCATGAACATTATACAAATAGACCTGATAGAGAAGCAATCTCTATTTTTCACTTTCAATGAATCAGCTCCATTTTCCCCAATCTGCACTCAGGGGTTATTAGTCCCCGGCTGTCAGTGTCTGCATGGTGTAACCACTCTCCCGGTACAGCCATTAGTTCTGCTGCAGCTCAGCTCATTTCATGCTAATTGCGTTCTCTGATGAGTGATGTGCTAATTGTGACATGAAATCCCATTTTATATCACTATAAATGTTGATTTAGGGGGGAGAGGGTAGTTTTGTGTCGTAATTACCTGGAGCAACCTCCGTCACTCTAGATTAGGGATGCACAACCTGCAGCCCACGCTCATGTCATTTGCCTAGCTCTACCCACCTTTGCTCACCTTAGTTCTGCCAACCTCTTTCGACCTCACCTCAACCCACCTGACCTTTTCTGCCTGACCCCTGCTCACTTCTTCCTGCTTCACCACTGTCAGCTTCTTCCCTCCGCACCTCAGTCCACCTCATCTTTCTCCACCTCAAATTTGCCCACTTTCTTCCACCTTAGGACCACCACTTTTTGCCTAACCTCTGCTATCCTCACTTCTTCCCACTTATTTCCATCTCACCTCTGCCCACTTTACCTCACCTGAGTCTAGGAAGGCTGATTCCCTATGCCTGGGGTATCACAATTTGGGATGAGGATTTCTCTGATGAGGTGAGCAAACCAGTGGGTTCACACATTGGGAGTATCGCAAATCAGCCACTGATTGACAGGAATGTTAAAATCCCAGGTTTGGTCCACTTTAAAGCAGACCAAAACTAATTTGGGCCAGTCCCCGTAAAGGGGAGCCCAGTGAGAGCCTTCTTAGCGGCAGTATCAGCCGCCCACTGAAGCAGCCATACAGAGCGGCTCATAGCCAACAAAAGGGCAGGGGTCCTGCTACACATTCGCACGAATATACAAAGACACATAAGTATCCCCCAACGCATGCCCAAAGGAGACCAAAAACCTCCCAAGGGGAATCACGGACAAAGTAGGACAAGGGCACCAACTGCCAGACCACAAGAGGAAGCGTCAAGCAAGCCGGGATCACCGCGGCAGCTCCAGGATGAGAAGGGCCCCAAAGCGCAGCAGAAGCAAAATGGCGCCGGCAGAGGAACCTTGAGGGGCGGGCCACGAGAGGACGACGCGATACGCGTCATCCACCGGCCCTGCCCCCTCCGAAGAGCGCGAAAACGGCGCTCACGTGACCTCGCCGGTGTCATCACAGTAGAGAAAAAACGTCTCACACATATAGCGCCGCCCGCCGCAGAGCGCTGTACAAAGCGTCGAGGCGGCGAAATACAGTTAAAACACAGTTAAAAACGTGAATACACAGCCAAGGCACCCTCGCTGCTCAACTCTTCTGCAGATGTAATGACTTTGTGAAGCAGGCCGTGCCATGCAATGGGAAAAGAGAAAACAGCCATGTGAGACTTGAACAACGTTATATTAAAATCTCCGGAGCTGGGGATGATGTAACTTGGCAATCGCTGGTCCTGCCGCTCTAACCCCTGGTAATCTGGGACTTATGGGCAATTGCTGGATCCATTGCTAGGAAAGGAGAGAAGACAGGATGGCATAACTATTCAAAAAGGTCATGCCTGTGGGGTGAGGGATGTGAGTAAAAAAAAGATGTGTCTTGGTCTGCTTTAAAATTACAGGTTTTGGTGCACTATAAAGTAGGGAACAAAAAAAACTACCACATTCAAAATATAAAAATAACATTGCTGAAGCTGCATGCTTATCAGTGATCAGTGCCCCCTTACCTGTCTGCTGGCTCTGGGAAATCCGCTGCCTCTGCCGCCATCTTGCTGTATGTATCCCACTATCCTTCTTTATTCAAATCCCTCGTCTGTGCACTGGGCAATTCTGTTTTCATTCAGGCCAGGGTGCAAAACTGGAATTTTTCATCTACACTAACAAGCACATTTTGTTGGTGAGTTTGTGCTTTCGTAGTGTGTGAGAAAACAGAATGGAGTTCTTAAGGCACTGGGAGGCTGTCACCCCCCAAAAGAAACATTTTTAAATAATTTTGCTACAAATGTTACCTATTTTTTTATAAGATTTTTATTTTTTTAATTTTTAAATGTATTTAAAAACATTATAAAAAACATCAACCATCCCCCCCCCCATAAATATTGTGATTAAAATGTTAAAAATACATTATGAATAATACTTTAATAATACAATATGAAATAAAAATTACACAATAAAAAATTAAAAGGCTGATTATAGACTAGCGCCACATATTGCAATTTGAGCGCCTATGTAGCAACCCGAGGGCAAAACGCCCAAGACGATGCTACATCTAACAACAGGACAAGGCTCCAGTGAATGATAGGTAGCACAATGATTTGATCCTAAAATTAATGAACAAAATAAAAAGCTATTTATACACAAAGAAAAAAAAACATTAACATTAAAATAAAAAAAAATATCAATAAAATTAAAACAAAATTATGACTAAAAGATTACAGATTTAAAAATTAAATAATGTGTTGTATTTAATTTAATATTATAAACAATCAGAGTAATGTTTACCTTATATCCATGTGGGCATCCCAAATATTCAACTAGGAAGACGTAGAGAAGAATGCATGGCAAACATGAAAGTGGTTAAGGTATGCTTTAGGAATTAAAAAGAAGAAAGCATGAAAGTGGTTAGGAAGAATAGTTAAGGTGTGCTTTAGGAAGAAGAAGTAAAGAAGAATGCATGGCAAGCATAGCATGCTAAATAGTTTGGAACAGAAGAGACTTGGCACAGCAATAAGTAAGTAATGGGCTAGCAGGGCCAGGGTATGTGAAATAGTTAAAAAAAGAGGTTCGCATATGTGTACAAGCCACCAAAAAAGCCAGCGTCTGTGTATAAATTTCACAAAAATGAAGATTACGGAATTTAGTGGCTAAATGAAGGTACAAATAGGATTTTTCCGATGGGAACTAGGTGGATCTCACCTGACACTCAAACATTTCATGGCAAAAAACATTAAAAAACGCTAGAAAAATGCTACGAGACGAGTATTTTACATCAACGTATACGAGAACGTCATCTGTGAAATAGGCTTTGTGAGCTGTACTCACAGCGTTCTCGATGGCTTACACATCTTCGGAAACAGTACGAGATGCCCCTGATGGAGGCTCTGAATCATGTGAATACTGAACGAAAGCCATGTGTAACGTTCACACAAAAACGAAAGGGAATTTAGAAGGCTGTGAATCAACCTCATTATGCCAATTGTAATGTGTGTGTGTGCACTTGGGATGCCACAAATAAGCTATAGATAGATCAGGTTTTGATGATGAAAACCCTCAAAGACCAAGGGCCCTGTTGGGAGATTTTCTGGTAATCCTGTGGGCCAGTACAAGCCTTCCTGTAGAATATAAACCAGGACGGACAGTAGCAAATGAACATCTTTCAACTTTTACAGGCGCTTCTGGAATATCAAATTTGATAGCTATACTGAATTCAGTCTGTATGCAACAAATCCCCCCTCTGACTCATTATACAAAGTTTTTTTGTTGTTATTAGCCTAATTTTCTTGTTACTTCAGTTAGCGGATTGTTACATGACAGTGCTGTCAGAGCTGCGTAAAGCGGAGTAGCGGTGTAATTATCTCAGGAAGGGATGTGTCAGCGGATGTCTCATATTACAGATAGAGATATCACACGCAGCTTCTGCTCTTCTCTGCCGTGATCCCAGAAGGATGATTTGTTTAGCAAAGAATAGTTTTTCAAATAATAAAAAGAGTTTTAATCTAGGAAGAACAGAGAAATGGTTGAAGCTGGCCATCTGGGGAGCTATTGATTGTTTGTAGTATTGTGTCAGATATACATTGGGTTTGTTGCTTCTCTGAGGCAGAATGACCCAAAAGGTGCAGATGGGTGGGTTTGACTTGTCATTGTTGTTCACTATTGCCCTTATAAAACAACAGAAATGAAAAGTGCCCCTGCCTACCCCCACATAAAGAGGAACAATACCTGGGAATATCACTCTCCTGCTTTGGGATGCCCCACAGATGCCCCACAGAGTGTATCCCCACAGATCGCTCAGGAAACTCACTTTTTCAGTGTTTCCATGGTGTAGGCCACTTGGCACGAAAAGCTTGGCTCTACGCACCAGTGTGACATTACAACGGCTACTGAGCTGAATGGAGCCAAGTGTTTTAGACTCCAGAGCCTCCAAAGTTCCTCTTTAATTTGCTGCACATTAATCTCCAATATTTCTAATAGAGATTAATACTAATAATCATTTCAGCCCAACAGCCATCAATCCGATACAAACCAGTGGTCGCTGAGGCTCTCCTCACACATCCAGTGATGTGTCCTAAGAAGAAATATCTTCCCTCAGATGCCTATTGTGCGAGAAATTATCCACCACACACAGTAAGATGTATAAATGAAAAACGGGTTTAATTCACCAGCACAGTAAATAGCCTTCACTAACCCAATATGTTCCCAAAGTTTTCCCAGATCACCTTAAATGTTACAGGCAGTACAATAAATGGAGAGTGAGGGAGATACTTAGCCATTATGCCTCCGGTAGTGGGGGCGTCCATCAACTCAACACCCCTGCAACCAACCTCCTAATCTGTTAACACTAGGGGATGTGGCCAGCATTCCACGCCCCCTGGGTGTGTCTGCATTGCACTGCCTACAACCCGCCTCTGTGAGATTAGATAAATATTCTATAAAGTAATATAACTCCCACAATATGCATGTTATTATATTGTAACCAAGAGATTCACGATTCACATTCATTTCTTAGTTAAATGAGCCCAAACACCAAATACATATCATACAGTTGGATACTATGTGGATTATCAATCTCTGGCCAATACATACATGGAATGCTTAATATCAAATGAAAGGTTTTATAATCCTGTATAAGACTCTCTAATTAATATAGTTATAACTGTCAGGATCTACATCGTACTTCACAAATACCATCCTGTGTCTAATGTGTATTTGAATGTCTGATTTTGCCACTAATCTAATTAGGAATTCAAGGATTCCTTTTCAAGAGGAAATACCTGCAGCTCGGAGACACCTCCACTATTGAGGTACCTTGTTGGCAGCTAGGTGTCAATATAGTCGATTGTATTCATGAGGGCATAGGCTGTTTACTATAGACAAATGGCAGGATCTCAGGCTCACATCCTATTGGAGTGTTAGTATGGTATAATTTGGGGGATATCTATAATCATATAGAGTATAATAAATATGCTTTATTACACTTCCTTTGCCCTTTAACACATGGATAGGAGGAAAGGGAAAGTATTGGTCTTCTTCTAAGAAACTCTAAAGCAGTGGTGTCAAACTCACTACTGAAGGGGCAGAAACAGGCCAGGTTTTGTGGATCTCCACACAGCTGTCTCGTATCTCTGTATGAGCTCTAATTAATCCACCTGTGTGGAGCTAGGCAAAATCGGGCCTGTTGCTGGCATTTCAGGAAGGAGTTTGACACCTGTGCTCTAAAGTCTCCAAACTGGTGACTTTAGGAACCCCTTTCTTTGCACTCCTCTCGCGGTGCATAGGCAATATGGTGCGATAACAAAGTTAACTTGTATTCAGATGGCATTCCCAGAGTGTGAAACTGCACTGATCTACATCCCCCCCTATGTACTCGCACCAGCTAGCCCAGTTTCTTGACTGGATGTAGGTGAGCACATACACAATGCAGGATGCCGGTCAATGCAACCTCAATGTGGCTGCCTCCAAGAGCGCCATGGTTACTCCCTGGATGTCAGGACTGGGTATAATCATTTATTATTTTAACAGGCCATACTGCCTATTCCTCGGAAGAGTGGGCCAGACAAGGGGTCCCTAAAGTTGCAAGTTTGGTGACATTAGGGTTTCTTTAAAGAGGAACAAAGCCAGAATGTTGGATGTCTGAATGTAAAAAGAACCAAAAAATGATTTCTCCAGCTGCCAACGAAGTTCTTGACCTCCTGTTTGGACCATGACAATAGGTCTTCTGGAATTCCACCAATGATTGTAAAGAGAATTGAATCTGCCTTTTCTATGTCTGGTATGTTAATAGTGAAATAAGAGGCACATGAAGCTCTGCCCAAGTCCGCCACCATCATCACTGCTGAGATGTGCATGCCCCTTGAAGATTGATATATGCCACGACATGATATTGTTCTGACTGTGTTCATATCAGGTGACCCAAAAAAATCTTGGACCAGTGACAAGAGCGATAGCGGCACAGCTTTCAGCCCTAGAACTCTTATAGACATCCTTGTTTCCTGCTCTGACCCACTCCCCTGGACTAGCCTGTCTTCCAGAACACCTTTCCAACCTGCCAGGCTGAAATATGTGGTGAGTATTCGCCACTGGGAGGAGACCACCCCAAAGTCAAATGTGGCGGCTGATGCCTCCACAGAAATTTGGACTTTAGATTGTTTGGCAAAATCTGAGAGGATTTTTTGTGATTCACCACCCAAATGAGTGGATAGAACCAAGGGCCATCTTCCAAAGTCTCCTCCATAGCCATCCCTCTGATCAAAAGATCCCCAGGTATGGGGTTACCTCAAATCCTTTGTGTCTCAAACCTACCATTACTCTGGCTAAAACCTTAGTGAAGACTCTTGGTGCAGTGACCAACCCAAGTGGGAATGTGACAAACTAAATATAACTTTTCTGAGGAAATGCTGGGGTACCAAACAAATTGGTATGTGTAAATAAGCTTCTTTGTTGTCTATAGTGGCTAGAAGTTCTCCCTGTATCAGGGAAGCCATCAGGGATTCAATATCGAAATGCCTGTTGAAGACATAAAAATTTAGATGTTTGAAATCCAGTATGGGTCTGTAGGAGCCATCTCTTTTGTGAACCACAAAATGATAGGAGTAAAACCCAGTACTATGCTTCAATGAGGAAAATGGAGCAATAACTGCCGAATGTATAAGTCCTTCAACTGCTCGACTGATCTGAAAAAATACAACTCTGTGAAGTACTCACCTGTAGAGTTGATATTATACGCATACAGCACGTCCTGCTCCAGTAGTAGTAATAACATGTGGGTAATCCTCCGCCTCCGGCGCCGTGCACTGCAGACATGTAGAAAACAAGTTCCTCCCGGCCCTACATATACCGAGGGACCTCCCACAAATCCCCAGCATTGAAAAGCAGTGAGAAAGAGAGGCCAGGAGAAACAACCACCCAAAACTGGCAAAATATCAAAGATAACAATCACCAACAGGGGATCCAGAACAAGGTGAAACCAGGGTGGGGTGGAGCAGGACGTGCTGTATGCGTATAATATCAACTCTACAGGTGAGTACTTCACAGAGTTGTATTATTCTAAGCATACAGCACGTCCTGCTCCAGTAGTAGTAATAACATGTGGGACATCCAATAGCAGTGTCCATAAAGAAGGGTGGGATCCCCAACAGAAGGCAACAGCAAGCAGTCTAAACTACTGCCGCCTGCAGAACCTTGCGGCCAAACACAGCGTCAGCTGAGGCCCGAACATCAACCTTGTAAAACTTTGTAAAGGTATGTACAGAAGACCAAGTAGCGGCCTTGCAAACTTGCTCCACCGAGGCCTGGTGCTGAAAAGCCCAAGAAGCCCCAACAGCTCTAGTAGAATGAGCAGTAAGACGAAAGGGGGGAGTCTTCCCCTTAGCAGTATAGGCTTGAACAACAGCCTGACGAATCCATTTACTGATGGTAGACTTGGAGGGAGCCAAACCCTTCCTAGGCTCATGAGGCACAACGAAGAGAGCATCCATCTTTCTAAAGGCCGGAGTGGTAACCAGGTAAGACTTGACACACCTGACCACATCCAAGGAATGCAAAACCCTTTCCTTAGGGTTACTAGGGTTAGGGCACAAGGAAGGAAGTACAATATCTTGATTCAAATGAAATGCAGACACAACCTGCACACAGGAAGTCTGGCTTGAAGTGAAACACCACCTTATCCCGGTGTCTCTCAAAGTAGGGAGGCCGAATGGACAAAGCAGCCAACTCAGACACACGTCTAACCGAAGTGATGGCTACCAGGAAGACAACCTTGAGCGTGAGCACAGCGAGAGCGGCCTCATGAATAGGCTCAAAGGGAGCCCCCTGCAGGGCCGACAAAACCAAGTTCAAATCCCAAACAAGAACCATAGGTTTCCGAGGAGGGCGCACATGAGTGACCCCTTGAAAGAAAGTTTAGACCATGTTGTAAAAACTCCAGCACCCTGGATACTAAGAATTCCCGGCAAGGAAGAGACCTGGATTCACACCAGTCAATGTAAGCACGCCATACTCACAGATGGCGGCAGAAGTCTTCTTCCTGGCTTGCATTATAGTAGCCACAACAGATGCAGACAAACCCTTTTCCATTAAGATGGAGGTTTCAATAGCCAAGCCGTCAAAGCCAGTTAGTAAATTGGGATGGCGTAGAGACCCTTGAGTCAGAAGGTCTGGCAACCTTGGCAGATCGTACTGATCTTCTGCCATTTGAACCACATCTGCGAACCACACTCTTCTTGGCCACCTTGGGGCCACCAGAATCGCGGGTACCCCTTCCAGAGCGATATTGCGCAGCACTCTTCCCAGAAGGGGAATTGGTGGAAACACATACAGGAGCCGAAACTCCTTCCAAGACATTGACAGGGCATCCATGGCCAGAGCCAGAGGATCCTGAGACAGGGATACAAAGCTTGGTAGCTTGTGATTGCGACGTGACGCAAAGAGATCCACGTCTGGCACACCCCAACGGTGACACAGGGACTGAAATACCCTGTTGCAGAGGGACCATTCCCCCTGACGGGACGACCCCCTGCTCAGAGCATCTGCGAGCAGATTCTCCGTCCCCGGAATGTAGACAGCTGATATACATTGTACATTGGTCTCTGCCCAAGTTAGAATCAGAGACACCTCCTGGAGAGCACCCTTGCTCCGGGTTCCTCCCTGATGATTGATGTAGGCAACCGCCGTCCTGTTGTCTGAGCGTACCTGAACTGCCAGACCCTGCAGGTGCTGGGTCAATCGTTCCAGCACCAATCGGACCGCCCTGAGTTCCAGGACATTGATAGGAAGATGGGCCTCCTGAGGGCCCCACCTCCCCTGGAAGCGCAGGGACTTCCAGAATCC
Organism: Gastrophryne carolinensis; assembly: GCA_027917425.1. Lineage (NCBI taxonomy): Eukaryota > Metazoa > Chordata > Amphibia > Anura > Microhylidae > Gastrophryne > Gastrophryne carolinensis. The sequence goes on along the minus strand of CM051240.1, from coordinate 43,600,529 downwards.
CCCCCAGCCCGAAAGACTGGCATCCGTCGTGACCATCTCCCAAGAGGGAGCCAGGAAGGATCTGCCCCTTGTCAAGTTCCTGTGGTCCAACCACCACGCAAGGGATTGTCTGACCGAGGGGGGAATCACCCAGCTGTCGTCCAAGGATGCTGGGTCCTTGTTCCATTCTGACAGAAGGTGAAGCTGTAGGATTCTCAAATGAAACTGGGCAAAGGGCACCGCCTCGAAGCTTGCCACCATCGAGCCCACCAACTGCATTCCCTGCCGGATGGAGGGATGAGGGTTCGCGAGCAGGGACCTCGCCTGCGTTGTCAGAGCTTTCACCTTCTGCGGAGGAAGGAATATCCTTGACTGAACCGAGTCCAGCTCTGCCTGCTGCAGAGACCGAGAGGTGATGAGTATATCGTCCAGGTAGGGCAACACGCGTATGCCCTTTAGTCTTAATAAAGACATTACCCCTGCCAGCACCTTGGTGAACACCCTGGGAGCCGACGTAAGGCCGAATGGCAGGGCCACAAACTGATAATGCTGATCCAACAGCGCCAATCTGAGGAACCTTTGGTGCCCTGGGAACACCGGAACGTGCAGGTAAGCGTCCTTGATATCCACAGATGTCATGAAGTCCCCTGGACGCAGCGAGGCAATGGCCGAGCGCAGAGTTTCCATACGAAAATGCCTGTTTCTGACAAATTTGTTTAGGATTTTGAAATCCAGAATGGGTCTGACTGACCCATCCTTTTTGGGCACCGTGAACAGGTTGGAATAAAACCCCATGCCCCTGTCGCTGAAGGGGACCTCGCAGATGACCCCGAGCTCCAGAAGGTCCTGTACAGCCAGCATCAAGACTCGAGCTGAGGCAGGATCCTGTGGGATCCGAGACCCAACGAACCTGGTAGGGGGCAGTACAGCAAATTCTATCTTGTAACCGGAGGAGACTACCTCCTGAATCCACCGGTCTGGGACAAGGCGTCTCCAGACATGCTCGAAGTGCTGTAGACGTCCCCCCACCCTGATGGGCGAGGGCGCCCCTTCATGCCTGGGGGGTCTTGGGGGGGGGGCTTTGGGCTTGGGCCCCCAGGAGGAGCCAGGACGGCGTCCTCTGTTCTTGTTCCAGGACTCTGCGCGAGACCCAGCGAAGGACACCCCCTTGGCAAAGATATCTAACCTTTCTCCAAACAGGCGCAGACCTTTAAATGGAAGCCCCGTAAGGGCCTTCTTGGCTACGTTGTCAGCAGCCCACTGGCGTAACCAGATCGCGCGGCGTATGGCCACCACCAGAGCAGAAGATCTAGCGCTCAGCTTAATATCATCGTCCGATGCAGATAGGATATAATTCACAAAGGTCTCACAGGTGGCCAGAGCGTTGGCTGCCTCAGAGGGCAAGTCATCCGCCCCTTCCAGGGCAGTCTTGACAACCGTCCTGAGCACCACCGCCATGATGGCTAAGGCGCAAACCGGGCGGAGCGACGCTCCCCCAAATGCAAAGGCATGACATGCCAATTGATCAACTCGCCGATCCTCTAAATCCCGCAAGCGTAGTAGTGTCAGGGGAGTGCATAATAGAGGTGCTGGACAGACTCAGGATCGGGGCATCGACCTCGGGCGGCGATGTCCAACACCTAACCAGATGGGCAGGAAATGGATACTTCTTATCCACAGCTTTAGGAGTCCCCTGGAGTTTGCTGGGATGTTCCCATTCTTTCAGCATTAGGTTATTAAAGTGAGTTTGTTTGGGAAACTCCAACCGCACCCTAGCGGTATGGAACAGATAACCCCTTTGCCGAGGGGCCGCGGGAGGGGGAGAGAGGGATAACACATCAAAGATCTGAGACAGCAGTCTGTCAATGTCGTCCTGGGACCAAAGATCAGAACCAGACTCCTCCTGACTCCTGGACTCGTCCTCGTAGGATCCTGAGTCAGAGAGCAGTTCCCCTTCCTTTGATGGGGACTGAGCATAGGAAAGCAGTAAATCATCAGATTCTACAGGGAGAATAGTAGCTTCAGGATTCAAGTGACACCTCTTGGCAGTAGCCTTGCGCACTAAGGAGCCAGCGATGAAGCTTTCCACACTAGCCAATCTAGAGGCCAAATCAGCGTGAGAATCCCCAATAGTATTGGGGGTTAGGCTCAAGCTTGGGGGAGTAGGGGAAGTAAGGCGAGGTGCGGGCCCAGCCTCAGAAGAGGTGGGGAGACCGGCTAGCGCCTTTTGGGCACAAGGTACGCAGACCCGTGTATTGTCACCACTGCTAGGTAAAACCCCACAAGCTGCACACAGACGGGCTTGTCCCGGGGGGACCCCGTTCGCAATGTCCTGGGATGCCTCCATATGGTGATTATTAAATTCAAAATGCCAGTAGGGATTGACGCTTTAAGCAACCCTGGATGCCCCAATAACCCGCTGGGAAGTGGGAGTCATTTCTGAAAAATGGTCTTGACCGGGCGCTACGTCGGGCCGGGAGAAGCCACCGAGGACCGCTGTCTGAAAGACACAAGGGGAACAGGGATGTCAGAGCCGAGCGAAGAAGCAAGCTAGGGAAAAGATCTCCCATGAGGGCACTTACAGGTCTGCGAGGGTAGGACCGTCTTCACCAAGCGCATGCGAGAAGGAAATGGCGCCCAGCGAACCTCGAAGGGCGTGCCAGAGCGGGCGATGACGCGGAACGCGCCAGACCGAACCACGCCGCCCCCCCCCCCGGAGAGAACGAAGCTAGAAGGCGCGCAGCCAATCAGGAGAGAATGTAGATACGTCAGCATCACTTCAGAGAAGAAGTCTGACAGAGTGAGTAAGGAGATTTGAAAAACGCCGTAGCTTCCCCGAACAGTGCTGCCGTATGCGCCTAGAGCACAGTAAAACGCTGCGGTCAGTTGAAAAAGTAAAAGTGAAACGCGCTCTGACACCCGGTAGCGGTAAAGCATCTATAGTGTAATTAGGGCAAGGAGTAGGCCATCAAACACACAACCCCCCCCCCCCTTTTTCCCCCCACTAACGGGGGAATCTGGGGAGGAAGGTGACCCGAATAGAGGGTTCACCGTTAGATGGGACATGGGGGCACTGGTGCGGGAGGGGCATCCAACTGAAGGCTCACCATTCGCCTTAACCGCCTACCCTATGGAGGGGGATTGCGGTGGAGTCTAGCTCCGTAAGCACACTAGGTGCTGCCTACCTTCACCCGACCAACGCAGCCCAGGCTGGGAGGCATATTCTTTAACAAAGAGGACGGCTGTAAAGCCCCGCTCGCCTGCGAGAGCGTGATACTTCATGTCTTCGCAGTTCCAGCACTGCAGAGAAATCTGGGGATTTGTGGGAGGTCCCTCGGTATATGTAGGGCCGGGAGGAGCTTGTTTTCTACACGTCTGCAGTGCACGGCGCCGGAGGATTACCCACATGTTATTACTACTACTGGAGCAGGACGTGCTGTATGCTTAGAATAAAGTGAATAGGGTCCCACGGCAGATCTTATGTGAAAAACGGACTGGGAGGAAGGGATCAAAATGATATTTTACAAGCGGTGGAGGTCACTTTCCTGGCCCAAGCATGGGAGCTCTAACCAGACTTGTGCAAACCTGAGCAGATGTCCCCCCACCCAAATAGGTGAGGGTGTCCCTTCAACCAGTGAAAGGTTTGGGTCCAGCCCTAGGCTTGGGTTTCCAAGCTGCTTTACTTTAAGGGAGGATTTTTGCTTTACTATGGGGATAGAATTGTGTCCATATTGAGGCTTCATAAAGGGTTTACAAATTCATACTTTTCACTATATCCAGTCCAGGTCATCTCAGAAGTGATGACAATTGGGTATTTCACAGCTAGGTGGCGCTCGACTGCAAGATCAAAAGCTGTCGCTCCTCCCGGCCCCCTACAAAAGCAGGTGTCTCACTATGATTCCCCAGTGTTTATCTTGCAGTCTGCTGAAGATCGTTGGATACTCTCTCTTGGATATTGCAGCTGAGCGGGGCCTCCTAGCCGTCGGCCACTGCGGACCCTATTCCCACTGATCCCGTGGACCCACTACTGCTGATTGGCTGATCGGGACTGTGACGGTAGGGAGAATGCTGGCGTCAGGCGTTTTTACAGAGCTAGGCTCTGGGCCGCAGACCCTGTCTAAAGAGTAGCCGGCCATAGGCTGATGGTGAACCTATAGGGGGGGGAACCACTTATTCCCTTGTTTTTCCCTGTGCCCCACAAGCTTTATTATCTTAGATGTGTGTGTGTGTGATTGCACTTTTTTTATTTACCTCCCTCGCGTTGTCTCTTCCTGCTCCCTCTCCCCTGTGAGGGGGGGGGTCAACACTGCTTGGCGGCCTCTCCTAAGGCCGCAGGCCTTGTCCCCGGCGCGGGGTGTGTGCGCGCGCACAGCGCGCTGTGCGGGGGCCCCTCCATGGGCTGCCCTGCGGCATTGGCTGCTTGGAGGTCAGCCTCCATCTTGTCTGATTGCTGTGAGGAAGCAGGAGGCGGGCACGGTGTTTGCGCTGTCAGGGGCTTTTTGCGTCACTGCCAGTGCGGCCCGCCCCTCGAGGAACACACGGAGCTGGCTGCGGGTGCCATCTTGCTGCTTCTCCTGCCTTGCTGCTCTTCTGCTGGCTGTGTGGTGAGTCCCTTGTTTTATATTTCTCTGCCATGCGCTTGTGCACTTATGGCCCCCTTTCTCTGCTTGTGTCTTTCAGGTTGGGCCCTTATAGATTGCATTGTGGTTCCTCCCGGTCCCCTGCCCCCTTTTTTATTAAGAGGGATCACACTAAAAGAGGGAATACATAAGAGGGATGTTGCGGTTTGGGCCGTTAGTGCCTTGTAACCTGCATAAAGATTTTTTGTCTGCTAATCACCATAATGGAGGCTCCTGGGTATAGTGAGCTAGGGGCCCCATCTGGGCGGGTGAAGCTCTGCCCCATGTGCAATGCCAGTCCTCTGGGCGGACTCAGCAATGTTTGTACCACTTGCGCCAGTAGCGTCATTTTGGAGCATGATCGGGTGGGCCTATCTGCCCCTAGCCCTTTACTGCCTGGAGCCACTCCAGAGCCCCGATGCTGCAATCAGCCCCCAGTGAGGGGGAAGCCAGCAGGGGGTCCCAAGTTGATTTGGCATACTGGGTGGCCAGCCTTGAGAGACAGCTCTCGCGTACGGCTCCTAAGAAGGCCACGAGTAAAAAGCGGCACATCAAGCCCGTTTACTCGGATAATGATGATGATCTTTTTGGAGGTCTGGGCTCCGTGGAGGAAGGCGACTTGCATAGAGACTCCATTTTCTCAGTGGATTATTCTGACGGCTATGACAGCGGGCCTGGCCCTTCCTCGGATGAGGATACGTGGCTCCCTGATGATACATTTGCGTAAGTTGCTTGCTTCAGTTTTTGAGACGTTGCATATTGTCCTCCCTAGAGCGGCAAAGAGGAAGCAGGGTGATTTGTTTAGGCCTGAGAGACAGAGACGAGTCTTTCCTGAACAGGCCCATTTTTCTAACATGATTTTCAAAGAGTGGGAAAGGTCTAACAATTTACCGTCAGTGCCCAAGGGCCTGCACAGGCGGTATCTCTTTCCTGAGGAGCTGGTCCGGCTATGGTCCCATCCTCCCGAGGTGGATGCCCCCGTGTCGGGTCTTTCCAACACTACAGTCATGCCTCCACCCGATACTGCTTCCCTACGTGATCCAGCTGACAAGCGCATGGATCAGCTGGTCTGTCATGCCTTCACCTTTGCCGATGCTTGGTTCCGCCCTGTGTGTGCCGCGGCTATTGTCTCCCTGGCCATCAGAAAGAAGGTGAGACGTCCTGTGGATATTGCTAAGTCTCGCAAGCGGGCGAAGGACCTCATGGCCTGTGTGGAGTTTATTGCCTTCGTTGTTTCTGCAATGGATGATGGCGTCTGGCTCGGTGCCAGGGTCTCGGCCCTGCTGGTTGCACTTTGTTGCTCGCTCTGGTTGCGGCAGTGGTCGGCTGATGCTGCGGCTAAAAAGTCGCTCACTAGTATTCCCTTCGTGGGCCACAGATTATTTGGGGAGGGTCTGGACCTCCTGGTCAAGGACGGAAGACTCCCTCAGCGACGGAAGCCTGCGTGGGCCATTCGGAGCTCCTCTGCCTATGGCTCCTTTCAAGGAGGAAGAGGCTCTTCATTTTCAGGTACTCACAGAGATTCCTGGGGATGAGGCAGGTCCCGGGGTTGACCCAATCCGGCTTGGGGATCCAAGTCCAAGCCCCCTGCCAGGGCCCCTCAGGCATGAAGAGGTGCCCTCACCCATCCGGGTGGGGGGAAGGCTGCTGCTTTTTGCTCATATCTGGAGACAGCATGTCTCGGATCGATGGAATCAGGAGGTAGTGTCCTCTGGTTAAAAAATAGAGCTGGCAGTGCGGCCGTCCTCAAGATTTCTTCAGTCGCGGATATCCCAGAACCCATTGAAGGCACAGGGCCTGAGAATGGCCGTCCAACACCTTCTGCGGTTAGGTGTGATTTGTCCTGTTCGTTGTCAGGAACAGGGTCAAGGCTTTTACTCCAATCTGTTCACGGTGCCCAAGAAGGACGGAACGCTGAGACCTATCCTGGACCTGAAGGGTCTCAACAGGTTTGTCAGAGTCAGACATTTCCCCATGGAGACCTTGCGGTCCGCGGTGAGCTCGCCTCGACCCGGCGACTTCATGACCACGGTGGACATCAGGGATGCTTATCTGCATATCCTGATATTCCAGGGGCATCAGAGGTTCCTGCGGTTTGTGCTGGAGGATCAGTATTACCAGTTTGTGGCGCTGCCATTTGGGATATCCTCAGCCCCCTGTGTGTTCACCAAGATGCTGGCGGGCATCATGGCTCTCCTGAGGAACTAGGGCATTCGTATACTGCCTTATCTGGATGATTTACTGATTGCTGCTCAGTCCCTTCAGCAGGCCAAGAGCGACACCCGGACGGTGTTATCCACTCTTGAGGATTTCGGATGGGTAATCAATTACCCCAAGTCTTCTATCACTCCCTCACTGGTGAGGTCCTTCCTGGGCATGACGTTGGACACCTCTCTGGTCAAGGTGTTCCTGCCACAGCAGAAGCTGGTGGGCCTCCAGACGCAGGTGCAGGCTTTGCTGTCTTGTCAGCGACCATCGATCCATCTGGGGATAAAACTGGTGGACCTTATGGTGTCATGCTTTGAGGCAGTGCCCTTTGCCCAGTTCCACATGAGACCTCTTCAATTGAATCTGTTGACCGGTTGGGACCAGACGCAGGAATCCCTGGAACAGGAGTTTTCTCTGTCCCCTCTGGCCAGACAGTCCCTCTTGTGTTGGCTGGACTCCAGAAACCTATTGCTAGGCAAGTCCTTTCTGACTCCACGGTGGGAGATTATTACCACGGACGCCGTCTGAACATTCAGGGTCAGTGGGGGCCACAGGAGAACCACTTGCCCATAAATCTCCTGGAGCTGAGAGCGATCCGGTTGGTGCTTCTTCACTTGACTTCCCATTTAAAGGGTCGTGCGATCCAGGGTCGCTCGGACAATCAGACGGCTGTCGCCTACATCAATCACCAGGGTGGGACTCGGAGCAAGCGAGCCCTCAAGGAGGTGACCCAGATTCTGACTTGGGCAGAGGAGAATGTTCCCTGCATCTCGGCGGTTTACATCCCCGGGGTAGAAAACCAGGAGGCAGACTCCCTGAGCAGGGGAGCCTCTCGTCTGGGGGAATGGTCTCTCAGCAACAAGATCTTTCACGCTCTGTGTCACTGGGCCAGCCGGATGTGGACCTGTTTGCGTCCCGACACAATCACAAGCTCTCAAGGTTCATCTCCCTGTCAAGAGATCCTCTGGCCTTTGCCACAGACGCTCTGGCGATTCCTTGGACGGAGTTCAGGCTTCTTTATGCATTTCCTCCGTTTCCACTCCTGGGCCAAGTGCTGCGCAAGATAGCCCAGGAAGGGGTACCAACCGTCCTGGTGGCTCCTCGCTGGCAGAGAAGGAGTTGGTTTGCGGACATAGTTCAGATGTCAGTGGATCGCTACATCATGCCCGACGACCCAGGGCTTCTCACACAGGGGGTCGCTGCGGCACCCCAATTTACAGACGCTGGCTTTGACGGCCTGGCTATTGAGACCTCAATTCTGATGGAAAAGGGCCTGTCTGCCATGGTTGTGCATACCATGATTCGGGCACGGAAGAAGTCTTCTTCCATGATATATTACAGAGTTTGGCGTGCCTACATTGCTTGGTGTGAATCCAAGAGTCTACCTTGTCGCACTTTCTCTATCTCTAGGATCTTGGAGTTTTTACAACACGGTTTAGACTTGGGTCTCCAGCTGAGCACCCTCAAGGGCCAGGTCTCTGCCTTGGCCATCTTTTTCCAGAGATCCTTTGCCAATCATAGGTTGATCAAGACCTTTTTCCAGGGAGTCACCCATGTACGTCCACCGCATAAGCCTGTATTACCGGTGTGGGACTTGAATTTGGTAATTTATGCTCTCCTGGGGCATCCTTTTGAGCCTTTGTGCAATGATGCATTGTCTATTTTGACCCTCAAGGTGGTCTTTTGGTAGCAATCACCTCGGTGCGTAGCGTCTCAAAGCTGGCCGCGCTTTGTATGAAGCCTCCTTATTTTGAGCGGCATAAGGATAATACAATTCTGTGATTACTCACCTGTAGAATTGGCATTATGAGTATACAGTACGTCCTGCTCCAAATCTAATACTTACAGTTGGGATATACTCCACCAGATGGCGCTGGACTGCAGAGACATCGAAAATAGGCTCCTCCCAGCCCCTCAAATACCCAGGGACCTCCCACAAATCCCCAGCATTGAAAATCAGTTAAGGAGAAGCCGGGAGAATTCAACAATCCAAACTATCAACTATAACAATGATAACAATCACCATACAGGGGATCCGAGAAAATGCAAACCAAGGGTGGGTTGGAGCAGGACGTACTGTATACTCATAATACCAATTCTACAAGTGAGTAATCACAGAATCGTATTATTCTTAGTATACAGTACATCCTGCTCCAAATCTAATACTTACAGTTGGGACATCCAATAGCAGTGTCCATAAAGTAGGGTGGGATCCCCAAGAAAAATCAGCAGCAGGCAATTTAAACCACTGCCGCCTGCAGAACCTTTCGGCCAAAAACAGCGTCAGCTGAGGCCCTAACATCAACCTTGTAAAACTTTGAAAAGGTATGAACAGAAGACCAAGTAGCAGTCTTGCAAACTTGTTCAACAGAAGCCTGGTGCTGAAAAGCCCAAGAAGCACCAATAGCATGAGTGGAATAAGCAATAAGGCGGAAGGGAGGATTCTTCCCCTTAGCAGAGTAGGCCTGAATCACAGCCTGACGAATCCACTTGCTGATATTAGACTTGGCAGGAGCCAAACCCTTCCTAGGACCAGAAAAGACCACAAAAAGAGCATCAGTTTTCCTGAAAGGTGCAGTAGCCACCTAACCACATCCAAAGAGTGCAAAACTCTCTCCTTAGCATTGCTAGGATTAGGGCACAAAGAAGGAAGAACAATATCCTGATTCAAATGAAAGGCAGACACTACCTTAGGCAGAAAATCAGGTTTGAAACGAAACACCACCTTGTCCTGGTGTCTCTCATAGTAGGGGGCTGAATGGACAGCGCCGCCAACTTAGACACACGCCTGACAGAAGTGATAGCCACCAGAAACACAACCTTGAGCGTAAGAGTGGCCAAGGCAGCATCCTGCACAGGTTCAAAGGGAGCACCCTGCAAGGCTGACAGAACCAAGTTCAGATCCCAAACAGGCACCATAGGTTTACGTGGGGGATGCACATGAGTGACCCCCTGGAAAAAAGTCCTGATCAGAGGGTGCTGAGCAAAGGACTTCTGGAAAAAAAAATAGCCAGGGCAGAAACCTGACCCTTCAGAGTACTGAATGCTGCATGAACTCCAGAATCCTGGGAATTGAGAAGACACGACAGGGAAGAGACTTAGACTCACACCAGTCAATGTAGGCACGCCAAACCCTGTAATAAATGGAAGAGGAAGACTTCTTCCTAGCTTTAATCAAAGTATCAACAAATGAGGAAGACAGCCCCTTCTCCATCAAGATGGAGGTTTCAGCAGCCAAGCCGTCAAAGCCACAGTTTGTAAATTGGGATGGCGTAGTGAGCCCTGAGTGATCAGATCTGGCACCAAGGGCAGAGCGTACTGATCTACTGCCAGCTGTACCACGTCTGCGAACCACACTCTACTTGGCCACCTGGGGGCCACCAGAATTGCTGGCACCCCTTCCAGAGCAATCTTGCGCAGAACCATGCCCAGCAGGGGAATTGGGGGGGGAAGACATACAGGAACTGAAAGTCCTTCCATGACATTACTAGCGCATCCGAGGTCAGGGCCAGAGGATCCCTGGACAGAGAGACAAAAGCTGGAAGCTTGTGATTGTGGCGGGACGCAAACAGATCCACATCTGGTTGGTCCCAACGGTGACACAGAGATTGAAACACCCTGCTGCATAGGGACCATTCTCCCTGGCGAGAGGTCCCCCTGCTCAGAGAGTCCGCCAGGTGATTTTCCACCCCCGGGATGTACACAGCTGAAATGCAGGGGACATTGGCCTCCGCCCAAGTCAGGATCAGAGACGCTTCCTGGAGGGCCCCCTTGCTCCGGGTCCCTCCCTGATGATTGATGTAGGCAACTGCCGTCTGGTTGTCCGAGCGCACCTGAACAGGCAGGCCCTGAAGATGAGTAGTCAAGCGAGCCAGAACTAACCTGATCGCTCGCAGCTCCAAGGCATTGATAGGTGTGTGGGCCTCCTGAGAGCCCCACCTCCCCTGGAACCGCAGGGACTTCCAGAAACCTCCCCAACCTGACAGACTGGCATCCGTGGTGACCATCTCCCAGGAAGGGGCAAGAAAGATCTGCCCCCCAACAGGTTCCTGGAGTCCATCCACCACAAGAGGGACCTCTTGACCAGGGGGGAGAGCACACAGACCCTGTCCAGGGACGCTGGGTCCTTGTCCCATACAGACAATAGGTGAAGTTGCAGAGGCCTCAAGCGGAACTGAGCATAAGGGACAGCTTCGAAGCACGCCACCATCAGGCCCACCAGCTGCATCCCCTGCCTGGTGGAGGGATGGGGACAAGCTAGGAGGGACTGAGCCTGTGCAATCAGACTGTCCACCTTCTGCTGAGAAAGGAAGATCCTTGGCTGACCTGTATCCAGAATCATTCCTAGGAATGGAGTTACCAAGGAAGGGGACAGTGAGGACTTGGGGTGGTTGATCACCCATCCAAATGACTCCAGAGTGGACACCACCAGCTGAGTATCCAATCTGCCTGATGTAGAGACTGGGAAGTGATGAGGATGTCGTCCAGACAGGGAAGCATGCGGACGCCCTGACATCTGAGCAGAGACATCACGCCAGCCAGCACCTTGGTGAACACCCTGGGAGCTGAAGTGAGGCCGAAGGGCAAGGCCACAAATTGGTAGTGTTGATCCATCAGTGTGAACCTGAGGAACCTTTGATGACCTGGGAACACAGGAATATGAAGGTAATCCCCTTGGCGCAGGGAACTGATGGCAGAGCTCAGTCTCCATGCAAAAGCGCCTGCCCCTGAGAAACTTGTTGAGAATCTTTACGTCCAGGATGGGCCTGACAGAACCATCCGTTTTGGGTACTGTGAATAGGTTGGAATAAAAGCTCTTGCCTTTTTCTCTTAAAGGGACCTGGCAGATGACCTCCAGCTCCAGGAGGCCTTGCACTGCTTGCACTAGCTCCTGAGCTGACACAGGGTCCTGAGGAATCCGGGATCTGATGAATCTTGGAGGGGGATCGGCAGCAAACTCCAACTTGTAACCGGAGGACACTACCTCCTGAATCCACCAGTCTGAGACATGAAGCCTCCAGACGTGAGCGAAGTGCTGCAGCCGTCCCCCCACCCGGATGGGTGAGGGCGCCCCATCATGCCTGAGGGGGCTTGGGAGAGGATTTAGCTTTGGGACCCCAGGAGGAGCCAGGACGTCCACGCCCTCTGCCTCTACCCCAGAAATCTCCCCGGGCCCCAGGGAAAGAGACCCCCCTTCCCTGTCGAAAGGGTCGAGGTTGCCGCCTGCGCTGGGGTAACCTGCCTCCCTTAGCAAAAAGGTCCAGGCGGTCTCCAAACAGACGCAGTCCTTTAAAGGGAAAACCAGTGAGGGCCTTCTTGGCAGCGTTGTCAGCGGCCCACTGGCACAGCCAAACTGAGCGGCGTATAGCCACCACGAGGGCAGAAGTTCTGGCACACATTCTGATGGTGTCATCCAATGCTGATAGTACAAAGTTTACAAAAACATCACAACTGGAGAGTGCATTAAACACCTCACAAGGCAATTCATCAGGGGCACTATTAAGCAAATTTCTGATAAGGGTTCTAGTGGCCACAGCAGTAATGGCAGAGGCACATACCGGGCGCAGTGCCGTCCCCGCACATGCAAAGGCGTGGGATGCCAGCTGATCAATACGCCGGTCTTCGGCATCCCGCAGGGTAGTAGAATCAGGGGAATGCATGACAGAGGTGTTCGATAGCCCTAGGATCGGGGCATCCACCTCGGGGCGGGGGGATGACCAACATTTAACCACCTCAGCAGGAAAGGGATACTTCCTATCCCAACTCTTTGGAACCCCGGGAAGTTTACTGGGGCGTTCCCATTCCTTGAGCACAAGGTTATGGAAATGTGCCTGCTCTGGAAATTCCAAACGTGATCTTGCTGTATTGAAAAGCTCCCCTCTTTGCCTGGGAGCCTCAACAGGGAGAGAGATAGACAGAACCTCAAAAATCTGGGTCAATAATCTGTCAGTGTCATCCAGGGCCCAGGGGGTCAGAGCCAGAATCGTCATGACCCCTTGGTCTCTCATCAGATGAGCCTGAATCAGAAAAGAGCTCCCCTTCATCAGATGGGGTATAGCCACACAGATTCATAAACTCCTCAGTTCCCATAGGGAAAACAGCAACATTAGGCGTCAAGTGCCACTTCTTAGCAGGGGCCTTGCGCGCTAAAGACTTCGCAATAATCTGTTCAATAGTAGCCAGTCTAGAAGACACATCAGGATGAGAATCCCCACTAGTATGCAACTCAACAGGAGTGAGATTTAAGCTTGGGGGAGTAGGTGAAGTGAAACGAGGTGCAGCCACTGGCAGGCCAGATTGCAATGCAAGCACCTGCTGAGCACAGGGTACACAGACCCACGCCTTGTCAGCGTCAGCATGAGGCTGCCCACCACTACACACAGCCGGTCTTGTCCCAAAGGAACCCCGGTAACATTATCCTGGGATGCCTCCATATGGTGTATATAGCGGCGCTATACGCACGACGTGGGAGTATAAGGGAGTATAATATAAGTATAAGGGAGTATAATTTTTACAAGGCCTACAAGCAATATACTAAAACAGGGCCGGGAGAAGCCAAGAAAAGTTTGTCCCACCTGAAAGACATAAGCAGACAAGACCTTAAGTACATCGTAACAAAAGTGAAGCAGATAAAGCCGCCCGCAAGGGGAATTACGGACCGCGGTAGGTAGGAGTCCGTCGCGCATAGGCCAACCAAGTCAGAAAAGATGGCGTCGATATACCTCAAGGGGCGGGCCAATAATAGCAATGACGCGGAACATGCCAAAGACGGGCCCCGCCCCCCCCGAAGAGCGCGAAGCCAGAAAGGCCAACAGCCAATGATGGCGCACCAGCGCCTGAGGTAATGACGCCACCAAGCGCAGAACAAAGTCAGCGCGCGGCGGCAGTAATTTTAAAAGACAAGTCAGCGCGGCGGCTGACACAAGAATAAAGACATGTGAAAAGTGAAAGCACAGACTGCATAACATACATATCTATACACATACACAAACCCCCTTCTTTTCCCCTGAAGACTACAAGGAGGATGAGGGAGGACGGCGGCCACTTAAAGAGGGCCCACCGATAGGTAGGGGCAAGGGGCAATAGTGCGGGAGGGGCATCCCATAGAGGCTCACCATAAGCCTGAACCGCCTACCCTTTGGTGGGGGATTGCGGTGGAGCAGCGCTCCTAAGCACCAACGGCAGTGCTGCCTACCCTCACCCGAACAGCGCAGCCAAGGCTGGGAGGCATATTACTAGTGGAACGGGTGGGAATAGTCCTACAGGGCCGCAGGTTAATAACCCCGCTCACCTGCGAGTAGAGAGCCAATTTCTCGTCCTTCGCAGCCAGACTGCAGAGAAATTCTGGGGATTTGTGGGAGGTCCCTGGGTATTTGAGGGGACGGGAGGAGCCTATCTTCGATGTCTCTGCAGTCCAGCACCATCTGGCGGAGTATATCCCAACTGTATTATATTTGGAGCAGGACGTACTGTATACTAAGAATTAGGTGGTTTTTCGTTTTAAACCTGATTTTTTGCCTAAGGTCGTTTCTCCCTTTCATCTTAACGAGGAAGTGGTCTTGCCTTCCTTGTGTCCAGCACTGACTAATGCTAAGGAAAGGACCCTCCATGCCTTGGATGTGGTCAGAGCCATTAAGTATTACCTGGTTGCGACTGAATCCTTCAGGAAGTCGGATTTGCTCTTTGTCCTAACAGAGGGCTCTAGGAAGGGCTTTCCACCAGCCAAGTCCATTCTCAGTAAGTGGATCGGACAGGCGGTGGTGCAAGCATATTCTGCCAAGGGGGAAGGAACCCTCTTTTCGTATTACAGCTCATTCTACTAGAGCTATTGGTGCTTCCTGGGCTTTTCAGCACCAGGCATCTGTTGTACAAGTTTGTAAGGCCGCCACTTGGTCTTCAGTTCATACCTTTACTAAGTTTTACAAGGTTGATGTTAGGGCCTCAGCTGATGCGGTCTTTGGCCGAAAGGTGCTTCAGGCGGTAGTGAAATGAACTACATGCTGTTCCGCACTGGGGATCCTGCCCTAATGGACACTGCTTTTGGATGTCCCAATTGTCATCACTTCTGGGACGACCTGGACTGGATATAGTGAAAAATACAACTCTGTGAAAGTCACCTGTAGAATTTTTTTTTTCCCACTCAGTATTGATCTCAATTTGTCAAGTCTAAATCATGACGGATTCATCTTGTGCAAGAGATACTGTCAACATCATTGCGAGTCGTTTTTGGACGCTAAGTGTGATTGTGGGAGAATATATATCCATAGAATTTTTTTTTTCTCTCCCTCCCTTCCACCCCTGCCTTCCACCTAGCTTTCCCTCCCCCACCCCCCCTATCTTTACGACACGCCTCCTAGCCTAACCCTCCCACTCTAGTACCCCGGTTTGCTATTAGAAGGGTGTGGGGAAAGCTTTTGAGTAAGGTTTTCTTTTAGCTCGTTAGAGACGTTCAAGCTGTTTCTTCTTATCTTCCCGGTTTGATACGCAGTTTCTAGAACGCCTACCATCCCTTGTACCCAAGAGTCTATATTTGGGGGTTTGGCTTTCGCCAAAATTTGACAATATGATATTTCGTGCCTAACAGGATAAGGTTTATCAGAATCTCGTTTAATACGGGTGGGTCTGAGCTTTCGATGTTTAGGATTTTTGGATTATCTAGTGGTATGGTTATTCCCTCCTTAATCTTGATGAGCTCTGTTACGTCTTTCCATAAGCGTTTAATGTGTTGGCATTCCCACCAAATGTGCTTCACTGTTGCTTGGTGTAGATTGCACCACCAAGGGAAGAGTGTCATCTTTTTATTGTAGTCTGAGGTCAAATAATATCTTGTTAAGAACTTGAATCCGAAGATTCTTAGCGGTGTTGATTGGATGAGTGTATTTTTTTTGTATATGTTTTGCCATTCTGTGTATGTTATTCGTTGTTTAAAGTCGTGCCATTTTTTTTTATATGAGCCTGGTTTACTACCCGTATTTCTATCATAGTCGAACAGTGTCTTATAGTATATATTCAGCTGTTTTGGAGTGGTTTCTGGAAGGAGAAATAATGTCTGAAAGCTGGATGGTGGTGATAGTATGTCTGGCTTGTTATTATTACGTATTATTACGAGTATATTACGTATTTTACTAACTTTCATAAAGGTGTTCATATCCTTTTCCGAGCGATCTTTAGAGTATATTAAATTTAAGATGCAGATGTAGAATTGTTTTTGAATATATCCAGTCCAGGTCGTCCCACCCCACCCTTGTTTCATTATCTCTGTTTGCCTGTTATGGTGATTACCATTTTTTATATTAGACTGTTGTCCTTAAGTTTTTTGTTGGAGAGAGTACATGCTGAAGCTATGTGAAGTAACATGGTTTCTTGGCCTCCCGGTCTGTCTCTTTTCTTACTGCTGTTTAACCAATGGGGAATCATAGTGAGACACCTGCTTTTATAGGGGGCCGGGAGGAGCGACAGCTTTTGATCTTGCAGTCGAGCGCCACCTAGCGGTGGAATACCCAATTGTCATCACTTCTGGGTCGACCTGGACTGGATATATTCAAAAACAACTCTACAGGTGAGTTACACAGAATTGTATTTTTCTTTTTATATACAGTGGCATAAGTATCTTATGTACAGTTGTTTGTTGTACAAAATTCTGGCCACTAGATGGCAGTATGAGGTAATGTTTTATATACAGCCAAGTTTAATCAAAAATGCACAGTGTTTAAAGCGGACTAAAACCCAGCGTGACCGGCCCTGAAATCCAAAAGTTTCCAAGGCTGGCCACTGGCCTTCACCTGGGGAGTATTGTGAACCCCCGCCTGGGGCACCGCAAAACTCACATGCTACCTGGCTCTTTCACCGATGTAAACAGCATCGGCCATATCCCCAGCATCCTTGGGGATGTGCGTGTGCTCCCGCACAAAGCCCTTCAGATAGGCTGGGGAAGCACCCCCTTTTGCTCCTGATCACCATAAACATAGCTGTTTGCATAACATTACATGGCAAATGGCTCTAATTGGACAAGAGCTTGTGCATGATCAATGTAAGACATTTTACACCCCCTAGGGCCCGGGGGAAGACCTCGATCACCCCAAAATATCAGTACTGTGTCCCACATTTCTACTCTGTGTCTGGGTCTGCCCAGATGGTAAATAAAATGGCTGCCCCCCTCATAACTGAAAAGAACTCCAAGCTTTTTGTAACCCCAACGCTACCCTGCCCTCCCTAATAAAACAACTCACCAGATAGCTGTAATCCTCCCCTGATCCTGGCAGGGGGAAAGACTCTGAATGTCTGCCATAGACCTGAGTGACTGTTGGTCCTGAGTATGGCCAGTACAGTCACACTGCTGCACGGGATTGGGTGACAGACCTGTCACTCTGAATTCTCTCCAAGATGGCTGCACCCAGGTCCTGAGAGGCTGGGATACTTGGACTTCTTCGTTAAGAAGGGACTGCAAGCTTTTTAGCCCAGCGGCCCTGTTGCACTGCTGCTGGGCTGGCATGTGCTCCGTGTGAACATGCAACAGTTCCACAGTCAAATGCATCTGCCGCCACCACACCCAGTGTTACCCATACCACGGCATCGGTGCCGGTCCCCGGAAGCAGCAGTTGCAAGGACCTGGGTGCATGGGGTGACCCCTGCAGCCCTAACACACTGAAAACTCAAACAAGGAAACACACACACAAAACAGAATACAAGAGAAACAGCCCCAACGCACCACCAAGGAAAAAAAAACACATCTCTCAGACATCTTCTCATGGCAGCTGACTAAAGAGAACTGGGAGTTTCTCTGTAGGCTGGGCTCTAGACCTGCCTATAGAAGAAGTTACAGCTTTGTTCTAGTCACTGCCTATGAGCTGCAAGCAATAACCTACACGTCAGTGTCCCTAGATAGACAACTTGACATGGAAATATTTATTTATTGTCTGAATATGCAAGTTTAAAACTTCAGACAAGTGTTTGTGTACAACCCTCTTGTTATTTCTCCTATTGCTACTGAGCTTAAAAATGGGCCTCGATTCAATAAAGGTAGAAAAGAATTCTCTTGGTAGTAACAATGCAATTCTGTGAGTACTCACCTGTAGAATTGATTTTGGTGGTGTCCTGTTCGGGTCGCTCCATTCTTGACAAGTGGGGTTATCCGCCACAAGGTGGCGCAGTGACTGCAAGATGAAAATCGTGGCTCCTCCCGACCCATATAAAAGGCATCTGTCTCCCTAAGAATTCCCAGTGGTTGAAAAGCAGTAAAAACAGAGATATGCTGGGAGGCCAGAGACCATGTTACTTCACACAGCCTCAGCATTACTCTCTCAAGGAAAAAAGCAATACAACAGGAATCACCATAACAGGCAAAAGAGGATAACAGAACAAGGGTGGGATGGAGCGACCCGAACAGGACACCACCAAAATCAATTCTACAGGTGAGTACTCACAGAATAGCATTTTTCCTGGTGTCCTGTTCAGGACATCCAAAAGCAGTGTCCAAAAGAAGGGTGGGATCCCCAGTGAGCAACAGCATGTAGTTCATGACACTACCGCCTGAAGCACCTTACGGCCAAAAACAGCATCAGCTGAGGCCCTAACATCAACCATGTAAAACTTTGTAAAAGTATGAAATGAAGACCAAGTAGCGGCCTTACAAACCTGTTCAACCGATGCCTGGTGCTGAAAAGCCCAAGAGGCACCAATAGCTCTGGTAGAATGAGCAGAGTACGCTTGCACCTCCGCCTGTCTGATCCACCTGCTGGTAGGGGATTTGGCTGGAGGCAAGCCCTTCCTAGGTCCGTCAGGAAGGACAAAAAGAGAATCCGATTTCCTGAAAGATTCTGTAGCAATCAGGTAGTACTTAAGGGCTCTGACCACATCCAGGGCATGAAGAGTCCTCTCCTTAGAATTAGAAGGCGTGGGACACAAGGAAGGCAAGACAATGTCCTCATTGAGGTGAAAGGCAGAAACAACCTTAGGTAGAAAGTCAGTTTTAAGTCGAAAAACCACCTTATTCTGATGCCATTCAAAGTAAGGAGGCTTCACACAAAGCGCCGCCAGCTCTGAAACGCGACGCACTGAAGTGATAGCTACCAAAAAGACCACCTTCAGAGTAAGAATGGATAAGGCAGCATCGCACAAAGGCTCAAAAGGAGGACCCTGGAGAGCAGAAAGCACCAAATTCAAATCCCACACCAGTAACATAGGTTTACGCGGTGGACGTACATGAGTAACTCCTTGGAAAAGGGTCTTGATAAGTCTATGATTGGCGAAAGATCTTTGGAAGAAAATAGCCAAGGCCGAAACCTGACCCTTGAGGGTACTCAACTGGAGACCCGCATCAAAACCATGTTGTAGGAACTAAAAAATCCTAGAGAAGGAGAAAGTGTGACAGGGAAGACCCCTAGACTCACACCAGGCAATGTAAGTGTGCCAGACTCTGTAATAAATCATGGAGGAGGATTTCTTCCGAGCCTGAATCATGGTACGCACGACCGGAGCAGGCAGCCCTTTCTCCTTCAAGATGGAGGTTTCAGCAGCCAAGCCGTCAAAGCCAGCGTTTGTAAATTGGGGTGGCGCAACAGCCCCTGAGTGAGAAGCCCTGGATCATGACGTATCGATCCACTGACATCTGAACAATGTCCGCGAACCAACACCGCCTTGGCCAACGAGGAGCCACCAGAATGGTTGGCATCCCCTCCTGGGCTATCTTGCGCAGCACTCAACCGAGGAGTGGAAATGGAGGAAAGGCGTAAAGGAGTCGGAACTTCGTCCAAGGAATTGCCAGAGCATCTGTGGCGAAGGCCAGAGGATCTCTTGACAGAGAGACGAACCTTGGAAGCTTGTGATTGTGTCGGGAGGCAAACAGGTTCATGTCCGGCAGACCCCAACGGTGACACAGAGCGTGAAAGATCTTGTTGCTGAGAGACCATTCCCCCAGACGGGAGACCCTCCTGCTCAGGGAGTCTGCCTCCTGGTTCTCCACCCCGGGAATGTAAACCGCCAAGATGCAGGGAATATTCTCCTCCGCCCAAGACAGAATCTGGGTCACCTCCTTGAGGGCTCGCTTGCTCCGAGTCCCGCCCTGGTGATTCTTGTAGACCGCAGCCGTCTGATTGTCCGAGCGGACCTGGACCACGCGACCTGAAGGTGGGGAGTCAAATGAAACAGGACCCACCGGATCGCTCTCAGCTCCAGATTAATAGGCAAGTGAGCCTCCTGTGGGCCCCACTGGCCCTGGAACTTAAGCGATTGCCAGAAACCTCCCCAGCCGGTGAGACTGGTGTCCGTGGTGACAATCTCCCAACGAGGAGTCAGAAAGGACCTGCCCACTAAGAGATTTCTGGAGTCCAACCACCACGAGAGGGACTGCCTGGCCAGAGGAGACAGCAAATTCCTGCTCCAGGGACCCCTGTGTCCGGTCCCAAACGGTCAAGAGATTCAATTGAAGCGGCCTCATGTGGAACTGGGCGAAGGGGGCAGCCTCAAAGCATGACACCATGAGACCCACCAGCTTCATCCCCAGATGGATGGATGGTCGTTGGCACGCCAGCAAGGCCCGCGCCTGCGTCTGAAGGCTCTCCACCTTCTGCTGGGGGAGGAACATCTTTAACTGAGAGGTGTCCAACGTCATGCCCAGGAAGGACCTCACCAATGACGACGTGATTGAAGACTTGGGGTAATTGATCACCCAGCCGAAATCCTCGAGAGTGGACAACAACGTCTGGGTGTCACTCTCGGCCTGATGAAGAGATTGAGCAGCAGTCAGCAAGTCGTCCAGATAGGGAAGAATACGAATGCCCTGACTCCTCAGTAGGGCCATGACACCCGCCAGCACCTTGGTGAACATCCCAAAAGGCAGCGCCGCAAACTGGTAGTGCTGATCCTCCAGTGCGAACCTCAGGAACTTCTGATGTCCCTGGAAGATAGGAGTGTGCAGGTAAGCATCCGTGATATCCCCCGTGGTCATGAAATCGCCCGGCGAAGCCAACTCCAACAGATTGGAATAGAACCCTCAACCCCGTTCCTGGTGAGGCACAGGACAAATCACCCAGGACAACAGAAGGCGTCGGACATGGGTGAGACCGGGAGGAACCACAACAATGATAAAAGTATGGGACCCTTCTGGAAAACATAAAGGGGACAAAATAATAAGCATCCCACAGCGCATGCACGGAAGACAAGAAAAAATATAATAATAATAATAATAGCTGGACTCACGGACCACCAATGACAGCGGAGGAGAGCGCAGTGCAGACCCCAGGCAGGGCAGCGGCGTAACCCAGAAGACGCTCAGGACCGCAGCAGGAACAGCGTCCAACCATGCACCGGAAGACCGCAGTAAAATGGCGCGGAAGCTGGCCCGAGCAAGCATCTCGAGGGGCGGGCTGCGCAGCGATGATGCGGAACACGTCATAGCGCGGCTCCGCCCCCCCAGGCGTGCGAACTCCGGGCGCCAGAAAGTAGCAATAAATGGCGCCCGGAGGAGAAGGAGACCCACAGAGAGGGCCCCTGCCCTCCCCACCGTGGAGCGGACCCGCCCCTCACAGCCGACAGGAAGACAGGCGAAGAGGAGCAGGAGCGAGGGAGGTTAGTAAAAACAACCAAAAAAGTTCACAATCAAAAACCAGACACAGAACAATAAAGCATGTGGGATACAAAGCATACAAGGGGTCACTAGGTGGTTCCTCCCCCCCCCCCCCAATAGGCTCACCATTGCCTATGGCCGACTACCCTTTGGGACAGGGTCTGCGGCCCAGAACGTAGCTCTGTGAACGCCCGACCCACGGCGTTCCCCTACCGTCACCTGAACCGTAGCCAAGGCTGGGAGGCAGGATGGGTCCCCGGAACTGGTGAAAATAGGTCTGCAGTGGCCAACAGGCTTAGGATGCCCCGCTCGCCTGCGATATCCATAGAGAGATAGCATCCATCTTCGCAGTCAGACTGCAAGAAGAACTCTGGGAATTCTTAGGGAGACAGATGCCTTTATATGGGCCGGGAGGAGCCACGATTTTCATCTTGCAGTCACTGCGCCCTTTGTGGCAGATAACCCCACTTGTCAAGAATGGAGCGACCCGAACAGGACACCAGGAAAAGATTCAATTCATGACAAAAAAGCCTGAGAATGTCAGTGTTGCTGAATCACCAGCTAAGAAAACAATGAAAGTCAATGGCACTTTTTACTCCTAAGAATAGTAGAGAACTATTTACTCCTTTCTATGCTGTAGTAAAAGCTGCCATTGACTTTCATTGTCTTTTTATCTGGTGATTCAGTATCAGTGACATTCTTAGGCTTTTTTCTCATGAATTGAATTTTTTACTACAATGAGAATTTCTTTTCTACCTTTATTGAATCAAGGCCATGGTGTTTAAAACTTAGCTGTACATAAAACATTGCCTTATACTGACATCTAGTGGCCAGAATATAGTACTACAAACAACTGTAAATAAGATATATACTAAAGTAGCGTGTGTAAAATAAAAAAATCAGGATTTATAAACTCCTTATGAAGCAATATTGGGCCAGATATGGACAAAATACTGTACCCCACGGTCATGCACCTGTGTATATCAATAAATAAATAGCAACAAATCTTTTTATGACAAAAATAGTTCATATAATTTCATTTTTTCTCTTGCATAAATTACAGTTGTCTATAGCATACGGTTATATTGGTGTGCACAAAACTTCTGAAATATAGCAGAATCCTAGGTTGAAGGAGTTCAACCACTGCCTCTCACAGCCTTAGTGGGCATAATCCATTAGAATTTTTGTGTGTTTGCCTCATGTCACTTTCTCCCACAAGTCTAAAAGGCTGTTTGCCATGCACACAAGATATGGTGGAAACATGCATATTGCCAGGAGCTATTAGTGTCTTGCTGGGACATGTTTTCATTTTTTTGGCCAGGGTTCCTTTTTTTTCACAGAAAAAGAAAGAAGGGAGGTGAATTGATATGTCTAGAAGTACACAATCGAGTGTACAATAAAATACAAATTTAAGAGGCAGAGATTACCCCAGGAGAAGAAAACTGGAAAACCCTGTATAACAGGAAAGGAAGGCATCAGTCAGCTAAACGCTTACAGTTTAAGGCTGACAGTATAACCCTGACACCTTCTCTTCTTCTCTTCGTCATAGATAAACAGTTAAAACTAAACAAAACCAAAATTTTGACTTTCCCAAGTTTGGTTCCATTTCCCTGGGGCATTTCGATTTGGGATGTTTGAAACCCCCTAGTTCAACGCACCTATCCTCAGTTCAACACCACATGCGTGGGAACCCAGGCAATAAGAACTGTTTGCTGTGTTCATGTCTTTTGGCAAACGGCTCTCATTGACCTATCTGAATGCTGGGGCAGCAGCGTGTGCTCCGCATTGACAACCACGAGAGCCACCTGCTGAATTATGTCAGTTCAGTGGGTGGCTGACATTGGACAAAAGCCTGTGCATGAGATGTTAGACTGGGGAAGGGTGAGTGTGTACAGGGCGGGGTTGGCACAGCAGGACATCCCGATTTGGGATGCCCCGGGGGAAAGCCAGAGTCTGGCTTTGGAATCTATTAAATTCCAAGCCGGCCACTGGTGTGTTTTGTTCCAAGGGACAGGGGTTATAAAAGTTATTTTTTATTACTTACTGTCACCTCACCTCCGCTCTGGAAGTATGTACCGGCCCTAACAAGATAGGGAGATTACCGCAGAATGCAACTAGACGCTTTACCATCTGAGAGTGGAAGCCGCCTCTCCCAAGCTTCCCACCAAGAAAGAATTGACCAATGAGCAACGCTCTCTGCAGGGAGAACGCCTCTGCCTCATAAAACTATTAAAAACTATTGCTGCCTAAACATAGAGCCCCAAGTGGTGATATGAGCCTGCAAGCAAGAGGTCCAATTTATGCCATTATAGTATTAATACAAAACCCAAATGGCTAGCCTTCCCCCCGGGCATCCTATACCGGGATGTGCCCCAGACCTTCAGATTGGCCACATGGGAGTGCGCACTCCACAGGGGGACTGGAGATGCCACCAGCTGTCTGGTGCATGTCATATGGCAATATTGAGATTAGCCAATAGGTGATCTCAAAATTGCAAGGGGGCATGGCCTTGGCAGTGGAAAAAACATGTTGCTGCCGGCTTGGCTGGGGAACCGAAAAGCCGGCAGCATCACCTGAGGCATTTGAGGTGAGTTTAAAAAAGAAATTTAAAAAAGTCATGTATGGTGCCTTTCTTTAGTGTTACCCCTTTATGAACTGGTAAGGGAGAGCTCTATACCATTTTTATTACAAAATGTTAAAGCCCAGACTTAAAAATATATAATTTCCTGGGAAATCCCTTCAGAAATCATAGTTGAACATGTGTAGTGCAAAAAAATGGTCTGGCAACAGAGGGTGACAATGTTCTACCTGTTAACTTTTTCCAGGAATCCCCCAGCACCTATGAGAGATGACCCCGCCCAACGGATGTAGGAAACACTGGACCATCCCCATAAAAGAACTTCCTGTGTTAGTGGTCCTCAGTATAGAGTCTTCCCAAGATCTAGAAAAAAGCTTGGGATCAGACCCCCACATCCCCATATACTTCCGATTATAGTATAGAAATAAAGCAATTCTGTGAGTACTCACCTGTAGAATTGTTTTTGTTCTTGCATGGCACGGCCCGCTTCGGTATTCATAACAGTTGGGTTATTCCGCCACAATGTGGCGCAGTGGTACTGCAGAAAAGCTGTGGCTTGTCCCGGCTCCCTATAAAAACAGGCTTAACTATAGAGTTCCCCAGCGTACACAAGCAGTGAGACAAGGAGCCGGGAGAGAATAAGAAAAAAATGTGAAAAAGGTAAAAGACTTGGAACAATCACCATAAAGAGGCAACCAAGAATAACGATAACAAGGGTGGGACGAAGCAGGCCGTGCCATGCAAGATCAAAAACAAGTCTACAGATGAGTACTCACAGAATTGCTGTTTTCTTTATTGCATGGCACGGCCTGCTTTGGTATTAATAACAGTTGGGACATCCAAAAGCAGTGTCCAGAGTAGGGTGGGATCCCCAAAGAGTAACTGCCAGTAGTTCAAGTCACTACCGCCTGAAGCACGTTGCGGCCAAAAGCAGCATCCGCTGAGGCCTTAAAATCAACTTTGTAAAACTTAGAAAAAGAATGAACAGAAGACCAAGTAGCGGCCTTGCAAACTTGTTCAACAGAAGCTTGGTGCTAAAAGACCCAAGAGGCACCAATAGCACGAGTGAAATGAGCAGTAATCCTAAAGGGAGGTTCCTTTCCCTTAGCAGAATAGGCTTGAACCACCGCCTGACGCATCCACTTGCTGATAGTGGATTTAGCCGGAGGCAAACCCTTTCTAGGTCCAGAAGTGAGAACAAAAAGAGCATCAGACTTCCTGAAAGGCTCAGTGGCGACCAAATAAAACTTCAGAGCCCTGACCACATCTAGGGAATGCAGAGTCCGCTCCTTGGAATTAGCAGGATTAGGACACAATGAAGGCAAGACAATGTCCTGATTAAGATGAACGGCAGACACAACCTTTGGCAGGAAGTCCGGCTTGAGCCGGAACACCACCTTATCCTGATGTCTCTCAAAATAAGGAGGTTTGATGGAAAGTGCCGCTAGTTCAGAAACTCGCCTTACAGAAGTGATAGCCACCAGAAAGGCTACCTTAAGGGTCAGAATAGACAAGGTAGCATTACGGATAGGCTCAAAGGGAGGCCCTTGCAGGGCAGACAACACCAGATTCAAATCCCAGACTGGTAGCAAAGGCTTAAGGAGTGGACGCACATGAGAAACACCCTGAAAAAAGGGTTTAACCAACCGGTGATTGGCAAAAGATCTTTGGAAAAAAATTGCCAGAGCTGAAACATGGCCTTTTAGGGTACTAAGTTGAAGGCCCTGATCCAAACCATGTTGCAAGAATTCCAGAATCCTGGGAATAGAAAACACCCGACAGGGAAGAGACTTGGACTCACACCAGGCAATGTAAGCATGCCAGACCCTGTAATAAATAAAGGACGAGAACTTCTTCCTAGCCCGAATCATGGTATCAACAACAGAAGCAAGCAACCCCTTTTCCATCAATATGGAGGTTTCAGCAGCCAAGCCGTTAAAGCCAGAGTTTGTAAATTGGGATGGCGTAGCTGCCCCTGGGTGAGAAGATCTGGATCCTTGGGCAAGACGTGCCGGTCTACTGCCAACCGCACGACGTCTGCGAACCAAAATCTTCTTGGCCAACAAGGGGCCACCAGTATGGCTGGTACCCGCTCCTGGGCTATCTTGCGCATGACCCTGCCCAGGAGAGGGGACGGAGGAAACACATAGAGAAGCTGAAACTCCGTCCAAGGTATTGCCACGGTATCCGTGGCGAAGGCCAGAGGATCCTGAGACAGAGAGACAAATCTGGGAAGTTTGTGATTGTGACGGGATGTAAACAGGTCCACGTCCGGCTGACCCCAGCGGTGACAGAGGGAGAGAAACACCTGGTTGTTGAGAGACCACTCTCCCAGACGAGACATCCCCCTGCTCAGGGAGTTCGCCACCTGGGATGTAGACCGCTGAGATGCAGGGAACATGCTGTTCCGCCCAAGACAGAATCAGGGACACTTCCTTGAAGGCTAGCTTGCTCCGAGTCCCTCCCTGATGGTTGATGTAGGCAACCGCCGTCTGGTTGTCTGAGCGAATCTGAACAGCCCAACCCCGGAGGTGAGTGGATAGGCGAGAAAGAACCAACCTGATCACCCTCATTTCCAGGACGTTGATGGAAGCATGGGCCTCTTGTGGGTCCCACCGACCCTGGAACCTCGGGGACTTCCAGAAGCCTCCCCAGCCGGTCAGACTGGCATTCGTGGTGACCGTTTCCCAGCACGGGGGCAGGAAGGACCTGTCCCCCAGAAGGTTCCTTGAGTCCAGCCACCACGAGAGAGACTGTCTGGCCAGGGGAGACAGAACTAATTCCTGATCCAGGGACACAGGGTCCCGATCCCAAACTGACAAGAGGTGCAACTGAAGAGGTCTCATGTGAAACTGAGCAAAGGGGACTGCATCGAAGCAGGACACCATCAGGCCCACCAACTGCATCCCCTGACGGATGGAGGGATGAGGACATGACAGCAGAGCCCGAGCCTGCAGCTGAAGACCCTCCACCTTCTGCTGAGGAAGGAACACCTTGACCTGAGAGGTATCCAGAGTCATGCCCAGAAAGGACCTCACCAAGGACGGAGACAGAGAAGACTTGGGATAGTTGATCACCCAGCCGAAAGACTCCAGAGTGGATGTCACCATTTGAGTGTCCCGCTCGGCCTGAGGAAAAGACTCGGCCACAATCAGGATGTCGTCCAGGTAAGGAATGATGCGGATGTCCTGGTTCCTTAGCAGAGCCATCACCCCTGCCAGCACCTTGGTGAACACCCGAGGTGATACCGAAGGGTAGAGCCACAAACTAATAATGCTGATCCTGCAGCTCGAACCTTAGCAATCTCTGATGACCTGGGAAGATAGGCACATGAAGATAAGCATCCTTGATGTCCACAGTGGTCATGAAGTCGCCCGGGCGAAGGGTACTGACAGCAGAGTGCAGCGTCTCCATGCGAAAATGCTTGAATCTGACAAATTTGTTGAGGCCCTTCAGATCCAGAATGGGCCTCAGAGAGCCGTCCTTTTTGGGGACCGTGAAAAGATTTGAATAGTACCCCTGACCTCTTTCTTGATGAGGCACCAAACAAATACGCTGAGGCAGCCTTCCATCCTTGGCTAGAATATCAAGACGTTCTCCAAACAGCCGCAGCCCCACGAAGGGGAGGCCAGTGAGAGCTTTCTTAGCCGCAGCGTCAGCTGCCCACTGGCGCAACCAGAGCGGTGCATAGCCACCAAGAGCGCAGAGGTCCTTCCACACAGCTGCCAACATTCCCCTCACTGGGGTCCAATTGCAGGAGCGGGGGAGTAGGTAAAGCCGAGTGAGGCGCAGAGCTGGGAAGCGAAGCAGGCAAACCAGCTTGAAGCGCAAGGACACTTTCAGCGCACGGCACGCACACCGTGATACTGTTACTCACAGGGGATACCCCACACATGGAACACAGCCGTGCTTGCCCCGAAGGGCCCCCAAGCGCGCTATCCCCAGAAGCCTCCATATGGTGATTAGCACAGACGCAATAGGCCAGCAGTGGGTACAGGCTTAATACAGAAAGGAAAAAGAGGACAGAAACTCTGCATCCCTAATAGGCTCACCATAAAGCCTATGGCCGGCTACCCTTTGTGTTACAGGGTCTGTGGCTTGGAGCTGCGCTCCAGAACTTGACCCTAGTGCTCTTCTACCTTCACCCGATCTGTCAGCCAAGGCTGGGAGGCAGTGAGGGTCCAGAAACGGATGGAAATAGACTTGCAGGGCTGCAGGCTTGGTTGCCCCGCTCATCTGCGCAAGAGTGCCATCTGATATTTTACAAATTTGTTGCAAACTCACACCTGCTTTTTCTGCCGAAGACACCACTATAGCCCGAGTAGAGTTTGCCTTAATACCCAATGGAGGTGACAAATTTAAGGACTGGTAGGCCATAACTATAGCTTGTTTCAGTCACCTAGCAAGGTCCTTTCCTAGGACTGGACCAGAGAATAAACAAATTCTTTGATTTTCTGAAATTCGATGTTGATTGAAGATATTGCAAGACACACCCCCGCACATCTAAACAATTAAACTTATCTTCTAATAGTGGCATGATCACAGGAAGTACAATCTCCTGCCAATGAGGCTACTTTGGGTAAAAAACAAGGATCTGTTTTAAGAATTATGATCTGCAAAAATTTGCATGAAAGGAGAATCAGCTGATGATGCTTTTAACTCACTCTTCTGGTCGTGCTACTAAGAGCATTGTCTTCAGCCTGACTATGTCTACTGCCACAGTATCAAAAAGTTAAAAAGGTGGTTCCATGAGGGCCTGCAGGACATAAATTCCACTGAGGGAATAAAGGAGATTTTAAAGGTTACTTCTGGATAATGCCTTAAAAAATCTTAACCAAAGGTTTTAAAGAAACCTGAAAATCCAAAAATACTGAAAGAGCCGACACCTGAGCATTCAGAGTATTGAGTGAGAAACTCTCGTCTGCCCCGTCTTGAAGAAATTCAAAAATATCTGCCACAGACTTACATGAACGGTTATTGCCCACTAACCAGCTTAAACCGGACCTTCACCATGATTTATTGAAAAGCCCAAACCCTTATAAAATGATTCCCAGCATCTAAAATTAATATATTTTAAGTTTTTAGTCACTTATTCTTCTGGGCAGCAACTCTGTTCAGGACGCCGCCATCTTGACTCAGAAGCATCACACTTACTGAGGAGAGCGAGATAAAGTACAGGGGGGCGGGTTATAGCTGTGCTTTGCTCAGACAGAGCAGAGCTGGGGTCAGGAAAAGGTCAGCAATCCCAGAATGCAGAGCAGCACAGTTAGAAGGCACTCCCTGTTTGCAGGCTGCCTGATGTTTCATGAGCCGCCATCTTGGATGTTTAAAGGCTCATAACATGCAGTAGATGCAGGTAGGATGATTTTTAATGTGAGCAATCTGTATGTACAGGGTGTGGAAGACATATAAGATATGCTCTTATTCAGGGTGAAGGTCCGCTTTAAACGTTTTCCATACATTTTTTTGGTTACTTCTTTTCTACTGTTAAGGATTGTTGTTACTATTGTTGTTATTATCTGACAACGCTTTACTGGTCAACAAGGCTTTTTCAGAGTCCACAAGGCCAGCAAGAACATGTTTATCTGAGCATGAAAAACTGGACCCTGATAATGCAGATCCTGTCCGACCAGCAGTATCCAGGGCTCCTGAATTGACAAGTCCAGTAGGTTCGAAAACCAATGCTTCTTCAGCCAATATGGGGCAATCAAGAGTAGTAGTGTTATAGTTTCTTGCTGCAGCTCCCTGAACAATCTCGGGAACAGCTGGAAGGGGGGGCATAACCTAGGTTGTAATTCCAAGGGAGATACAAGGCATCCGTCCACACTGCTGCTGCGTTCCAGCTTAGTGAAAAGAAACTTTTTACTTTGGAATGTTCACTGGTTGCAAAGAGATTTACTTTCGGAGTGCCCCTTAAAACACAAATCTGATTAAAAACTCTGTTGTTTAGCCTCCACTCTGTTGGCAATAATCTTAATCTGTTTGGGAAATCCACCTGATAAGTCATCTCTCCTTTGAGGTGAACTGCTGAAATGGAAAAGAGATTCCTTTCTTCTGGAACAATAGGTGTGCTTGATGGTGAAGACGCCGGGACCTTGTTCCCCTTGCTTGTTCACATAGGCCACTGTGACCACATTGTCTGATCTTATCTGAACATGTTGATGTTGAACCAGTGGCCAAAGAGGTGCTAACACCCTTAGGACTGCTGACAATTCCTTCAGATTTGAGGAAGTTGATGCCATGTCTGGCTCCCAAATCCCCTGGACATACATCTGGCCGCAATGCGCTTCCCAGCCATAACTTCTGGCATCTGCGGTCACAATTACTGGAGACTCGGTCACCCAGTGTCGGCCTAATAACAGGTTTTCTGGGACTAGCCACCAAAATAGGGAGGCCCTCACTAGTTTCACTAAATTGTCTAACGACTCCATCCTTTTGTTCCGATTCCGAAGTAACATAGTATGTGAGGCTGAATAAAGACTTTAGTCCATCCAGTTCAGCCTATTTAAAAGTACAAAATTCTGGAGACATCTCGAATGAGCTTGTACCCAAATTACTGCGGAGATTGAAGCGGTCATCAGGCCTAGCACCGACATGACCATTCTTATTGAGATTACGTTCTCCTTTAACAAAACTGAGATCGATCCTTAAATCTTTTTGACCTTGTCTAGAGTCAGGAAAAAATGTGTGTCAGAATCTATTTTGAGCCCCAAATAGACTATCTCTGTTGTAGGAATCAGGCTGGACTTCTACAAGTTGATGGTGCAACCAAACTGTTGCAGGATCTGAATAACCCGAACCAAATTCTGCTTCAGCTGGGATACAGATGGTGCAAAGAAGGTCGTTTAAATAAGCTACTACTGGAATCGACTGAAGTCTCAATATCACCAGAACTTTAGCTAAAATTTTTGTGAAGATTCTTCATGCCGACGCTAGACCTGAACTGGAAATGACTCCTTGACAAGAAATTGCAAATCTCAGCAGACTTCATGTTTATTGGAACATACCAATAGGCAGCCTTTCAATCTACTGAAGCCAGAAAGGCTGCTGGGGGAATCACCAGCCTTGGGGTAAAAATGGTTTCCATCTTGAATTTTCTGTTAACTACTAAAGGATTCAGTCTTTTCAAATTTAGAATGAGACTGAAGTCCCCGGCAGGAGGAACTGGACAAATTACTCTCTGGATTAACATCTTGGATATTAGAGAATTCATACTGCATTTTTTGGAAAGAGGGTGACTCGATAAACTCCCGGGGGTACCTGTAGAAATTCTATTACTAACCCCACAGAAAATATGCCTATCATTTGAAGGTGAGGACTACGGGAGTTCTGGAGGGTTATGTGCGCAGGGAGGGGGGGGGGGGGGGGGGGACTCCAGCATTCTGAGAGTTCTGAGCTTGTTTTGATTAGCTGTCTGCAGGACCAACACCTGCAAAAGAAACAAACAGGTGTTGGTCTGGTTTAAGATACGTTAAAATGTATGACATAGTAGACTATTCCAGGTGAATAATCTTCCCAGTACATTTCTAGCATAGAACTTTGTTTCAACTTGGTGGCAGACTACTTCCACAACTGGACAATTTCTATCAGAAGGGTCAGTCTTGGGCTGTAAAACACAAAAATGGATCACCAAGATTTTGACTATCGGTCTGTCCCGGGGGCATCCCGATGTAGGAAGCACCCCTGTCTGAAACCCCCAGATCATTGGTGGTTGCATCCCCGGCTCCCATGCAGAACGCGCGTTTCGGCATGCCAAGCCTATTTGAATGTTACAAGGAAGCAGCCGCAGTCTCACTGGATCAGGCAACATCACTGGTGGTGTCATGCAGTGGGGCGTCCTGTATACGGCTGCTCCGGGGGAAGGATAGTGGTCAGCCTTGGAACCCAGGCCGGTTGCGATTGATCCACTTTAAACCAGACCTTCACCCTTATGTTTCCACCACCCTGTACATACAGATTGCCCACATTAAAAATCATCCTTCCTGCATCTTCTGAGGCATTTAACATCCAAGATGGCGGCCCATGGGATCTCAGGCTGCATGCAAACAGGAACTGTCTTCTGAGGGTGCCTCTCTGCAGTCTGGGATTGCTGTTCTTTTCCGGACCCCAGCTCTGCAAAGCACAACTATAACCCAGCCCCCTACAATTCCCCCCTCCCCCCCGCCACTCTTCATAGTATCCTGAAGCAAGATGGCAGTGCCCATATCCTAGACTCCTGAACAGAGTTGCAGCCCAGCGGGGGAAAGAATAATAAGTGACTAAAAACATACAAAATATTACTTTTAGATGCTGGGGAATCATTTTAAGTGTTTGTGCCTTGCATTAAATTAAGCAGAAGGTCCAGTCTAAGTGCAGAGGAAAAAATCATATGTGTGCGCACGCATACAATGGCCAGCTACTCCCAAAAATCTTTCCGGGTCACTCCAGCACACACCGGGTGAGAGCAGTCACTGCACAATCCCCTCACACCGCTTCCC
Organism: Gastrophryne carolinensis; assembly: GCA_027917425.1. NCBI lineage: Eukaryota > Metazoa > Chordata > Amphibia > Anura > Microhylidae > Gastrophryne > Gastrophryne carolinensis. Next base: position 43,568,105 of record CM051240.1, on the reverse strand, counting down.
GCCTTCTCCCTCTCCTCAGTACTGTGAGGAATCAACGAGTTCAGTCCTCCGGCGCGCACAGACAGGCCGCCGGCGCCGCGGCAGTTCTCCACTCTGTGGTGCGTTTCCGGCGGCGCCCGTCAGCTGGGTGACGTCTGCCTTAACCGGTAGCGCGTGTTGGACTGGGGTGAGACAGCGTACGGAACGCGGGTTCGAGTACCTTCGGCCACCGGAGAAGTCAGCTTCCGGTATTCTTTACTGTACGGTCATAAGCCTCCCAGAATCCTCTGCGGCATAACTTCCACCACCGCAGCGTATTACAAGGCCAGCGGCCTCCTGAGGTGAGTGTATCCCCCTCTCCTCAGCTACACAGGTCCCTGCAGGCTCGGACGGGCCCACAGAGTTACCAGGAAATCTCCCGGTGAGCCCTGGTCCAATCGGGGCCATTTTAGGGCCCGTATTGCTTATTTGGGGCATCCCAAGTGCACACACAGGCAATGGGTGTGCATGGTCCCTGAATATAATCTGCTAATACTTTCTTCTAAATGTGGGGTGAGCCCCTGTGACTCCTCCTACACTGGGCTTCAGCCCTGTGGCCACTGGTCACCAGGGGTTGGACTGGCCATAGGGAGACCTGGGAGAGGTCCCAGTGGGCTGCACTGCTTTACCGGCGGCCCCAGCCTGTCATTGCATTAAACCCCCCCCCCCCCCTCGGATTTACAGTTACCGCCCAGCTTGCCCTAAGAGGCTATCTTACGGCCATTGGACTGGTACCCGGCAGCCTTACCAGCTTTTGCCCCATCCGGACTTGCCGTCACCATCCGATACTGAAGTTGGTTTCTTATTTGGCCAGTTTCTATGTAACAGCTGTTACTTATTCGCTCCATTGAAAAGAGCCATTGTGCCCATTTTAATGCCAGTTTTATAGCCAGAACAACTTTGGGCCAGGTTGAACTCAACTGTATGCCATGCAGGGGGTCCCCCTCTGTCAGTTGGCACCGGGACATCAGTGGCCCAAAGCCATTTAACCCCTTAAAATCACATTCTTTATTGCCCATTTAGATGCCCATTTTGTGCCAGCTAGTTCAGGATTTGTGCCAGTTTTAATGCAATATTGGTGAGAACTCTCTATAGAATAACTGGCATCATTCATGGACATTTTCCACTCAAGGAAGGCGGGAAATAAGCATAAACATGAATAAGAAACCAACTTCAGCCCGAAGAAGAAACTGGCGAATAAGAAACCAACTTCAGCCCGAATAAGAAACTGGCGAATAAGAAACCAACTTCAGCCCGAATAAGATACTGGCCGAATAAGAAACCAACTTCAGCATCGTCTGGTTAGCAGTACCCTCCCCCCCCCCCCCCCCCCCCCTTACAGTCAGGGCCAGATTATGAGGGGGCCAAGGGGTGCGAGCCCCGGGGCCTCCACCACTTGTTCTACAAAGGGGGCCTCCACCAACCTTTGGGTTATGGTCTGGTCTAGGAGGATTTTCAGTCTCTGCCTTGACAGGCTGTAGGGCTGGCAACAAAGCTATTGGTGGCAGTGGGGGTGCACCCGGACAAGCCTTTTTTTGTTTTTGCAAACCTGCAGCCAAAGCCACCACAGGGCAGGACAGAGAGTCTAGAGCAGAAAAGCTGCTGTCAGCAACACTACAGTGATGGGTGCAGAGCTGTCAGTCGGTGACCACTTACTGCACATAAGCCACCAAGCACAGCCGCCGGCAGCTCAATGCAAGAAACTGTTTTCTGCTGGACCAGCCGGGCGACTACACTACCCCCCACCACCCAGAATGGCAAAGCAGCAAGTTCCCGAGCAGAATGCACCCACACAAGGGTGGCACAAGGGACCCGATCTGACGTTCCAGTAAGTAGGTGGGAGCCATACAACTACCAATCTGTTACTTGGCTGGACTTTTATTTTATACTGTATCTGGGGCCTCCACCAGATTTTGTGCCCAGGGGCCTCTACTGCTCTTAATACGGCCCTGTCTACAGTTAAAGCAGAACAAAACCTAAAGCGATTTTTTTTTTTTTTTTTTAGATTCCAGGGCGGGCCACTGGCCTTGCCCTCCTGGGGCGCCGCAAAAAGCACCTTCTTCCTGGCTCCCCCTTGAGGATGTAATTCATCTTTGGGCTGTCCATGTGCTCCCGCCTCCAATTATTCAGATAGGCTGGGGGCAGGGACACGCCCCCTGGGGATGCACTCGCTAGCGCTCTTGATGGCTGAATTGCCCAATGTTAAAGTGGGCCAACACCCAGGGGTGATCGGCCCGGGAATCTATAAGATTCCCGGGCCGATCACCTCACACACCGCGGGACGTCCGAGATCGGGATGTCCCGCGGGGTGTAACCCCCCCCCCCCCCCAAAACCCCGAAAAACCTTACCTCTCCAGCCGCTGCTTCCGCCGCCGCCACCTCACTCGCGCTCCTCTAGACGTGCCCGCGCCGGCCGTCTCTGAATGGCCGGCGCGGGCCCGCACACGTCAAGAGTGACGCGCGGGAGGCGGCGGGCGCGATCCCTTGTCCGTCGACGGACGTCACTTGTCCGTCGGCGGGCATTGGACAGCGCACTCACGTGGGAGCGTGGAGAGGTGAGTTTTCGGGGTGTTTGGGGGGTTTCAGGCAGCGGGGCACCGCAAATCGGGGTGCCCCGGGGAAGTGGACCAATACCCAGGATAGTCAAAATCCTGGGTGTTGGTCCACTTTAAATATGCTCAGCAAACTGCTCTGATTAGACAAGAGCCCACACGTGCCCTGTAGGACTGGGGAAAGGTTAGTTTTTCTCTGCGATTTGGGGGGTTTCACACAGCGGGGCATTCCAAATCTGGATGCCCCCGGGGCAAGTAAAAGAGCCCAGAATAGTGAAAATCATGGGTTTTGTCCTGCTTCAAGCCTATCTGTATAGTATATGAGTGGATAACCCGTGCTCTCTGCAATAAAATAGCTCCATCCAGCATTACCTACTAATCCTATCATCGAAAATTGGGCAACTAATATTTACTGTGCGTTCAGAGGCGAACGGAGATTCCCTGGTAAACTGGTGGGCCAGTTCGAGCCTGATAACCGAGACAGATGATCCCCATATCTGTAGCACTACAAATCACAGCATGTGATATCAGACACAGGAGACCCATACCGGGTGTGTAACTAGCAGGTGGGTGGTGCAACGTGATGTCATCACTGCCAATGCATTTTCTTACCTGTCTTTAGCAGCAATGCATGCTTAGTATTGTGTTGCTGCTAACTACTATTTATGGCACTATATCTCTCAGAATGTGATATCAGACATGCAAGACCTTGTATATGTTGCCCTACATCTCCCAACAACCAGAGATCAGGAGAACGAGACCTCATATATGTTGCCTTACATCTCCCAACAACCAGAGATCAGGCACACAAGACCTCATATATGTTGCCCTACATCTCCCAACAATCAGATATCAGGAGTACGAGACCTCATATATGTTGCCCTACATCTCCCAACAATCAGAGATCAGGAGAACGAGACCTCATATATGTTGCCTTACATCTCCCAACAACCAGAGATCAGGAGAACGAGACCTCATATATGTTGCCTTACATCTCCCAACAACCAGAGATCAGGCACACAAGACCTCATATATGTTGCCCTACATCTCCCAACAATCAGATATCAGGAGTACGAGACCTCATATATGTTGCCCTACATCTCCCAACAATCAGAGATCAGGAGTACGAGACCTCATATATGTTGCCCTACATCTCCCAACAATCAGAGATCAGGAGAACGAGACCTCATATATGTTGCCCTACATCTCCCAACAATCAGATATCAGGAGTACGAGACCTCATATATGTTGCCCTACATCTCCCAACAATCAGATATCAGGAGTACGAGACCTCATATATGTTGCCCTACATCTCCCAACAACCAGAGATCAGGAGAACGAGACCTCATATATGTTGCCTTACATCTCCCAACAACCAGAGATCAGGCACACAAGACCTCATATATGTTGCCCTACATCTCCCAACAATCAGATATCAGGAGTACGAGACCTCATATATGTTGCCCTACATCTCCCAACAATCAGAGATCAGGCGCACAAGACCTCATATATGTTGCCCTACATCTCCCAACAATCAGAGATCAGGAGTACGAGACCTCATATATGTTGCACTACATCTCCCAACATTCAGAGATCAGGAGTACGAGACCTCATATATGTTGCCCTACATCTCCCAACAACCAGAGATCAGGAGTACGAGACCTCATATATGTTGCACTACATCTCCCAACATTCAGAGATCAGGAGTACGAGACCTCATATATGTTGCCCTACATCTCCCAACAACCAGAGATCAGGAGTACGAGACCTCATATATGTTGCACTACATCTCCCAACAATCAGAGATCAGGCGCACAAGACCCTATATATGTTTACATATGCATGGCAAATGTCTCTAATTGGACAAGAGCCCGCACATGCACCTTAGGACACGAGAAAGATGAATTTTACTGAGCGATCTCGTGGGTTTTCTAAATTGGAATTCCCCCTGGGAAGGGAACAAAATCTGAGATAGTCAAAATCCCTGGTTTTGTTCTGCTTTACATATCAGCCCTACCCCAATAATAAGCCTTTACAGGGGCAGATAAGGCTGGGGCACCAGGACCGGAAGTCCAGCTGTCGTGGTCAGGGCCATTTCTTTTCCCTGGTGCCAAGTACCCCTGTGCGCTTGCAACCCGCCACTCCAATATGACACAGGCGTGACAGCCTGTGTCGCATTGTGGAGCCAGAACTTGCCGAATCCCATCCAGGCTCACTTTCAACATCCTAGTGCTCCTTGGCCAGCTGTACCCCCCCCCCCCCCTCAGCTTTGCTTCAGCTTTATCACTCTCATTTGTTGGTGATGTATTTGCTGAATTGTAACCCCTAGCAGTCAGCATTCCATTCTGTCTAAATTTCACATTCAGGGTGTCTTTCATTTTCTCTTCCCTTGTTCTACTTCTCAGGTTCCTCATCATCTGACTGCCCCTGCTCACCAGTCTTTCCATCAACAACAACCACAACTGCCTTCCTGCCCTCTCAGCAATCGCCCACCTCGCTGCCTGCCTTCTGTGTATCTGGAGATCTATCGGCACTTGTTAGTCATGGCCTCCAAGTCGCCGAGCATCCCGGATCTGGAGAAATCCTGCGTGTTGTGCTGTCAGGAATTGGAAGTGTATGCTGTGGGGAAATGTGACCACCCCATCTGCTTCCGCTGCTCCACCAAGATGAGGGTGCTGTGCGAGCAGAAGTACTGCGCTGTGTGCAGGGAGGAGCTGGATAAGGTAAGCCCCAAAACTGGTCGATCATACCAGTGCTGCAGAGCTGGCCATACGCATTACAAGCTGGGGATTTCCTGCCCAATCAGTCTGCTCAGTGATGAAAATAAAGGGTGAGCTAGGGAATGCCTGTAGCTCTAAATCAGAACAAAACCCAACTGGGCTGTCCCTGGAATCTAGCCGGCATCCCAAATCAGAGTGCACGACTGTGTGAAAACTCCCACTGTGGTGCTGTAAAACTCGCCTTCTTCCTGGCTCCCTAGCCAATGTAAAGGCCGCATCTTTGGACAAGAGAGCCCACGCATAGGCCGTAGGACTGGGGTGGGGGTAAGTTTTTTGGGAGGGGGGGGTGTGACCCAGGGAATCCTAAATCGGTGCATGCACAGTCTCTCGTCTAGTCGATGCCCTATCCCGTTCATATTGATGCCCATCATATGTCTCTGTTTAGATGCAGAGCCCGGCAATAGGGAGCGGCTGCATCCTCGGTTTCCCTTTAAACACAACTGTCCCATCTAAATAGCTGGGTGCAGGAGTACACCTCAGGCCAAAGATGCTGGGGATGCAGCTGACATTGTTTACATCAGCATGGGAAGTAGAGCAGAGGGAAGTTTTGTAGCGACCTGGGAGGGAGTGAGGGGATTTACACAGCGGACATGCCAAATAGGGGAAGGCTGGCTTTTAGACCACCAAGGGTTTTGTTGCTCTTTAAAGCCACTCACATATTTGTGTTGTTGCAGGTGTATGGAACTTGCAAAGAACTCCATTGAATTATTTATTTTTTTGTACTTAGTACATAGTTTTGTATTTTATGACACTTTTATACCCTGCAGGCAATGTGAGTTTTTTCTAATGTGTGGGGAAGGGTTGGAGCCACATAAGTTTTTATTTTCTTTACGCTGTGATGGACTGTGTATTGCCTGTGATTATTCTTGCCTTTTTTACCTTGCGTAAATGGGAAACAAATATGAGAGAGATCACCTTTTAATTTACCAGATTTTGTCTAGGTCTGGCCCTTTAAAAAGTACTTTTTGTAGTCCCAGGCTTCTGACACAACCATTCTAGCCCTTAATAGCGGAACTGGGCACCTCCCCTGGACAGATTGCTGATTTTTTTCTTGGGTGCCCTTCTTGTCAAATGAGCCCACTCTTTTTATATAATCCAGAAAGCACCTTTTCACATACCTTATAGACTAAAAATTGTAGAGCTAGATTGTGCTTGCTCCTTTTTTTTATATTAAAGTGGAACAAAAGCTGCGGCAGCTAGCCTGCCCCCCAGGGCATTCTAAATGGGCCCCACTCTGTGAAACACCCTGCGCCACCAGTAAACGCACCCTTACTGACGGCTCCCATCTCGCTGTGTTCCCCTGCAGCCCCATCCCTGTAGTTGTGGCGGGCTCCTGCGCCCAGCCATTCAGTTAGTCATTCAGGGAAGCCGTGGATGTGACCAGCTGGCTGGCAATCGGCAGTCTCAAAAGTGCCATGTGGGCATGGCCTCGTCGCTGGAAAAACCTGTGCGAGCATGTGCCATAGGACCAGGGAAAGGTAAGTTGTTAGGGAGCAATTTTGGGGGATTCATATAGCAGGAAATCACAAGTGTGCTCAGAGCTGCTGTGGTTGTCCGTTGCTTGTCCGTACATACCACAGCGGCTCTAAGCGCTCTGATTAGACGAGCACTCGCGTAGGAGCGGGGTGAGGTGAGTTTTTTAGGGCGTTCTGGGGGGTTTCAAGCAGCGGGGTGCCCCGCGGAAGTGGACCAAAACCCAGGATAGTGAAAATCCTGGGTGATGGTCCACTTTAAGCCTGCCCATTGCCAGTGGGCAGGGGTTCGCATCGATTTAAACGAGCCCCCCTCCCCAGAAAATTCTTTTAACATTGCAATTTTTTAAAAAACTTTTTCCAGCCTTATGATGCCAAATATTTTTAAATTCTTTTTTAAACTGGCAAAATAGTCAGTAGGCGCACTTTAGGCCTGTAACTATGAAAAACCTAAAGCTTTATGTGTACATGTGTTCCAGGACACGAATGTGGCGGTGACTCAGAATTGCACTTTTCCCTGCCAGGCATAGGATGAGTCACAGCTGACGTAACTGGGGAGCACCCAGCTCGCTCATTCTTTTTAAAGGGATTGCCTCTGTTTTTGTGTGATGTCGGCTGCATGTTCTGAACCCCCAGGTTCAACTACAGCCCAAAACATTTTTCTTATTTTGTTAATTAAAAAATAGTTTAGAACCCGTTTAAAATTGTCCGTCCGTTCCATAGAGACTTGGTTACGTTTCGTCTGTGGTGACCAAACTGGGAGTTAGAAAATCCATGGGTGCAGTTGGCATAGGGAACCCCACGTTATGCAGTGTTCAGCATGATTTTGTCCCGTTGACACCTAGGGGGTTATTTAAGAAAGGATAGCGGCAGGTATTGCTTCGTAGCGTCTGGTGAATGCTGGGCGCTGTATGAGAAACCACATTTAAGAAGGAAAATCTGGTGAGCGTCTCTAACAGCGCCATGTAGCGTCACGTATTACCAGAGGTGTACAGCGCCGGCGCTCTAGGTTCAAGAGCACTACGTATGACCTTTCGCTCAGTGTCGCTCTCCCACACATTTCAATGGGCTTTCATTTGGTTGTGTTAAAGTGGACCATCACCCTCGGGTGATCGGCCCGGGAATCTATAAGATTCCCGGGCCGATCACCTCCCTCCCCGCGGGACATCCGAGATCGGGATGTCCCGCGGGGTGAAACCCCCCCAAAACCCCCAAACCCCCTTACCTTAGCTTCGGCCTCCCTCGCACCCCTCTAGGCGTGCCCGCGCCGGCCGTCTTGACGCGCGGGAGGCGGCGGAGGAGCCGTGGACAAGCGGCTGTCAAATCCCTTGTCCGTCGGCGCGGGGAGAGGTGAGTTTTTAGGGTGATCGGGGGGGTTTCACACAGCGGGGCACCCCGATCGGATAGTCAAAATCCTGGGTGTTGGTCCACTTTAAAATAGCGTGTTTGACCATTTTTTTTTTTTTCAAATCTTTGTGTGACCTCTCCTGGCTGCAAGCAATTTATAAATCTTTTTATGCAGAATTGTATTTACATTGTATGTCGCAGTGTTAAAACAATGTCATTCCATGTGTTTTCGCTTTGTTACTGGTGTATATGTGTTCAAAAACACAGCGTCTGGCGCCCTATGCTAGAGCGCCCAGCTTTAGAGCGCCGATGCTGTGCGTGTGTGTGTAGTTTTTAGTATGGTGTGGAGTGCCGGACGCACTGAGCTGGCGCTACCTATCGCTCGCTGCATGGTTATACTGTTGTTAGAGCGCCCAACACACATCACATTCACCAATGCCGGCCAGTTTACTACAGTGACCACAACGCTAGGTTACAGTGTCTACTAGCAGTCGCTCTAAGCGCTGCTATACAGACGCTCACATGCCAATACGTGGCCCTAGTAGTAAATCACCCTCTTAGTTTTGTTACACGAGGGACCCTTCTACTTCCTCCTTGATCGGCTGCAGGGGGAGCATCATGTGAGCGTTTAGTGCTGACATGCTTTTAGATGTGGGCATCCAGATGCAAGTTTGGAGTGTGCTGTGCTCTCTGCTTCAGCACCGCAACTAGACCAGCTTAGCAAGGGATTATGCTTGTGAGCTGGCAGGTAAAGCAGTGCCTTTAACAGAAACTAAAGATAAGTCCATGTGCTTTTTTTGGTCTGCTTTAAACGTCACCATCCTAAGGGTCTTAGCTTCATAGTCATGTATACTCGAGTGTCCAGTTCTAGGGCTCTCCGATGGAGCCCTGGAAATTGTAGCCGTTCTCTAAACCCTGTTGAACAGAGGCCTAGCTCCTCAGTTGGGCATACTCGCCACATGCCTAAATATTGATGCAAAGGGAATTGGAAATAGCAGCTACCTCTGTCAGATGTTCACCTAGTCCCACATTTAGGCATACTCACCTGACCTGACCTGACCAGTCCTGTGTATCAGTGAACTGGAATCTAGCCCCCCCCCAAGCCCCCTCACCCCCTGTTAAACAGACATCTAGACCTGTAGTTATACAGGTATACTCACCTGTCATCTGCTAGGTCCTTATGTGACGGGGAACTGGAATCTGCAGCCACTCGCTGTTTTGTGTAATAGGACAGTTAGGATCTGTCCTATTGAGATTGTTTGTTTTTTGTAGGGGCGAAGGCCTGGCTTTAACTTTTTTCTTTTTCCTGTCTCTCTAAAATTACCAGCGCACCTTTCAGCAGCAGCATGGTAAAGGCACAGCCAAGTATATAAGTGGACATTTTGTTATCCCCTACAATACAGTGAAGGAATTGTGGCAAATGTCAGAAATATATTGTTTGACCTGTCAAGTCTGTCCTAATAAGATTGCTAGAAGTAGATGCACCTCACTATTATGTGTGGCCATTTGCATACCCCCCAACTGTCCACGATTTGGAGAAACTGTCCCTCTTTTGAGTCAATGTCCTCATGTACCTTATTGTTCTCATTTGTCCCTCTTTGAGGTGTAACATGCAGATCCACATCAATAAATTATTCATTTAACTATTCAAAGTGTTTCTATTTACAACTTATCTCCTATCGATCCCTCAGTAAGGGAGTGTGTCTTAATTTAACAATTGTCCGTCTTTCCCACCCTGAAACGTTGGAAGGTATTAATTTGTTGTTCATATGTGATGTCAGGTCTACCCTAATATGTCTGATCTTGTGTTCCTAGGTGGTCTTCATTAAAAAAAGGGTCCCTTTCACCACCATAAACACCTCCCAGATGCAGTATGAGAAGAAATTTGATATTTTCTTCAGCGATGGCAAAGTCTTTTCTCTGTACAGGTAATTCAAAGTCTCCAGATTCTTCTAATAGATGCATATCTGCCCCCAAATCTTCTGAAAGGGCCGACTGTAGCCTGTTTTATCAGTACTTTGGCCAGTGTGATGGATAGAAGCAAATGCTGCATCTTCTGCTTTTTTTTCAATCTTGTGCCCAAGAACTGCTTGGCCCCAGTGCAGATTTCTTTGCTCAGCAGGGAGGCTCCCCATCAGTACGGTCTAATATACGCTGGATTTTTAGTTAGTGGGAGCTGGGGATGTGGTTATTATATTCTCCTGTTTCTGGTTGCAGTGTATAGTGTATTGTTCCCTAACATTATTCTAAAATACATTAAAAATGAGCAACAAGTGTCCATTAAATATGCAAAATAGTCTGCAAGGTGCTCATCCAGCACATGAATCACATGATTGATCGTTGGTGCTCGTTTTATGTATTTTTGAATAATTTTGATATATTGTTTCCCACACCCTGTACATACAGATTGTCCACATTAAAAATCATCCTACCTGCATCTACTGCATGTTATGAGCCTTTAAACATCCAAGATGGCGGCTTATGGAAGCCGCCATCTTATCAGGCAGCCTGCAAACAGGAAGTGCCTCCTGACTGTGCTGCTCTGCATTCTGGGACTGCTGACCGTTACCTGACCCCAGCTCTGCTCTGTCTGAGCAAAGGACAGCTATAACCCGCCCCCCTGTACCTTATCCCACTCTCCTCTCCTCAGTAAGTGTGATGCTTCTGAATCAAGATGGCAGCGCCCGTATCCTAAAGTCCTGAACAGAGTTACAGCCCAGTGGGGGAAAGAATAATAAGTAAGTTACTAAAAACTTAAAATATATTCATTTTAGATGATGGTGAATCATTTTTTAAAGGTTTGAGCTTTTCAACAAATCATGGGGAAGGTCCGGTTTAAGACATGGCCCTCATAAGTCCAGCATGTTAGAGAAAAAATGTTAGATCTGAGGCACAGTTTGTTTTTTATTCCTCAACAGAGATTAAGTAATTAGTGCTCAAACAGAGCTATAGAGCCAACTATGGAGACCATAACCACAACATACAACCCATTGATGGTCCTTAAAGTGGACCAACACCCTGAGGTGATCGGCCCGGGAATCTATAAGATTCCCGGGCCGATCACCTCACACACCGCGGGACATCCGAGATCGGGATGTCCCGTGGGGTGTAAACCCCCCAAAACCCCCAAAAAACCTTACCTCTCCAGCCGCTGCTTCCGCCGCCGCCGCCTCACTCACGCTCCTCTAGACGTGCACGGGTGCGCACACATCAAGAGTGACGCGCGGGAGGCGCCGACGGGCAAGCTGCTTGTCCGTCCCTGTCAATCAGCTTGTCCGTGGCGGGGAGAGGTAAGTTTTGGGGGCTTTCTGGGGGGTTTCACACAGCGGGGCACCCCCGATCGGGGTGCCCCGGGGAAGTGGACCAATACCCAGGATAGTCAAAATCCTGGGTGTTGGTCCACTTTAAAGAGTGGATTTGGTAACGCTCTTCTAGAGCATAGAGCTGGAGGAATCCACTGTGTGGGAAAATTTTCTTGGATACAGCGGACTTTTTAAACTTTCTTATATCATTTTAGGCGATTGCTGCTACACGAATGTGTTCTGTGCCAGGAGGTGAGACCCTTCCATGCCTTTGCTGATCTAGAACAACACATGAGAAAACAGCACGAGCTCTTCTGCTGCAAGCTGTGTGTGAAGCACCTGAAGGTGAGCCTACCAGTAATGGAAACCACTTGCTAGCACCTCTTAGTTGGTGAGATTTGATCAATCAGCATATCTAAAAATACTTCATCAGTCCCTCTATATAGTAATAGTCAGCGATCCGTCCAAATGGATTATCCTCAGACTTTAAAGTGGACCAAAACCAAGCTCGATCGGCGTGGAAATCTATAAGATTCCCTCCCCCCGGGGCGTGCAAAATCGGGCTGTTTGAAACCCCTCAGGTCGCCCCTTTCACCTACCTTGCTTCCCGGGCCAATGGCGCATGCACGAGCCATTTGTGAATGACCAGCGCGGGCATGCTCCCTGGGTTTTGGTTCACTTTAACACACACACACACACACACACACACACACACACACACACACACACACACACACACACTTTCTTCTTCTCCCATGTCATTTTTGGGCACATCACTGAATGAGTTATGGTCCCTATTTGCCAGGAGTGATGGCATTCCTGGCAAATTGATTATGTTGTGTCCACAAGTAATTATCAGGAAAAAGATTTTATTGCTAGTACAGCAACATCTGCTGTATCAAAATCAAGGCTGCGTGGCAGATTTAGGATCTCCATTACAGAAACAGGAAAAAATCTGAAATGCAGTTTGATAACATTGTTCTGTGTGTTCTTCCCTCCTCCCCCCTTCTTGGTAAAAGGGCAGTTATTTAAAGCAGGACTCAATATTAACCCCCCCGCCCTGCCACCCTACCCTGGCGCTGAGGCAGGACTGGAGAAAGAAAAAAAAAAAACCTTACCTTAATCCAGGGGCCCATGCCACTTCTCCCGGTCTCCTATGGCTGCCGCAGGTAAAACAAGAAAGCAGCATCCCCCGGGTCATGCGTTCTCCCACACCGCACGCCCATTGGTTAAGGTAAGGGTTTTTTTTTCTCTATAAGCCTCCATCCTGCCTCAGGGTAGGGCGGCAGGCAGTAATATTGACTGAAGTTCCACTTTAAGAGAGCATTTGTAAACATTGTTTTCGATGACCCCACCTCTCTTCCTAGTGATGTTTTTAACCTTTTGTGAGTGACAGCCTTAAAGTGGACCAACACCCAGGATTTTGACTATCCTGGGTTTTGGTCCACTTCGGTGGGGCACCCCGACCCGCTGTCTGAAACCCCCCAGAAAGCCCCAAAAAACTCACCTCTCCCCGCTCCCACGTGACCGCGCCAGCCAATCACAGCGCTCAGAGCCGCTGTGGTATGCGCGTCCAAGGCCGCCTGGACGCGCATACCAGCTCAGCTGGCTCTGAGCGCTGGAGGCCGCGTCTCGCGCTTCCCTCTAACAGGGAGCGTGCCTGCACCGGCCATTCACAAACGGCTGGCGCGGGTGCGCGCCCTGCTAGCATGCGCCGATGGAACGGGGCTGAGGTAAGGTTTGTGGGCCTCCTGGGGGGTCCCTCCCCGCGGGACATCCCGATTTCGGATGCCCCGCGGGGAGGGATCTGATCGGTTCGGGAATCTTATAGATTTCCGGGCCGATCCCCCCTGGGTGTTGGTCCACTTTAACCAGAACTATTCATGTAAAGAGGCCTCACATGAGAGGCAGTGAAGGCCATGGCGCTTTTAGGTGCTGCCTGTCAGTGATCCGTGTTTCGTGCTTCTGTACAGAGGAGGCGTTGGCTGTACCTTTAAACATTACTAAATAAATCAATAAGTTGGCTACAGCCATGCAGTAGAGTGCGACTGTATGGTTGCAGGTTTGCTTTGAGCATTATTGTGTCTCTTAGAATTTTACTTTCGAGAGGACCTGGTACACCCGCAAGGACCTCGCCCGCCATCGTATCCACGGTGACCCCGAGGACACATCTCACCGAGGTCACCCCCTCTGCAAGTTCTGTGATGAGCGCTATCTGGACAATGATGAATTGCTGAAGCATTTACGCAGGGACCACTACTTCTGCCACTTCTGTGATGCTGACGGGGCCCAGGAATACTATAGGTAGGTGGGAAATGTAAAGAAAAAACTTTGGGCGATCGGTAACTATTCTATGACATAATACATGTTTATGAATCCCGATTTTGTGTAATATACGCTTTGAAAATGAAAAATACGCTCATGGGGGGGGGGGGTACAATGCGTCTGGCTACACGTCAAGTGACGCCCCAGGTCCCCCGCATCTGACCTCTTCCTGCAGGGTGGGCAGACCTTTGGGTCGCCTGGCACTGACACGTGGGAAGCAGAGTGCACACAGCTGATTCCCTGGGGTCCCGCTAACTTGGGCCGCAATTTCCAGCTGCTGGAGCTCACATTTTGCCAGTTTCAACGGAGCACCAGCGATGCTCTTGGCGGCGACAAGGCGACTGGGAGCAGGAGCTGGAATGGACAGCCAACATGCACAGTAAAGGTTTTTTTTTTTTTCCCTTAATCGTCAGGTTTCCAGGTGGGATGGGGAGAGGAGGTAGGGAGGTGTCCTGGGTTTTGGTCCACTTTAAAAAAAAAAAATAAAAACTGGGCCACCTCAGAGCCGGCAGCATTGCCTGAGGTAGTACGGCGATGGTGCCCGGGGAAATAAATGAGTTTCCATCGGCATTAATAGGCGGACATTACTGGGCCACCCTTTTTTGTTGGCAATTGTATGTTAAAAAAAAATAAAATATGCTTTTTTTTTTTCCCTTTCCAGTGACTACTCATTCCTAAGGGAGCATTTCCGTGAAAGCCACTTCTTGTGTGAGGAGGACAGGTGTAGCACAGAGCAGTTCACACACGCTTTCCGCTCTGAAATAGACTTCAAGGCCCACAAGTCCTCCTGTCACAGCAAGAACGTGTCACGTGCCGAGGCCCGGCAAATCCGCCAGATAGACATCCAGTTCAACTATGCTCCCCGGAATAACCGCAGAGGTGAAGGTAAGAGAAGTGTGGATGCATTTACCCTGTGGGCCCGGATATTAAAACACATTTCGCCAGCAAAATTCTGCTTTCGCCAGCTAAAGGCTTCACTCCTTCTGCACAACTCTAAACTCTGGGATTCTAGATCTATCCCAGAAAAAAAAAACCCTGAAAGGAGCCGCATTCAAATATAAAATCAAATTATTTATTGAAAGATAAATAAACAGCATACAACATGAAAAGACACTATTAAAAAACATAATGGCTGAAGGAGAGACCCAAAAATGACTCTATTATGTATATAGATAAATTACATAAATTGTACCATATATGCCACAAGTTCATGGGTACAAGATAATAAGTGAAGAAAAATATATATATTTCTTTTTATTTTAATAATATTATTAATAATATTTGGGTCTCTCCTCCAGCCATTAGGTTTTTTAATAGTGTCTTTTCATGTTGTACGCTATAGTTTGTTTATCTTCAATAAATAATTTGATTTTATATTTGAGTGCGGCTCCTTTCAGGCGTTTTTTTCTGGGATATATCTAGAATCCCAGTTTTACAATCTTGTTCAGGTCCTTCTCCCCACGAGCCAGCACCTTTGGTATATACATTGGGCTGTGCGTATCCATAACGTTTTGTCAAAAGTAGGGGTGTCAGAAAAGATAGATTCTGTCAAGTATCGCGATATTTCATTCTTTATTCATTTCATTTTTTTTTTCTTTCTAGAATAGATTCTGACTCCCCTCCCCCCCCCCCCCCCCCCAACAGTAAAAGAAATGTAAAAAAAAACCTCACCTGACCCCCTCATTCGATCCGGCAGGCTCTCCTCTTTACACTGGGTGCCTCCGATTTTCCCCCCACTCCCCTGGGGCTCTTGAGGAGAGCGCCCGACAGGCTCTCTCCCCCTGCCTTCCTAACAGGCGGATGACATCACTCCCGCGGGCGTCATTCCGGCTTGCTGCAGCTCAGCTGTCAGATGTGGTGATCGGTGGGCAGAGGATAGAGGCATGCGTTCCTCTGATCACCTGCCTCCCCCCTCCTCTGGCCAGTGATCATGCATCTGTCATCAGATCATCATTTGTCATCAGATCAGCGAGGGACACAGAAGCTGGCGATCGGAGGTGAGTTTTTTTTCTAATAAAGACATTATTCTAAGTATGTCACACACCCCGCTTCAAGATATTCATAACGTGTGGGTATATACTGACCTGAAGAGGCGATCTGCAGAGATGATTGGAGGAAAGAAAGCCCCTCCCAGTCCATAAATACCTGGGACCTCCCACTCATTCCCCAGTCTTCATCTCTGCAGACGGCACGCAAGCAGAAGATGATCTCTCCTCCTTGCACAGGGGGTTTTCAAGGTAGCCGGGATTACTCCCGGCCAATATTATTTATTCCCGCTCGGACTCTTCTTCCCATATATATATATACTCCCAGTTTTGACTGCGGTCCGGGTGAAGGTATATTAGCACCACAGGTGCTCAGGAGCTATGCTCCGCCGCGAGACCCTATATAGAGGGTAGGCGGTTATACCGGGTTGGTGACCCCGGTTTGGGATGCCCTGTCCATGGGAATAATTTCCCCTAATTGGCCTACCCCCTTCTTCCTAGCCTGGGTTGGGGGTCCTCTCCTCAGAATTAAGTTATTCCTGATGTGGAGCGTCTGGTAGTAATCCCTCAATGATTTGGTTGCACTGTTTTATTTATCTGTTGTGTGTGTTGGGAACGTTCTATATGACAGTTTGGTTTTGGGAAACTTCTATTGCTCCTGACAGACACCGCGGCCGCCATTGCCGCCGCGGTGCTGTAATTTACCTCAGAAGGCGGAGGGGAGGGTTTCTCCCCTCACGCTCTTCTGTTGGGGGCGGGGCCAGGCCGTCTGCGTGAGGCCACGGCCCGCGCCCTTTATGTCCGGAGAAAGAGGTGGCGTGGCTCGAGCGGGGTAGCGGCTCGCATGCACAGCGGGCCGCTACCGGCATTATGAGACGTGCCCGGTGCAGCGGGTCCCCGCGACACCGGCGTGCGGGGTGTCACAGCGGAGGGGAGAGAGAGAGAGCCATCTTCTATATTCGCAGTTTCACTGCAGAGGAAACACTGGGAACTATGGTTAATCCCATTTTTATAGGGGCCGGGAGATGCCACAGCTCTTCTGCAGTACAATGGGCCACCTTGTGGCGGAATAACCCAACTGTTATGAATCCCGAAGCAGGCTGTGCCATGCAATAAAGAAAAGAGAGATGGGATGGGGCAGAGCTGGGAATAGAGAGATGGGATGAGGCAGAGCTGGGAATAGAGAGATGGGATGGGACAGAGCTGGGAATAGAGAGATGGAAGGGGACAGAGCTGGGAATAGAGAGATGGGATGGGACAGAGCTGGGAATAGAGAGATGGGATGGGGCAGAGCTGGGAAGAGAGAGATGGGATGGGGCAGAGCTGGGAACAGAGAGATGGGATGGGGCAGAGCTGGGAAGAAAGAGATGGGATGGGGCAGAGCTGGGAATAGAGAGATGGGATGGGACAGAGCTGGGAATAGAGAGATGGGATGGGGCAGAGCTGGGAAGAGAGAGATGGGATGGGGCAGAGCTGGGAATAGAGAGATGGGATGGGACAGAGCTGGGAATAGAGAGATGGGATGGGGCAGAGCTGGGAAGAGAGAGATGGGATGGGGCAGAGCTGGGAATAGAGAGATGGGATGGGACAGAGCTGGGAATAGAGAGATGGGATGGGACAGAGCTGGGAATAGAGAGATGGGATGGGGCAGAGCTGGGAAGAGAGAGATGGGATGGGGCAGAGCTGGGAATAGAGAGATGGGATGGGACAGAGCTGGGAATAGAGAGATGGGATGGGGCAGAGCTGGGAAGAGAGAGATGGGATGGGGCAGAGCTGGGAATAGAGAGATGGGATGGGACAGAGCTGGGAATAGAGAGATGGGATGGGACAGAGCTGGGAATAGAGAGATGGAAGGGGGCAGAGCTGGGAATAGAGAGATGGGATGGGACAGAGCTGGGAATAGAGAGATGGAAGGGGACAGAGCTGGGAATAGAGAGATGGGATGGGACAGAGCTGGGAATAGAGAGATGGGATGGGGCAGAGCTGGGAAGAGAGAGATGGGATGGGACAGAGCTGGGAATAGAGAGATGGGATGGGACAGAGCTGGGAATAGAGAGATGGGATGGGACAGAGCTGGGAATAGAGAGATGGGATGGGGCAGAGCTGGGAATAGAGAGATGGGATGGGACAGAGCTGGGAATAGAGAGATGGGATGGGGCAGAGCTGGGAATAGAGAGATGGGATGGGACAGAGCTGGGAATAGAGAGATGGGATGGGACAGAGCTGGGAATAGAGAGATGGGATGGGGCAGAGCTGGGAATAGAGAGATGGGATGGGACAGAGCTGGGAATAGAGAGATGGGATGGGACAGAGCTGGGAATAGAGAGATGGGATGGGACAGAGCTGGGAATAGAGAGATGGGATGGGGCAGAGCTGGGAATAGAGAGATGGGATGGGACAGAGCTGGGAATAGAGAGATGGGATGGGGCAGAGCTGGGAATAGAGAGATGGGATGGGGCAGAGCTGGGAATAGAGAGATGGGATGGGACAGAGCTGGGAATAGAGAGATGGGATGGGGCAGAGCTGGGAATAGAGAGTTGAAGCAGGGAAAGGTGAGTTTTTACAGGTGCCCTGGGGGGGGTCACACAGTGGGGGCATCCCGATTCAGGATGCCCCAGGGAAAAGCTGACTGGTGATAAAAGGCACGCTCAGCTGTCTGCAACTACTCCAGAACGCCGCTCAGCCTCATGCGATTGAAGCAGACAGCTGAGCCGGCCGCTCCTCCATAAATCGCCCACCTGTTGTCTTTTCTACTGCCCCGTCGCACATGTCATCATTTGGCCCCACCCCTGCCTTCCCTCCCGGCCGCCGGCCCCGCCCCCTGGTGCCTTCCCTCACGGTCTTCGACCCCGCCCGCTGCCATCCCTCCTGTCCACCGGCCCCGCCCTCTGCCTTCCCAACCAGTCTCTGGCCCCGCCCGTGTAGGTGTGTGTGGTGACTGTCTCGATTACTCGCCAGCAGAGTTTGATCGGATTGTATTGAGGAGAGTTTCACCGGCCCGATTTAATCGTTTAAAGTGTAGTTACGGTGGTGGTGGCAGCTTGTTGTAATTGGTGTGTGGGTGTTTCTGGTGTGATTGCTCTCTGTGCTGGAAGCAGCCCGCACCCACGTTGCAGATCGCTCCATCAAACAGACGTTGAATGATCTATTTTGTGACAAATAAGTCTCATTTGTGATTTCTAATAATACTCTGTTCCTTTAGCGGTGGTCGGAGGACAGGACTATGAAGAGGTTGACAGATTTAACCGTAACCACAGAGCACGTGGAGCTCAGCAGAACAAGAGGGGAAGCTGGAGGTATAAAAGGTAAGTGAGGGCTATTGATCTGTGATACACAATCATTCCTCTGCAGTCTTGAGTAGAATATGATTTTGAACAGATGTGTGTGCGTGTTGGTTCTGACAGGGAAGAAGAAGACCGAGAAGTTGCAGCTGCAGTGAGGGCCTCTGTGGCAGCTCGAAGGCAGGAAGAAATGGGAAGGAAAATAGCTACGGATGTTTCAGACAGTTCAAAATCAAAAAAAGAGGAGACTCGGGACTCTGATGAGGGGCGCAGGTCCAAGACTGTCCCCAAGACTGTCCCCAAGCCTTCTGCAGAACCACCAGGTAAGCATTGGTTTCAGATACTTGGGAAGTTTCTACAGTACTTCTGTGAATAACATGCTCAATAAAGTCACCGCAAACAATAGAGATGGCAGAAAAAGTTGATCTCTTAAAGTGGACCAACGCCCAGGATTTTCACTATCCTGGGTGTTGGTCCACTTCCGCGGGGCACCCCGATCGGTGTGAAACCCCCCAGAAAGCCCCAAAAAACTCACCTCACTGCCGACGGACAAGCTGAGGCCGCCTCTCGCGCGTCCCTCTTACAGGGAGCACACCCGCGCTGGCCAATCACAAACGGATTTTCACTATCCTGGGTGTTGGTCTACTTCCGCGGGGCACCCCGATCAGTGTGAAACCCCCCAGAAAGCCCCAAAAAACTCACCTCACTGCCGACGGACAAGCTGAGGCCGCCTCTCGCGCACCCGCGCTGGCCAATCACAAACGCCCGGCGCGGGTGCGCGCGAGAGGCGGCGGCCCGCGCATGCGCCGTTGGAACGGGGAGAAGGTAAGGTTTGTGGCCGTCCGGGGGGGTTTCACACATCCTGATTTTGGATGCCCCGCAGCGATGCAGCTGATCGGCCCGGGAATCTTATAGATTCCCGGGCCGATCAGCGGTGGGTGTTGGTCCACTTTAATGGTGGGGAGACCATTTTGCTTCCTGTAGAGGCAAACAAACTCTTTGCAATCTCAGGTAGTTTAGTTTACATCTCAGAAGGCCTTCTGGATTCTGCATTGTTGCATGGTCTTTGGGTTTCCTTCCTGTCAAGTGCCAGTGTGTCACCATGGTGCTTTTCTAGTAAGGGCTGACTTGTAGCCAGGTAGAAGTAATCAAAGCACTGCAAAATGCAGCAGAGCGTTCAGCGGCGATAGCACCTGGCACCTTGAGAAAGTGGGTTCATCCCATGGAACGCGTGGATAAAGGGACACCAGGCATCTGGCACCTTGAGAAAGTGGGTTCATCCCACAGAATGCGTGGGTAGAGGGACACCAGGCATCTGGCACCTTGAGAAAGTGGGTTCATCCCATGGAATGCGCGGGTTAAGAGACACCAGGCATCTGCTGGGACACCATTCAGCCCATATTTATGGTAATATTTTTCCTGTTGACTTTATCTGAGTTCCCCTTTCTGTGTTGATTAGAATTGTGCCTTATAGAGCACTTTAGGAAAGCACTGGCACTTTGTACATATACTTTGGAATATTTGTATATGAGATTATCTTTATTGTGATGAATTATATTACTGGATGTAGCACGGCACTTTTGGCTATGATGTCCCTGCTGTAAAATATGGTTTTAGTTATATGTTATGAGTCTTTTTTTTTAATTGAATAAATCTATGATTATTATGTGATTGGTTAGTTTTGTGATTTATTAGGGTGGTGGTGCCTATTTGGTTATTCTTTGTGGTTGCTGGGGCCACAATTCTTTGTTGTTCAAATTGTTTATTTGCTTAGGGAATACCTCATTCGCACACTATAGCTATATGCTACTATTTTCTCGGGTGGTGCAGGGTTGACACCCCCTTTTTTTTCCATACAGCAGTGATAGTGTAGATACTGATCATTTTTATGGACACATAAAAATGTATCAGCCCTCTCGCCCTGATGAAGTGGCGTGGGTGATGTCACAATACACATCGGCGGTGATCCTGGGACCCTAACTGGTGTGTCCATGGCTAATACTTGGAACATGTGAGATTGTATGTATTCTAAGTATGTCACACACCCCGCTTCAAGATAATCATTACATGTGGGTAGTATGGTCTGAAGAGGGCGATTTGCAGAGATGATTGGAGGAAAGAAAGCCCCTCCCAGTCCATAAATACCTGGGACCTCCCACTCATTACCCAGTTTTCCATCTCTGCAGACGGCGAGCAAGTCAGAAGATGATGTCTCCTCCTTGCACAGGGGGATTTCAGGTAGCCGGGTTTATTCCCGGCCCGCTTTTCTCTCTATTTCCACCCGGTTATGTTTTTTATAAGTCCCAATACACATGCCTCCCAGTCTAGGCTGTATCCCGGGTGAGGGTAGAATGGCACTTTTAGTGCTCTGGAGCCATGCTCCACCGTGAGACCCTGTACCAGAGGGTAGGCGGTTATCCGGGCTGGTGACCCCGGTTTGGGATGCCCTGTCCCTTGGCCCCCCTTTCCTGATGCCCTTCTCCTGTGGTGGTGGGGATAAAATTTCGGAGGCCACCTTTTTTACCTCAGAGTTAGGATTTATTTATTGTGCATTGTTTCACTGCTACTGGCGCCAGAGCTGAGGAGAACTTTTCTCCTCAGAAGTTGTAGTTGGGGGGTGGGGCCGGCTGTTGGCGCTGGCTTGTCCCCCTGGCTTTACTGTTTTTTGTTGCGGTGACTACCGCAATGGCCGCGGCGCGGTTATTTGCGCTGGCGGTTCCATTAATCTTGTGAGGGGAGATCTCCCCTCACGCGCTGGCCACAGTGGGCGGGGCCGGGCGATTGCGCGTCGCCGCGGCCCGCACCCATTACATCCCTGGGGTCTTTGTGGTTACCGGCGCCGCGGCTGCTGTTCTTGCCATGGCGCCGGTATATGTGTGCGCTATAGTGTTTTTCTGAGGTAATTTACCTCACACATTTTGCCATTAGGGGCGCAGACCCACTGCGGAGCCCGCTTTCCGCTCTGTAAGGGGGCGGAGCTACGCATATCGCGCGCTCAGCGCTGGCCACGCCCACGGGCTCCTCTCTGCCTCTGTGAGCTGCGTGTGTGGTGGACGCCATTTACCTCACGCAGGAAGGCACAGTGAGTGGCCCTATGGGCTATATATATATATATATATATATATATATATATATATATATATTTACTTATATGTAACCCTTTATATCCGGCAGTCTTTCAGGTAGAACGCCTTAGGTTTTAAGGGGTCTTCTTCCGGTCCTTGGGTCCCTGGGTTAAATTCCATGTTAAAATCCTCCCACTTGGGACAATTATAAGGGCATCCCGGGTTGCTTACTAGCGTAATTCCCTCGGTCATTGCGACTACATATAAGTTCACCGTATGGAGGCATCCCCAGATACCGGGCTCCCCTCGGGGCAATCCCGGAAGTCCATGGGCTGTGGGGTATCCCTAACAGGGGATGACGTATTTCTATGTATACTATGTGCACAGCAGACTATTACACGGCAGTCAGAACCCCAGACGTCTGGGTCAGCACCGCCGGCGTCATCCCCTTCCCACCCCGTCTTGGCCCGTGTCCCGTGTGACGTTGTCACGGGTGGGCAGTCGCAATCTGATGTGTGTGCTAGATTGACTAATATTGAAAAATGTATTTCTTCTGCGGTTGCCAAGAAGGCTCCAGCTAAGAGAAAGCATTTGTCACCGGTCCCACCGACATTTGAATATGACGATGAGGATCGCCTGGATTGGTCAGATTACTCCCCTCTGGAGGAAGGGGAGCTATTTGACGAATCGGATTATTCGGACGACCAGCTATTCGTTGGTGCGGACTCTGAGAAGGGGTCAGGGAGTTCTTTGGATACTCCTAACGTCCTTGCTCAGATGTTTGAGGTTCTGGCTATTTCTCCTCCAGAGGTTGCTCCTCATCAACAAGGGGAGTTTTATGAGGAATCCAAGCCGTGCTTGGAATTCCCTAATCAAAGGCATTTTGATAAGATTATTTCTAAGGAATGGGAGAGGCCGGCTCAGCTCCCAGGCATTCTTCAGAGTTGGGATAAAAGATATCCTTTCCCTTCGGACACGGTTAAGCGCTGGACGTCCCCCCCTGAGGTGGATGCACCAATTCTGGGGTTATCCAATTCAGCCGTTTTTGAATAACCCCGATTGCTCTTCTCTTAAAGATGGAGGGGATAAACAAATTGGCCAGATGGCTTGTCATGGTTTCGCCAGTATTGGGGCAGCCATACGGCCCTTTTTGCGCTTCATCTCTGCTGGTGGTGGCTACCAGGTCGGTGGTCAGAGACTTGTTGTCATCTTCCGGTTTGCACCCGAACAGTGACGAATTTCTGGGACTTAAACGTTGTGAGTTATTCTTGTCTTTCATGTTAGCCGCCTTGGAGAGCTTCTGCTCTGATGGTGACTATAAGGCGTTCAGTTTGGTTGCGCCAGTGGGCGGCCGACTTTGGGCCAAAAAAGTCGCTGACGTCTCTCCCATTCGTGGGGCTATGGCTTTTTGGAGAAAAATTGGATTCAGTAGCTAAGGGGGGTAAGTTACCTCAACGCAAGAAGCAACGACGTCCCTTTCGCGGGGCGGCTTCTTTCAATCATTCCTTTCGCGGATCCAGAGCAGGAAGAGGTTTCGCCTTCCCTTCCACTAGAGGAGATTCCTGGAATAGGGGCAGAGGACGTGCCCGCTCAGGATACAACTGGGGTTCATAACCCAAAACCTGCGAACAAGCCTGCTCAGCAATGAGGGGGCGCCCTCACCCGTGCGGGTGGGGGGACAGCTGCGACACTTCTCTCTGATCTGGATTCGGGAGGTTTCGGACAAACGGATCCGGGAAGTCGTGTCTTCCGGCTACAAGTTGGAGTTCGAGTCCCGTCCTCCTCCGCTTTTCTTCAGGTCTAGGGTGCCCCCGGACGCACCTGGCGCACAGGGGCTTCGGGAGGCGCTTTTCAAGTCTTCTGGAGATATAGGTCATCTCGCCAGTGCCCCTATCAGATCAGGGTCGGGGATTTTACTCAAATCTGTTCACGGTCCCCAAAAAGGATGGCTCTATCCGGCCCATCCTGGATCTGAAGATCCTCAACAGGTTTATCAGGCTGCGAAAATTTCGCATGGAATCGCGTCGTTCAGCTATCCGCGCTCTCCGTCAGGGGGACTTCATGACGTCCATAGACGTCAAGGACGCTTTCCTCCATGTTCCGATTTTTTCCCGCGCACCAGAGATTCCTCAGGTTTGTGGTGGAAGATCGGCACTTTCAGTTTGTAGCTCTTCCTTTTGGTCTCACCACAGCTCCAAGGGTTTTTCACCAAGGTGCTCGCTGGGGTGATGGCTCTTCTTAGAGCGCAGGGAATTCGCATAGTGCCATATCTGGACGATCTCCTCATCATGGCATCATCATTCAGCCAAGCGGAATTGGACACCAGGACGGTAATATCCACTCTGGAGAGGTTCTGCTGGGTGATCAACTATCCCAAGTCCTCCTTTTACCCGTCCAGGATAGTATCCTTTCTGGGAATGTCTCTGGATACAGATCAGGCCAGAGTGTTCCTTCTTCAATCCAAGGTTCTTTTGATTCAGGAATTGATTTGGTCGCTCATGTCCATTCCTTGTCCGACCATTCGACTAGGAATGAGACTGGTGGGGTTGATGGTGGCCTCCTTCGAGGCAGTCCCCTTTGCCCAGTTTCACACGAGGACGCTACAACTCCATCTATTGTCTGTCTGGGACAGATCTCCTCTGTCGCTGGATCAATTCTTTCTGATGTCTTGCCGACCACTCAGGTGGTGGCTGAACTCAACCAATCTGTTGAAGGGCAGGTCTTTTCAGACTCCTCGTTGGGAGGTGGTCACCACGGATGCCAGCCTCTCAGGATGGGGGGGCTTCTGGAATGATCTGCAATTTCAGGGGTTGTGGGGACCCCTGGAAGCCCACGAGCCTATCAACATTCTGGAATTGAGAGCCATCAGAATGGTTCTTTTTCGTCTGACTCATCTCCTGCAGGGCTTGCCGGTCCAGGTTCGGTCGGACAATCGGACGGCGGTTGCCTACATCAATCACCAGGGAGGGACTCGCAGCAGGAGTGCCCTCAGGGAAGTGTCATTGATTCTGGACTGGGCGGAGAGCCACGTCCCGTGCATCTCGGCAGTTCACATTCCGGGAGTAGAGAACTCGGAGGCGGACTCTCTGAATAGGTGGTCAGCCCGCAAGGGGGAGTGGCCTCTCAGTCCCAAGGTGTTTCGTTCAATTTGTCTCAGGTGGGGTTCACCGATGGTGGACCTCTTTGCCTCCCGTCACAATCACAAACTTCTGGCATCTGTGTCTCTGGCGAAGGATCCGCTAGCCTTCGCGACGGACGCCGTGTCCCTGAACTGGAGGGATCTGGGGTTTCTGTATCTGTTCCCTCCGTTTCCCATGGTAGCCAGAGTAGTGCGCAAGCTGGCTCTGGAAGGAGCGTCAGCAATTCTGGCGGCTCCAAGGTGACCAAGACAGGTTTGGTTCGCAGCCGTGGTAAGGTTAGCAGAAGATCAGTTCGTTCTGCCCCTGCTGCCGGATCTGCACACACAGGGTCATCTACGTTGCCCCAATTTACCAACGCTGGCTTTGACAGCGTGGCTGTGGAAACCTCCATCTTGAAGGAGGAAGGTCTTTAGGAAGAGGTTTTCTTCTTCCGTTTACTATAGGACTTGGAGGTCTTATATTGATTGGTGTGAGACTAGGGCTTTCCCTTGCAGGGAATTCTCTATTTCTAGAATCCTGGAGTTCCTGCAACATGGTTTGGATCTAGGGCTCCAACTTAATACTCTGAAGGGGCAGGTGTCTGCCCTGGCGGTGTTTTTCCAAAGATCTTTTGCGCTTCATCCGCTGGTTAAGACCTTTTTCCAGGGGGTTATGCACGTGCGGCCCCCTAGGAAGGCTCTGATTCCGGTTTGGGATTTGAATTTGGTTCTTTCTGCTCTTCAGGGTCCTCCCTTTGAGCCCCTGCATGATATTGCCTTGTCTTCCCTTACTCAGAAGGTGGCCTTTTTGGTAGCTATTACTTCTGTTCGGCGTGTTTCTAAGTTGGCGGCTCTGTCCATTCAGGTCCCGTATTTTGAAAGACATCAGGACAAGGTGGTTTTCCGTTTTAACCCGGATTTCCTTCCTAAGGTGGTTTCTGCCTTTTCACTTAAACCAAGACATTGTTTTGCCCTCTCTGTGTCCTAATCCCAGTAACGAAAAGGAGAGGGTCCTGCATTCCCTGGATGTGGTTCGAGTTGTGAAGTACTATTTGGTGGTAACGTCTGCCTTTCGTAAGACTGATGCCTTCTTTGTGGTACCCTCTGGGCCCAAGAAAGGTTTTGGCGCCCGCTAAGTCTTCCATCAGTAAGTGGATTCGTCAGGCCATTGTCGGGGCCTTTTCTGCTAAGGGGAGAAATCCTCCCCTTCGTGTTACAGCTCATTCTACTCGTGCGGTTGGGGCTTCCTGGGCTTTTCAGCACCAGGCCTCTGTTGAGCAAGTTTGCAAGGCCGCTACCTGGTCTTCTGTTCACACTTTTTCAAAGTTTTTACAAGGGTGATGTTTGGGCCTCAGCGGATGCTGTTTTTGGCCGCAAAGTTCTGCAGGCTGCAGTAGTTTAAGTTGTGCTTTATGCCTTGTTTTGGATCCCCACCCTTTATGGACACTGCTTTTGGATGTCCCACATGTAATGATTATCTTGAAGCGGGGTGTGTGACATACTTAGAATAATACCATTTTGTGAATACTCACCTTGTAAAATGGGTATTATAAGTATGTCACACACCCCGCTTCAACCCGCCCTTTTGTATTCTGGATCCATCGTTTTGTGAACCTTGCGTTGTTATGACTAATATTTGGCTCTTCCTGGTCCCTTACCTTACTGCTTTCTTTATACTGGGTAATGAGTGGGAGGTCCCAGGTATTTATGGACTGGGAGGGGCTTTCTTTCCTCCAATCATCTCTGCAAATCGCCCTCTTCAGACCATACTACCCACATGTAATGATTATCTTGAAGCGGGGTGTGTGACATACTTATAATACCCATTTTACAAGGTGAGTATTCACAAAATGGTATTTTCTTTACCTTTACCTATCCTGACCCAGCTTGTCCCTCTGATTCTTAGCACTTTAAGCACTTAGCACTTTTTGTGAATATATATTTGCACATTCATTAATTGGATAGATTTTTTATATATATGATTATGCACTGTAATGACTTTCTAGGAGCATCTGGATAGGTTATCTGAACTATTGACATATGGATTAATGAGGACACAGCACTAGCGCCCCTTGTGTGTTTTTTGTTATGTTTTTTAGAGTTTTTTTTTTAACTATGTCTATACATGTATTCTTGTATACAGTACGTCCTGCTCCAAAGGTAATACTTACAATTGGGTTATCCTCCGCCAGATGGCGCTGTACTGCAGAGACATAGAAAATAGGCTCCTCCCGGCCCCTCAAATACCCGGGGACCTCCCACAAATCCCCCTCAGAATTTCTCTGCAGTGCCACTGCGAAGGACAAGAATATGGCTCTCTCTCTTCTTGCAGGTGAGCGGGGCTATTAGCCTGCGGCCCTGTAGGACTATTCCCACCCATTCCACTAGTTATGTGCCTCTCAGCCTTGGCTGCACTGGTCGGGTGATGGTAGGCAGCACCATGAGTGCTTAAGGAGCGCTGCTCCACCGCAGTCCCCCACCAAGGGGTAGGCGGTATAGGCTTATGGTGAGCCTCTATGGGATGCCCCTCCTGCACTATTGCCCCATGCCCCGTATATCGGTGGGTCCTATATAGATGGGCCGCCGTCCTCCCTCATTCTCCCTGTAGTCTTCGGGGGGAAAAAAGGAGGGGGGGGGGGTACGTGTGTATACATTATGTGTTTGTGTGCCTTTGACTTTATTTATGCTGTGTCAGCCGCCGCGCTGACTTGCCTTTTCTTTACTATTGTCATTACCGTCGCCGCCGCGCACTCTTTTTTCATATTGTTCCGTGCTTGGCGGCGGTGTTACCTCAGGCGCTCTCGCGCCGTCATTGGCTGCTTGTCTGGTTGGCTTCGCGCTCTTCGGGGGGGGGGGGGGGGGGGGGCCTGGCTCTGGCGCGCTCCGCGTCATGGCTCGCACTGGCCTGCCCCTCGAGGTATAATGACGCCATTTTGTCTGATTGTGGGCTCCTGTGTGACGGTCTCTACCTACCGCGGTCCGTAAGTGCCCTCGCGGGTGACTTTATTATCATGTTATATTGAATGCTTACGGCCCACTCTCATTGTATCTTTCAGACGGGCGAATCCTTTGGCTTCTCCCGGCCCTCTGTTAATTTTAACTTGTGTGGCCTAGTGTAATTACTCCCACTTCCCTAGCGGGTTATTGGGGCATCCAGGGTTGCTTTATAGCATTAATCCCTACTGGCATATTGTGCCTTGTAATCACCATATGGAGGCATCTCAGGATATTGTGACCGGGGCTCCTTCGGGACAAGCCCGGCTGTGTGTAGCTTGTGGGGTCTCACCTATTAGCGGTGACAATGCACGGGTCTGCGTACCTTACGCCCAGCAGGTGCTAGCGCCGCAATCTGGCCTTCCTGTGGCTGGGCCTGCACCTCGTTTCACTTCAGCTACTCCCCCAAGCATAAGTCTCACCTCCCCATGACTTGAATACAAGTGGGGACTCTCAGCCTGATGTGTCTGCTAGACTGGCTAGCGTCGAGAAGTTAATTGCTAATACCCTGGCGCGTAAGGCCACTGCAAAAAAGCGGCACTTAACACCTGATGTCACTCTTTTCCCTATGGAAACTGATGAGTTTTTGCATTTATGTGGCTATACCCCCTCAGACGAAGGGGAGCTGTTCTCCGATTCGGGGTCATCTGATGAGAGACCCAGGGGTCATGACGATTCTGGCTCTGACCCCTGGGCCCCGGATGATACTGACAGATTGCTGGCCCAGATTTTTGAGGTTCTGTCCATCTCTCCCCCTGCTGCAGCTTTTTCATACTGCTAGATCACGTTTGGAATTTCCCGATCAAGCTCATTTCAATAATCTCGTGCTTAAGGAGTGGGAACGTCCCAGTAGACTTCCCGGCGTACCTAAAAGTTGGGACAAAAAGTATCCCTTTCCCGCTGATGTGGTTAAGTGCTGGCCATCCCCTCCCGAGGTGGATGCCCCTATTCTAGGGTTGTCTAACACCTCTGTTATGCACTCCCCTGACTCTACTACCCTGCGGGATGCTGAGGACCGGCAAATTGACCAACTGGCGTCCCATGCCTTTGCTATTGTGGGGACGGGGCTGCGCCCGGTCTTTGCCTCGGCCATTACATCCGTGGCTCTTAGGTCCCTGGTCAGAAGTGTCCTTGATGTTGCCCCTGATGATTTGCCTCCTGATGTGTTGAATGCACTATCTAGCTGTGATGTCTTTGTAAATTTGTCCACTCTGCCTTGGATGACACCATTAGAATGTGTGCCAGAACTTCTGCCCTGGTGGTGGCTATACCCGCTCGGTTTGGCTGCGCCAGTGGGCTGCTGACAACACTGCCAAAAAAGCCCTCACTGGTTTTCCCTTTAAAGGACTACGCCTGTTTGGGGACTGTCTGGACCTTTTTGCTAAAGGAGGTAGGTTGCCCCAGCGCAGGCGGCAGTCTCGGCCCTTTCGGGGTCAGGGCTCCTTTTCACCCCCCTACCGCGGTGCTAGACAAGGGAGGGGGGTTTTCTTCATTGGGGCCCGAGGAGACTCCTGGGGTAGGAGCAGAGGACGTGGTCGTCCTGGCTCCTCCTGGGGTTCTAAGCCCAAGTACGCTTCCAAGCCCCCTCAGGCATGATGGGGCGCCCTCGCCCATCCGGGTGGGGGGACGGCTGCAGCACTTTACTCACGTCTGGAGGCATCATGTCTCAGACCGGTGGATTCAGGAGGTAGTGTCCTTCGGTTACAAGATAGTTTGCTGTCCTGCCCTCCCCCTAGATTCATCAGATCCCGGATTCCTCAGGACCCTGTCTCAGCTCAGGATTGAGTTCAGTCTGTGTGAAGCCTCCTGGAGCTGGGGGTCATTGGCAAGGTCCCTTTAAGAGAAAAAGGCAAGGGCTTCTATTCCAACCTTTTCACAGTACCCAAAAAGGATGGGTCATTCAGGCCCATCCTGGACTTGAAGATCCTCAACAAATTTGTCAGGAGCAGGCGCTTTCGCATGAAAACTCTGCACTCTGCCATCAGTTCCCTGCGCCCAGGGGATTTCATTACGTCTGTGGACATCAAAGATGCTTACCTTCACATTCCTGTGTTTCCAGGTCACCAAAGATTCCTCAGGTTCGCATTGGAAGATCAACACTACCAATTTGTGGAATTGCCCTTTGGTCTCCTTTCAGCTCCCAGGGTGTTCACCAAGGTGCTGGCTGGGGTGATGTCTCTGATCAGGTCTCGGGGCATCCGCGTGCTGCCTTACCTGGACGACATTCTCATCACCTCCCAGTCTCTACATCAGGCAGAGTTGGACACTCAGCTGGTGCTGTCCACCCTGGAGTCTTTCGGCTGGGTGATCAATCACCCCAAATCCTCTGTGCCCTTCCTCGGTGACTCCATTCCTGGGAATGATTCTGGATACAGTCCAAGCAAGGATCTTCCTTCCTCAACAGAAGGTGGACGCTCTGATTGCGCAGGCCCGGTCCCTGCTATCGTGTCACCATCCCTCCATCAGGCAGGGAATGCAGCTGGTGGGCCTGATGGTGGCGTGCTTCGAGGCGGTGCCTTATGCTCAGTTCCACTTGAGGCCTGTACAACTTCAACTTCTGTCAGTATGGGACAAGTACCCAGCGTCCCTGGACGGGGTCTGTGTGCTTTCCCCCCTGGTCAGGCGGTCCCTCTCGTGGTGGCTGGACTCCAGGAACCTGCTGGGGGGCAGATCCTTTCTGGCCCCCTCCTGGGAGACGGTCACCACGGATGCCAGTCTGTCGGGATGGGGGGGGGATTCTGGAAGTCCCTGCGGTTCCAGGGGAGGTGGGGCCCTCAGAAGGCCCACACACCCATCAACATCTAGGAACTGAGGGCCATCAGGTTGGTTCTGGCTCAGTTGACCCATCACCTTCGGGGTCTGCCTGTTCAGGTGCGGTCTGACAACTGGACGGCAGTTTCCTACATCAATCATCAGGGAGAGACCCGGAGCAAGGGGGCCCTCCAGGAAGTATCTCGAATTCTGATCTGGGCGGAGGCCAATGTTTCATGCATATCAGCTGTGTACATCCCGGGGGCAGAGAATGGTCTCCCTCGTCAGGGAGAATGGTCCCTCTGCAACAGGGTTTTCCAATCCCTGTGTCACCGTTGGGGTCTACCAGATGTGGATCTGTTTGCGTCCCGTCACAACCACAAGCTCCCGGCCTTTGTCTCCCTGTCTCAGGATCCTCTGGCCTTGTCCACGGATGCTCTATCCATGTCATGGCTGGACTTTCAGTTCCTGTATGTCTTTCCTCCATTCCCTCTGCTGGGCAGGGTTCTGCGCAAGATTGCTCTGGAAGGGGTGCCAGCAATTCTGGTGGCCCCCAGGTGGCCAAGAAGAGTGGTTCGCAGACGTGGTGCAGCTGGCAGTAGATCAATACGTTCTACCCAGGGTGCCAGATCTGCTCACTCAGGGCCCCTTACGCCATCCCAATTTACAAACTCTAGCTTTGACGGCCTGTCTGCTGAAACCTCTATCTTGATGGAAAAAGGTTTGTCTGCCTCGGTGGTTGATACCATGGTAAAGGCTAGGAAGAAGTCTTCTTCTTCTATCTATTACATGCCTACATTGACTGGTGTGAATCGAAGTCTCTTCCCTGTCGTGTGTTTTCTGTTCCCAGGGTTTTGGAGTTCTTACAGCATGGTTTGGAGTTGGGGCTCCAACTCGGTACTCTGAAGGGTCAGCTTTCTGCCCTGTCTATTTTCTTCCAGAAATCTTTTGCTCAGCATCCTTTGATCAAAACTTTTTTCCAGGGGGTTACTCATGTGCGTCCCCCTCGTAAGCCCATGGTGCCTGTTTGGGATTTAAACTTGGTTTTGTCTGCCTTGCAGGGTGCTCCCTTTGAACCTCTGCAGGACGCTGCTTTGGTCATTCTTACTCTCAAGGTTGTCTTTTTGGTGGCTATCACTTCTGTTAGGCGTGTGTCTGAGTTGGTGGCGCTTTCCATCCAGCCCCCCCTACTATGAGAGACACCAGGACAAGGTGGTGTTCCGCTTTAAACCAGATTTTCTGCCTAAGTTAGTGTCTGCTTTTCATTTGAATCAGGACATTGTTCTTCCTTCCTTGTGCCCTAATCCTAGCAACGCTAAGGAGAGGGTTTTGCATTCCTTGGATGTGGTTAGGTGTCTGAAGTACTACCTGGTGGCCACTGAGTCTTTCAGGAAAACTGATGCTCTTTTTGTGGTTCCTTCTGGTCCCAGGAAGGGTTTGGCTCCTGCCAAGTCTACTATTAGCAAATGGATCCGTCAGGCCCTGATTCAGGCCTACTCTGCTAAGGGGAAGAGTCCTCCTTTCCACCTTACTGCTCATTCTACTCGTGCTATTGGTGCCTCTTAGGCTTTCCAGCACCAGGCTTCCGTTGAACAAGTTTGCAAGGCCGCTACTTGGTCTTCTGTTATACCTTTTCAAAGTTTTACAAGGTTGATGTTAGGGCCTCAGCTGATGCTGTTTTTGGCCGCAAGGTTCTGCAGGCGGCAGTGGTTTAAACTGTCTGCTGTTACCTTTTTGTTGAGGATCCCACCCTACTTTATGGACACTGCTATTGGATGTCCCAATTGTAAGTATTACCTTTGGAGCAGGACGTACTATATACTTACAATAATACAATTCTGTGATTACTCACCTGTAGAATTGATATTATGAGTATACAGTACGTCCTGTTCCACCCCACCCTTGGTTTTACATTATCTTGGATCCCCTGTATGGTGATTGTTGTCATTGTTATAGTTACCATCCCCAATGCTGGGGATTTGTGGGAGGTCCCTGGGTATTTGAGGGGCTGGGAGGAGCCTGTTTTCTATGTCTCTGCAGTACAGCGCCATCTGGCGGAGGATAGCCCAATTGTAAGTATTACCTTTGGAGCAGGACGTACTGTATACTCATAATATCAATTCTACAGGTGAGTAATCACAGAATTGTATTTTTGTTGGTGTGGATATGAAATAAAATTTGATACTTTTTTGACTATTATAGTGGTGCCACTCTTTTACCCTGATAATATTAGGTGTGTGTGGGACCCCTCTCTTCTGACTTGTTATATTACACTTGTACAAGTGTATATCCAGGTGTGTGCACACTGTATACTATTTGCTGGTGCAGTCCACCTTTTAGCTGTATAAAAAAGCAAGTTGCAGTAAATTTCCTGTATTGCTACCTCTGTGCTGCTCATCTGAAGAAACATGCAATTGTATGCAAGGCTAGGAATCATGTTCTAGTTTGCATTTTATACTTACTAGTGGGCCTGGCTGCCATTATGGAAACCTTTATTAATATGAGTTAGACCATATAAAATTACAGCAGAAGGTGTGGACCAGTGCAGATTGGAAAAGGCTCCCTGTCTCCACGGTCACTGGGGAAACCATGCTCAACCTTGTCTGAATTACATAGTTACATAGTTAATACGGTTGAAATAAGACACGTCCATCAAGTTCAACCAAGGGTGTTGGGGTAGAGGGAAGTTATTTTTTACTGATAACCGCTAATAGTAACCGTTAATGTTATTTTCTTCTAAATAAGCTTCTAATCCTTTTTTGAAGCTGTCGGTTGATGATGTAACAAGCCTCTGTGGGAGGCTATTCCACAGATTTATAGTTCTTAAGGTAAAGAATGATTGTCACCTCCGGAGAATGAATTTCTTTTTTTCCAGTCAAAGGAAGCACACTCTTGTCTTTAGAGGGGATTTTATCTGAAATAGTGTTTCCCCATATTTTTTGTATTGGCCATTTATATATTTTTGCAAGTTAACCATGTCCCCCCTCAGTGGTCTCCTCTCAAGACTAAACAGATTTAATTCTTGCAATCTTTCCATATAACTAAGATCTTTCATTCCTCCTCCTTAGTCTGGTGGTTCCTCTGCACCCTCTCCAAAATCAGAGCGTCCTTTCTATAAATGGGTGCCCAGAACTGGATGGCATATTCCAGGTGAAGGCGCACCAGTGCCCTGTAAAGAGGCATAATGACATCCCTATCCCGTGAATCCTTTTGATCTCTAAGGGTTCTTCCACTTTCATGTAACATTTTCCTTTGAGTCACATACTGTAGCCCAGGTGTCTCCAACCTGTAGCATGGTAGCCCATGTGGCTTGCAGGGTCCCCTGTTTTCCAAGTATACAGCACGTCCTGTTTCACTAAATTCTTTACGTCTGGGTTATCCGCCACAAGGTGGCGCAGTGGACTGCAGAAAGACTTGTGGCATCTCCCGGCCTTATAAAAAGCCAGGAACCTCCCACAAATTCCCAGTTTTCCTTCTGCAGTTGGACTGCTAGATAGAATATGTCTCTCTCTCTCTCTTGCGTAGGTGAGCGAGGCAACCAGGCCTGCGGCCCTGCAATTGACCGTGGGATTTTCATGTGCTGCGGGATGCTCATGTGTATTTTTACTTATGTCTTTCAGGCGGAATACCACTCCCACTCCCCCTTCACAAAATAGACTTCTGGGGGCATCCCGTGTGGCTTCTGTCTTAAGCCTTTACCCACTACTGGTCTATTGCGCCTGTGTTAATCACCATATGGAGGCTTCAGGGGATAGCTACGTTCCATGTGTGGGTATCCCCTGTGATTAACAGTGTCACATTGTGCGAATGCCATGTGCTGACAGTGTCATTGCGCTACAAGCTGGTTTGCCTGCTTCGCTTCCCAGCTCTGTGCCTCCCTCTGCTTCCCCTACTCCCCCGCTCCTGCAACTAGGCCCCTGTGAGGGCACTGTTAGCAGGGAGTCTCATTTTGATTTGGCTCTGCGGGTGGCTAACATTGAGAGGCAGCTTGCCAGGCCTGTTCCTAGGAAGGCCTCTGGCAAGAAGCGGCACCTGGATCCCAGGCCCTCCCCCCTTGCTAAGATGTATGTGGGGATTGATGAGTTTGGTGGCTGTCACCCCCTTGAGATGGGGGGACTTTCCCAGGATTCTGACTCCTCTGGGAACCAGCAGGAGGGTTGCGATAGTGACCCTCGGTCGGTGTCCGGAGAGGATTCATGGTACCCTGAGGACGCTGATAATCTGCTGTCACTTATTTTTTATATATTGCACATTGCTGCCCCTGAGGTGGCTAAGAGAAAGCAGGGGGAGCTCTTTCGCCCTGGTAAACAGCGTCCAGAGTTCCCTGAGCAAGAACATTTTACCATTTTGGTACTGCAAGAATGAGAACGTCCTAGCAGGCTGCCTGCTGTGCCCAAGGGTTGGATAAAAGGTATCCCTTTCCTGCTGATCTTGTTAAGAAGGCTTGACTACCTCTCTGAGGGATGGTGAGGACCGGCGCATGGATCAATTGGCCTGCCATGCTTTTACCTGTTTGGGGGCTGGATTGCGTCCGACCTGTGCCGCTGCCATTACTGCTATTGTCCTCAAGAGGCTGCTCAAGCGTCTCCTTGATGGTGCTACAGCTGGTAGCGGGGGGGGGGGGGGGGACTATAGTACTCTCTTACTTTGTTCTGATTTAGAGGCCATTTCGGGGGTCCTCCATCCTCCTCCCTTCCTTTCGGCTCCCAGAGGAGGTTGTGGCTCCCTCTTCTCTAGCGGCCGCAGAGATTCTTGGGGCCGTGGCAGATCCCGTGGTCGTCCCGGTCTCTCCTGGATACCAAGCCCAAACTCTCAGGCATGAAGGGGCGCCCTCACCCATCCGGGTAGGGGGGCGGTTTCGGCTCTTTGCTCACGTCTAGAGGCTTCACGTCTCAGACCGGTGGATACAGGAGGTATTGTCCTCCGGTTACAAGATCTGAAGGGACTTAACAAATTGTCAGATTCAAGCATTTTCGTATGGAGATGCTACGCTCTGCTGTCAGTACCCCTCACCCGGGAGACTTCATGACCACTGTGGACATCAAGGATGCTTATCTTCCTGTGCCTATCTTTCCAGGTCATCAGAGATTTCTAAGGTTCGCGCTGGAGGATCAGCATTACCAGTCTGCGGCTCTGCCCTTCGGTATCACCTCGGGTGTTCGCCAAGATACTGGCGGGAGTGATGGCTCTGCTACGGATCCAGGGCATCCGCATCATTCCTTACCTGGACGACATCCTGATTGTGGCCCAGTCCTTTCCTCGGGCCGATCACTCAGATGGTGACCCCCACTCTGGAGTTCTTCGGTTGGGTGTTCAACTTTCCCAAGTCTTCTCTGTCCCCGTCCTTGGTGAGGTCCTTTCTGGGCATGACTCTGGATACCTCTCAGGTCAAGGTGTTCCTTCCTCAGCAGAAGGTGGAGGATCTTCAGATGCAGGCTCGGGCTCTGCTATCATGTCCTCATCCCTCCATCCGTCAGGGGATGCAGTTGGTGGGCCTGATGGTGCCCTGCTTCAAGGCAGTCCCCTTTGTTCAGTTTCACATGAGACCTCTTCAGTTGCACCTGTTGTCAGTTGGGGATCGGGACCCTGTTTCCTTAGATCAAGAGTTTGCTCTGTCCCCTCTGGGCAGACGGTCCCTCTCGTCGTGGCTGGACTCAAGGAACCTTCTAGTGGGCAGGACCTTCCTGCCCCCGTGCTGGGAGAATGTCACCACAGATGCCGGTCTGACCGGTTGGGGAGGCTTCTGGAAGTCCCTGAGGTTCCAGGGTCGGCAGAGCCCACAAGAGGCCCATGCTTCCATCAAAGTCCTGGAACGGAGGGCGATCAGACTGGTTCTTTCTCGCCTGACCACTCACCCTCGGGGTCGGGCTGTTCAGATCCGCTCAGTCAACCAGACGGTGGTTGCCTACATCATTCATCAGGGAGGAACTCGGAGCAAGAAAGCCTTCAAGGAAGTGTCCCTGATCCTGTCTTGGGCAGAACAGCATGTTCCCGGCATCTCAGTGGTCTACATTCCGGGGGTGGAGAACCAGGAGGCGGACTCCCTGAGCAGGGGGACGTCTTGTATGGGGGAATGGTCCCTCAACAACCGGGTGTTCTCTCCCTGTGTCATCGCTGGGGGCAGCCGGACGTGGACCTGTTTGCGTTTTTTCACAATCGCAAACTTCCCAGATTTGTCTCTCTGTCTCAGGTTCCTCTGGCCTTCGCCACGGATGCATTGGCTATTCCTTGGAAGAAGTTTCGGCTTCTCTATGTGTTCCCTCTGTTTCCTCTCCTGGGCAGGGTCATGCACAAGATAGTCCAGGAGCAGGTACCTGCAATCCTGGTGGCCCCTTGTTGGCCAAGAAGGGTTTGGTTCGCAGATGTTGTGCAGTTGGCAGTAGACCGGTACGTCTTGCCCAAGGATCCAGATCTCCTCACTCGGGCAGCTACGCCACCCCAATTTAGAAACGCTGGCTTTACCGGCTTGGCTGCTGAAACCTCCATCTTGATGGAAAAGAGGTTACTTGCTTCTGTTGTTGATACCATGATTCGAACTAGGAAGAAGTCCTCGTCTTTTATCTATTACAGGGTCTGGCATGCTTACATTGCCTGGTGTGAGTCCAAATCTCTTTCCTGCCGGGTGTTTTCTTTTCCCAGAATTCTGGAATTTTGTAACATGGTTTGGATCTGGGCCTTCAACTTAGTACCCTCAAAAGCCATGTTTCAGCTCTGGCAATTTTTTTTTTCCAAAGATTTTTTGCCAATCACCGGCTGGTTAAAACTTTTTTCAGGGCGTTCCTCATGTGCGTCTACCCCGTAAGCCTTTGCTACCAGTCTGGGATCTGAATCTGGTGTTGTCTGATATGCAAGGGCCTCCCTTTGAGCCTATCCATAAGGCCGCCTTGCCCATTTTGATTCTTAAGGTAGCCTTTTTGGTGGCTATCACTTCTGTAAGGTGAGTTTCTGAGCTAGCTGCGCTTTCCTTCAAATCTCCTTATTTTGAGCGGCATCAGGATAAGGTGGTGTTTCGGCTTAAAGTGGACCGTCACCCTCCCGTGATCGGCCCGGGAATCTATAAGATTCCCAGGCCGATCACCTCCCTCCCCCCCAAATCCCCTTACCTTGTTCTTCGGCCGGCCACCGCCTCCCTCGCGCCCCTCTAGACGTGCGCGCGGGAGGCGGCGGCGGAGGAGCCGCTTGTCCGCGGCTGTCAAAAGGCTTGTCCGTCGGCGCGGGGAGAGGTGAGTTTTTCGGGTGATCGGGGGGGTTTCACCCCGATCGGGGGTGCCCCACCGAAGTGGACCAAGACCCAGGATAGTCAAAATCCTGGGTGTTGGTCCACTTTAAGCCAGATTTCTTGCCTAAGGTTGTGTCTACCTTTCATCTCAATCAGGACATTGTCTTGCCTTCATTGTGTCCTAATCCTGCTAATTCCAAGGAGCGGACTCTGTATTCTCTGGATGTGGTCAGGGCTCTGAAGTTCTCTTTGGTTGCTACTGAGACTTTTAGGAAGTCTGATGCTCTGTTTGTTCTCACTTCTGGGTCTAGGAAGGGTTTGCCTCTGGCTAAATCCACTATCAGCAAGTGGATCCGTCAGGCGGTGATACAAGCCTATTCTGCTAAGGGGAAGGAGCGTTCCTTCCCCCTTACTGCTCATTCCACTCGTGCTGTTGGTGCCTCCTTGGGCTTTTCAGCACCAAGCTTCTGTTGAACAAGTTTGCAAGGCCGCTACTTGGGTCTTCTGTTCATACTTTTTCCAAGTTTTACAAGGTTGATGTTAGGGCCTCAGCTGATGCTGCTTTTGGCCGCAAAGTTCTTCAGGCGGCAGTGGTTTAAACTGCCCGCCGTTGTTCTTGGGGATCCCACCCTACTTTACGGACACTGCTTTGGATGTCCCAGACGTAAAGAATTTAGTGAAACAGGACGTGCTGTATACTTGGAAAAATACAATTCTGTGAGTACTCACCTGTAGAATTGATTTTGTAGTATTCAGCACGTCCTGTTTCACCCCTCCCTTGTTATTATTATTCTTGGTCACCTCTGTATGGTGATTTGTTCAAATGTTCATTTTGGGATTTCTTTCATTATTGTTCTCCCGGCTTCTTGTCTAACTGCTTTGTAACACTGGGAATTTGTGGGAGGTTCCTGGCTTTTTATAGGGCCGGGAGATGCCACAAGTCTTTCTGCAGTCCACTGCGCCACTTTGTGGCGGATAACCCAGACGTAAAGAATTTAGTGAAACAGGACGTGCTGTATACTACAAAATCAATTCTACAGGTGAGTACTCACAGAATTGTATTTTTGTGGCTCGCAAGCTGTTGGACCCGGACACTAGTGGAAGTCTATCACACTGGTGAGGCTGGGAGGAGGGGGCCCAGGCATTGTTAGTGCTGTGCTTGGATTAAGTGTAGAGTCAGACAGAGAAGTGTGCTAACTTACCTCTCTGTGCAACTTACAGCACCACCCTAATCTATCTAGTCCCCCTGCTCAGTGACAATGTCCTATTTCTGGGGTGCTCAGAGAATGTAAGTTGTAGAGATGGTAACTGAGAAATTTGTACCTCATGGCCTCGACCCAAGTCACAGCATTAGTGGGATCACATGGTATTGCTCCCCTGATACAGGTCATAGAGACCATGGTAGTCTGCTGAGCCAGTGAACAGAGCCCTGCCAATCTGTAGGAATGCCACCAGCTCTGTTGATATAGCCCGGTCCACAATAAGATTATATCGGGCCAGCAGCTAACCGTATACCGTATAACATAACTGATAAGCATGGACAAGTGAGTTTGGGATCTAGATCTAAACAGCAGCCCAATATTAACCGCCCTTAACTGATGCAGAAACAAATTATAGTACCCAGGACTTGCTCCTAGAAAAGCTGTATGGACAGTTAGAAATCCCAGCTCTAAGCTGTTTTTACAGTATGTTTATGATGATCTACTGTGCAAGCAACGTCTGTCCTAATCGGTCATTCTCTTTCTAGGCCTCAATGATCCTGGAAAAAAGACAAGTGCTCCTAATGGTGTCTTGAGAGAGGAGGACTTCCCAGCTATTGGTACAGCCGTTCCTGCTCCTCTACTCAGGTAAGCCAGAGAGGTATTAAAGCAGCGCTGGTGTTGGCGTCATCTTTTCCTAGTGCCTAAATGTTAAACTCTAGCTTGCATATAGCTTTGATCGTTGTGATCAAGGTCATTCATACAATAAAAAAGCAAAATTCAACAATGCAACAATGTTTTCCTGTAAGGAAATGAATTACACAAGTTACATATTGTGTGGAAATTGCAGCACTTGACTATAGTATCCTTTTTAAAGAGGATCAAAAGCCACCGTGGGCACGCTCCCTGTTAAAGGGTAGCGGGGGATGTGGCCGCCAGCACGGTTGGATCTCTTTTGCATTAGACGAGCTCCTGGACGAAGGGGCTCGGATGGATCCGAGCGCGCAGATTGGACAAGTGGCTGCACATGCGCCGTAGCACGGGGAAGAGTTAGGTTTGTTTGGACGACCTGGGGGGTTTCACACAATGGGGCACCCCCGACGATTAAACAATTGTCTGGTCCCATGTCTGAAGCAAAGCAACTATCAGATGTGTCCACTCTGGGGTTCATGGGTGTCTGTGCTGTCAGCCAATAACTGTGTCCGTCATGGCCTTGCTTCAAAAGGGTATTTCAAAGGGCAAGTCCACAGACCTCAGATCATGGGTACCTTTGGGTATGAGACACCCCATTTATCTTCATCCCAGGGCGCTTCTCCCACCTGCATGGCTGGTATGAGAAGCTGGCGCGGTGTCTGGTCCTAGCTTCAGTACAGCATGCTTCTATTGAGATCATTGGGTGCCTGCATAGATTGTGTCCTACTGATCAGAGGTGAGGTCGGACCTTCACCATGATTTATTGAAAAGCCCAAACCCTTAAAAAATGATTCCCCAGCATCTAAAATTAGTAAGTTTTTAGTCACTTACTGATTATTCTTTCCCCCACTGGGCTGCAACTCTGTTAAGGACTCTAGGATACGGGCGCCGCCATCTTGACTCTGAAGAATCACACTTAAATAAACTAAACACACTAAAATACAGGGGGTGGGTTATAGCTGTGCTTTGCTCAGACAGAGCAGAGCTGGGGTCAGGAAAAGGTCAGCAGTCCCAGAATGCAGAGCAGCAAAGTCAGAAGGCACTTCCTGTTCGCAGGCTGCCTGATGTTCCATGAGCCGCCATCTTGGATGTTTAAAGGCTCATAACATGCAGTAGATGCAGGTAGGATGATTTTTAATGTGAGCAATCTGTATGTGGAGGGTGTGGGAAACATAAAAGATAGGCTCTTATTCAGGGTGAAGGTCCGCTTTAAGTCTTAAGGATATTAACCCCTAATTGAGATTGCGTTAGCTGCGGTGATCTCAGGTGCCCTGCTCATTCAGATGGCCTGGGGATGGGAGCCCCTAAAGAGAACTGGGAATGTGACCACTCCCACATTGTCGATCATTAATATACACGTCATACAGCGCTGGCTGGATCAGTGCTTGCACATGCGTCGTAGAACTGGTGATGGTTACGTTTTTACGTTACGTGGTTTTCACATAGCTGGGCATCCCAATTTTGGTGCCTCCAAGGCAACCAGAAAATTCTGGGTTTTGTTCCCCTTAAACACGATGTCCAGGCAAAAAACCCTATTCTGACCTTTTGTCCCACGCAGATTGCTCCTAGTCCAGGACTCCAGCTCTTACCTGATCACTGGATCCAGGTTCCACGTCAAACAGCCCGATTGCTCGCTCCTTCCGTGTTTGATGGGGCAACGCAACACCCCCTGCCATCAACACCATAGCACTGATACGCCCCCTCCATACTGTGTATTGGAAGGGGTATGTCAAGACTTTGCACGCTCCTTCCATTGCCGTGAATGGAGGTGACTGATAGGCGGGGGTTGCGCCACGTCAAGAAGCAGGAAGCACCAGATGATCTGGTGGCACGGAACGTAGATTCGCCAATCGGCTAAGGCAACCACAACCGGACTAGGAGCGATCATCTGCGGAAAACAAAAGGCAAGTATATAGTATAGAATATAAAGTAGTAGTAGAATATCATTTTTTTTATTTATTTAACGTCTATGATCCTGCTTGGAACAGACTTCAGTTGTTGATGTCCTCTGGTTCCAAGATATAGATAAACTTGATCCGGCTTATTTGGTCCAGTTCAGTAAATCCAAGACAGCACCACCACTGGAAAGGAATTTGTTTTTCCCAAAAATGCTTTGCCTTCTGCTATAGGGAACATCCGCAGCTGCTAGGTTATGTCAGCAGGTCACATGTGTCCCTCTTAGATGTGGTCAAGCACCTGGTTACATGCCTGGACCAGGTCAGACTTTTTTTTTTCCCTGTCCTCAAACTATTCTGGGATTAGGTGTCAGACGTACCCAATTTATGAATTGTGTCTGATCTGTATAGACCAAATCCATGCAAACTGTTATTTAGATTTTTTGTATTTGCAGCATGACTAAACCTGCTCCTAAACTGAAAGAGGAGGATTTCCCCAGTCTGACACCAGCAGTTACATCATCTGTGCCACCCTCTGCTTCTCCATTTACATCGGGTATATCCTACACTGCGTCCACCAGGTCCTCCAAAGCCTTTCAAGAGGAGGACTTTCCAGCCTTAGTGTCCAACAGCAAGCCTGGAGCACAATTAAAATCTGTTGGTTCCGCCTGGGCTGCCCCTACTCCTAAAAACACATCAAAAACCACTGCCCCCAATGCCCCTGCACCTGGCAAGGCCTCAAAGAACGTAACTACACACAACAATATGAAGGGAGTCTCCAAAAAATCTCCAAAAGCTCTGTCCCTCTCGGAGGATGAAGAAGATGGCACCGGTATGACCGCGCAAGAGTTCCGTAGTGCTCCAACCATGATTGATATCTCTAAGCTTTTGACTTCCCCTAATCCTCAAACCAGTGGGAAGATCAA
Source organism: Gastrophryne carolinensis (assembly GCA_027917425.1). Lineage (NCBI taxonomy): Eukaryota > Metazoa > Chordata > Amphibia > Anura > Microhylidae > Gastrophryne > Gastrophryne carolinensis. Next base: position 43,525,183 of record CM051240.1, on the reverse strand, counting down.
TAAAAAGAAGCGAGTGGGCTCTGAGAAGCAGAGTACTCCCATTAGTGTCCACCCTCCAGAAGACAGGTCCATAAGTTCTTCTCTAAAGGAAAATGCCATAGAGAGCGAGCACACTCCAACCTCGCCGCCAACTTCCATCCTGAGTGACATGTCAAATACAGTTGTAAATGGACTCGGTGATAGAAAACCACCAGAGAAAGGAGGCGGGGTTAAAGAACCTCCTGGATTAAAGAAAGCGGCAAATTTTATACCAAAGTATCCCCTTCCGGATGAAGATTTCCCAGCACTGGGGAACAATAATGCCCCCACTAAGCCACCACCAGGTAAGACTAGACCAGGGTTACTCAACCACTTCTTGTAAAGGTCCATTTACAGGCATCTGGTGAGATGTGAAGGTCCGGGCAGGGGGCTGTCACAGGGGTGGACAGTTAGAAATTAACATGGGAGGGATATAAATTCCCCAAGCAAAACTAAAAAGGCTGCTTGCCCCACCCCCTATTGGGAACTGGGGAAAACTGCTTTTTTTCTTTATTGCATGGCACGGCCCGCTTCGGTATTCATAACAGTTGGGTTATTTCGCCAGTGGCGCAGTGGCACTGCAGAAAAGCTGTGGCTTGTCCCGGCTCCCTATAAAAACGGGCTTAACCATAGGGTTCCCAGTGTTTCCTCTGCAGTGGACTGCAAAGTTAGCAGATGGCACTCTCTTGCGCAGGTGAGCAGGGCAACCAAGCCTGCGGCCCTGCACGTCTATTTCCATTTTCCATCCGTTTCTGGACCCTCACTGCCTCCCAGCCTTGGCTGACAGATCGGGTGAAGGTAGAAGAGCACTAGGGTCAAGTGCTCCTGGAGCGCAGCTCCAAGCCGCAGACCCTGTAAAACAAAGGGTAGCCGGCCATAGGCTTTATGGTGAGCCTATTAGGGATGCGGAGTTTCTGTCCTAGCTTCTGAGGGGGTAAGTAGTTTGGGGACTGTCCCCTCTCTTTCCTTTGGGTCCCTCCCCGCGCCCCCCCTCCCTCCCTGACAATGGCTGCTTCTCTCTCTCTCTTCCCCCCCCCCCCCCCCCCCCTCTAACTTGGCTCCTCGAGGTACCTCTGCCAGCGCCATTTTGGACGTGCTGCGCGTCTGGATTTCTCCCCTCCTGGCTGCAGCGCTGCTTCCTCTGGTGGGTCGCCTTATCCAGCGGTCTGTGCCTGTGTGAACCCGGCGGTGTCTTTGGTCCGTGAGTCCCCCTTGGGGGATTTTTAATTGAATTGGGGTATTTTGCTGCGGGATGCTTATGTGTGATTTTACTTATGTCTTTCAGGCGGGATACCATTGGGTGGTAGTTTCTCCCGGCTCCACTCCTTCCTCCCCCTCATTCCCCCTTTATTAACTTCTGGGGGCATCCCGTGGGAGGGCATCCCGGGTGGCTTCTGTATTAAGCCTGTACCCACTACTGGCCTATTGCGCCTGTGCTAATCACCATATGGAGGCTTCTGGGGATAGCGTGCTTGGGGGCAAGCCCGGCTGTGTTCCATGTGTGGGGTATCTCCTGTGAGTAACAGTGTCACGGTGTGCGTGCTGTGCTCTGAAAGTGTCCTTGCGCTTCAAGCTGGTTTGCCTGCTTCGCTTCCCAGCTCTGCGCCTCACTCGGCTTCACCTACTCCCCCGCTCCTGCAATTGGGCCCCAGTGAGGGGAATGCTGGCAGGGAGTCACATTCTAATTTGGCTCTGCGGGTGGCTAACATTGAAAAGCAGCTTGCCAGGACTGTTCCTAGGAAGGCCTCTGGCAAGAAGAGACACCTGGATCCCAGGCCCGCTCCCCTTACTGAGATGTATGTGGGGATTGATGATCTTGGTGGCTGTCACCCCCCTGAGATGGGGGAGCTCTCCCAGGACTCTAACTTCTCTGGGAACCAGCAGGAGGGTTGCGATAGTGACCCTGGGTCTGCGTCCGGAGAGGAATCATGGTACCCTGAGGACACTGATAATCTGCTGTCACATATTTTTGAAATTTTGCACATTGCTCCCCCTGAGGTAGCTAAAAGAAAGCAGGGGGAGCTTTTTCGCCCTGGTAAACAGCGTCTAGAGTTCCCTGAGCAGGAACATTTTACCACCTTGGTGCTTAAAGTGGAGCAACACCCAGGATTTTCACTATCCTGGGTGTTGTTCCACTTCCGCAGGGCACCCCGATCGGGTGAAACCCCCAGAAAGCCCAAAAAAACTCACCTCACAGCCGACGGACAAGCTGAGGCCGCTGGAGGCCGCCTCTTGCGCGTCCCTTTTACAGGGAGCGCGCCCGCCATTCACAAGCGGCCAGCGTGGATGCGCGCGAGAGGCGGTGGCGGCGGCCCGCGCATGCGCCGTTGGAGCGGGGAGAAGGTGAGGTTTGTGGGCGTCCGGGGGGGGGTTTCACACAGCGGGGCATCCCGATTTCGGATTCCCCGCGAGGAGGGAGCTGATCGGCCTGGGAATCTTTTATAGATTCCCGGGACGATCAGCGGTGGGCGTTGGTCCACTTTAAAGAATGGGAACGTCCTAACAAGTTGCCTGCGGTGCCCAAAGGTTTGTATAAAAGGTATCTTGTTAAGAGGTGGTCATTTCCCCCTGAAGTGGACACTCCCGTGCTAGGCTTGTCCAATTCTTCGGTCATGCCTTCCCCTGACACTACCACTCTGAGGGACGGAGCGGACCGGCGCATGGATCAAGTGGCCTGCCATGCTTTTACCTGTGTGGGGGCTGGCTTGCGCCCAGTATGTGCTGCCGCCATTACTGCTATTGCCCTTAAACTGCTTAAGTGTCTCATTGATGGCACAACAGCTGGTAGTGTGGGGGAGGAATATAGGACTCTCTTATCTTGCACTGATTTTGTGGCCTTTATCCTTACTGCTATGGATGATGCTGTGCAGCTGTGTGGAAGGACCTCTGCGCTCTTGGTGGCGATGCGCCGCTCTGTCTGGTTGCGCCAGTGGGCAGCTGACGCTGCGGCTAAGAAAGCCCTCACTGGCCTCTCCTTCGTGGGGCTGCGGCTGTTTGGGGAACGTCTTGGTGTTCTAGCCAATGATGGAAGGCTGCCTCAGCGAAGGAGGCAGTCTCGGCCCTTTCGGGGGTCCTTTGCCCCTCTCCCTTCCTTTCGCATTCCCAGAGGGGGCCGTGGCTCCCTCCTCTCCAGCGGTCGCAGAGATTCTTGGGGCCGTGGCAGAACCCGTGGTCGTTCCGGTATCTCCTGGAATCCTAAGTCCAAACCCTCTCCCAAGCCCCCTCAGGCATGAAGGGGTGCCCTCACCCATCCGGGTGGGGGGACGGCTTCGGCTCTTTGCTCACGTCTGGAGGCTTCATGTCTCAGACCAGTGGATTCAGGAGGTAGTGTCCTCCGGTTACAAGATAGAGTTTGCAGCCTGCCCCCCCCCCCCCCCCCCCCCCCCCAAGATTCATCAGATCCCGGATGTCTTTAAACCCCCTGGCCGCTCATGGATTGCTTCTGGCTGTTCATTGCCTGTTAGAGTCCGGAGTCATTTGTTTGGTGCCTCATCAAGAAAGAGGTCAGGGGTACTATTCCAATCTTTTCATGTTCCCCAAAAAGGACGGCTCTCTGAGGCCCATCCTGGATCTGAAGGGCCTCAACAAATTTGTCAGATTCAAGCATTTTTGCATGGAGACGCTGCGCTCTGCTGTCAGTACCCTTCGCCCAGGCGACTTCATGACCACTGTGGACATCAAGGATGCTTATCTTCATGTGCCTATCTTCCCAGGTCATCATAGATTTCTTAAGGTTCGAGCTGCAGGGTCAGTATTACCAGTTTGTGGCTCTACCCTTCGGTGTCACCTCGGCACCTCGGGTGTTCACCAAGGTGCTGGCAGGAGTGATGGCTCTGCTAAGGAACCAGGGCATCCGCATCATTCCTTACCTGGACACTCAAATGGTGACATCCACTCTGGAGTCTTTCGGCTGGGTGATCAACTATCCCAAGTCTTCTCTGTCTCCGTCCTTGGTGAGGACCTTTCTGGTCATGACGCTGGATACCTCTCAGGTCAAGGTGCTCCTTCCTCAGCAGAAGGTGGAGGGTCTTCCGCTGCAGGCTCGGGCTCTGCTGTCATGTCCTCATCCCTCCATCGGTCAGGGGATGCAGTTGGTGGGCCTGATGGTGTCCTGCTTCGAGGCGGTCCCCTTTGCTCAGTTTCACATGAGACCTCTTCAGTTGCACCTCTTGTCAATTTGGGATCGGGACCCTGTGTCTCTGGATCAGGAATTTGTTCTGTCTCCCCTGGCCAGACAGTCTCTCTTGTGGTGGCTGGACTCAAGGAACCTTCTGGGGGACAGGTCCTTCCTGCCCCCGTTCTGGGAAACGGTCACCACGGATGCGAGTCTGATCGGCTGGGGGGGCTTCTGGAAGTCCCTGAGGTTCCAAGGTCGGTGGGCCCACAAGAGGCCCATGCTTCCATCAACGTCCTGGAACTGAGGGCGATCAGGTTGGTTCTTTCTCGCCTATCCACTCACCTCCGGGGTTGGGCTGTTCAGATTCGCTCAGACAACCAGACGGCGGTTGCCTACATCAACCATCAGGGAGGGACTCGGAGCAAGCGAGCCTTCAAGGAAGTGTCCCTGATTCTGTCTTGGGCGGAACAGCATGTTCCCTGCATCTCAGCGGTCTACATTCCAGGGGTGGAGAACCAGGTGGCGGACTCCCTGAGCAGGGGGACGTCTTGTCTGGGGGAGTGGTCTCTCAACAACCAGGTGTTTCTCTCCCTCTGTCACCGCTGGGGTCAGCCGGACGTGGACCTGTTTGCGTCCCGTCACAATCAAAAACTTCCCATTTGTCTCTCTGTCTCAGGATCCTCTGGCCTTCACCACAGATGACTTGGCAATACCTTGGACGGAGTTTCAGCTTCTCTGTGTTCCCTCTGTTTCCTCTCCTGGGCAGGGTCATGCGCAAGATAGCCCAGGAGCGGGTACCAGCCATACTGGTGGCCCCTTGTTGGCTAAGAAGATTTTGGTTCGCAGACGTCGTGCGGTTGGCAGTAGACCGGCACGTCTTTCCCAAGGATACAGATCTTCTCACCCAGGGGCAGCTACGCCATCCCAATTTACAAACTCTGGCTTTAACAGCTTGGCTGCTGAAACCTCCATATTGATGGAAAAGGGGTTGCCTGCTTCTGTTGTTGATACCATGATTCGGGCTAGGAAGAAGTCATCTTCCTTTATTTATTACAGGATCTGGCATGCTTACATTGCCTGGTGTGAGTCCAAGTCTCTTCCCTGTCAGGTGTTTTCTATTCCCAGGATTCTGGAATTCTTGCAACATGGTTTGGATCAGGGCCTTCAATTTAGTACCCTAAAAGGCCATGTTTCAGCTCTGGCGATTTTTTTCCAAAGATCTTTTCCAATCACCGGTTGGTTAAAACCTTTTTTTCAGGGTGTTTTTCATGTGCGTCCACCCTGTAAGCCTTTGCTACCAGTCTGGGATTTGAATCTGGTGTTGTCTGCTCTGCAAGGGCCTCTCTTTGAGCCTGTCCGTGATGCTACCTTGTCTGTTCTGATCCTTAAGGTAGCCTTTCTGGTGGCTATCACTTCTGTAAAGCGATTTTCTGAGCTAGCGGCACTTTCCATCAAACCTCCTTATTTTGAGAGACATCAGGATAAGGTGGTGCTCCGGCTCAAGCCGGACTTCCTGCCAAAGGTTGTGTCTGCCTTTCATCTTAATCAGGACATTGTCTTGCCTTCATTGTGTCCTAAACCTGCTAATTCCAAGGAGCGGACTCTGCATTCCCTAGATGTGGTCAGGGCTCTGAAGTTTTATTTGGTCGCCACTGAGCCTTTCCGGAAGTCTGATGCTTCTTGTTCTCACTTCTGGACTTAGAAAGGGTTTGCCTCCGGCTAAATCCACTATCAGCAAGTGGATCCGTCAGGCGGTGGTTCAAGCCTATTTTGCTAAGGGAAAGGAACCTCCCTTTAGGATTACTGCTCATTCCACTCGTGCTATTGGTGTCTCTTGGGCTTTACAGCACCAAGCTTCTGTTGAACAAGTTTGCAACGCCGCTACTTGGTCTTCAGTTCATACTTTTTCCAAGTTTTCCAAGGTTGATGTTAAGGCCTCATCGGATGCTGCTTTTGGCCGCAAGGTGCTTCAGCCAGTAGTGACTTGAACTTCCGGCTGTTACTCATTGGGGATCCCACCCTACTCTGGACACTGCTTTTGGATGTCCCAACTATTATGAATACCGAAGCGAGTCGTGCCATGCAATAAAGAAAAAAGCAATTCTGTGAGTACTCATCTGTAGAATTGTTTTTGTTCTTGCATTGCACGGCCCGCTTTGCCCCACCCTTGTTATCGTTATTCTTGGTTGTCTCTTTATGGTAATTGTTCCAAGGCAATTGTGGTTTTTTACCTTTTTCACATTTTTTACTTATTCTCTCCCGGCTTCTTGTCTCACTGCTTGTGTATGCTGGGGAAGTCTATGGTTAAGCCCATTTTTATAGGGAGCCGGGACAAGCCACAGCTTTTCTGCAGTGCCACTGCGCCTTGTGGCGGAATAACCCAACTGTTATGAATACCGAAGCGGGCCGTGCCATGCAAGAACAAAAACAATTCTACAGGTGAGTACTCGCGGAATTGCTTTTTTTTTGCCCCCACAGAACCTACAGCTCTGGCCTGTGGCACACCGATTTTAGCCCCCCCAAGCATTCTGTGCAGGCCGTGTACAGGGGTGAACTGGGGCCCAAAATTAAGTAAAGCGGGCAACATAGAAGCAACAGAGTGCAGGGCTGTCAGGGCAGGGGTCCGGAAATCTGACACAGAGGTCCGCCATTTGAGTACGGCGGACTAGATGTTAATTGTTAAAGTAGGCTGGTGCCCCTGGCAGGATATCAGGAGATTTTTATTGGGGTCTTATTCATATGAATGTGTGAATTTGCAAGCTAGGGCCATTTGGCTTTTTCATATGCTCACTAGCCACAAGCAAAGGAGATTTGGAAGAAACATGTGAGAATTGACTAATGATTGGCAAATGGGCCCCCAATGAATCCCCCAGGCCATTGCTGCTGCTAGTTCTGCCTCTGGCAAGTTTCAGCTCCCCAGAGACCGTGCTGTGGAGGATAAGCAGTGAGTAAAGTTTTTTCCCTCCTATTATTATTATTATTATGGTTTATTTATATAGCGCCATCATCTTCCGTAGCGCTGTACAAAGTAGTGATCACAGACAGGGTAGAAACATACAGTACATAGACTATTTCAGATGCAGTGTTACAGAGTTTACAGTGAATATTCTGAATACAAGATACAATAGGAAAGAGAGCCCGGCCCTTGCAAGCTTACAGTCTAAAGGATGAGGGGTGAAGACGAGGGGGAAGGCTCACACACAGTCAGTAATAAGCATTGTGGCATGTGTCCTTTAGAGAATTGGGCACCTTTTGAAGGTTTTGAGAGTTGTGGAGTGGCGGATTGGGCGGGGGAGGGCATTCCAGAAGATAGGAGTTGCATGTGAGAAGTCCTGGAGGCGGGCGTGAGAGGAGGTGACCAGGGTGGAGGACAGGAGAAGGTCGGCAGCAGAGCGGAGGCTGCGTCTAGGTTTATATTGTTGGATTAGAGATGAGATGTAGGGAGAGTCCTAGTTGGAGAGAGCTTTGTAGGCGAGAGTTTTGAACAGGATTCGCTGTGGGACTGGCAGCCAGTGTAGGGATTGGCAGAGAGGAGCAGAGTTGGATGAGTGGGAGGAGAGATGGATGAGGCGAGCAGCAGAGTTCAGGATAGATTGGAGGGGTGCCAGTCTGTTAGTTGGTAAGCCACAAACAAGGATGTTGCAGTAATCCAGTCAGGATATGACCAGGGCATGCACTAACATTTTAGTGGTGTCAGGTGAGAGGAAGGGACGGATGCGTGAGATGTTTTTAATTTGGAGGCGACAGGAGGTGGCCAGGGAGTAAATATGTGGTTTGAATGAGGCACCGAGCTTGGGGAGTTGCTGTTATGACAGAAATAGACGTGTTAGAGAGGAGAGGGGAGTTAGATGGTGGGAAAATGACCAGTTCTGTCTTGTCCATGTTTAGCTTGAGGTAGCGAGATGAATGAAGAAGTAGCTGCAAGGCATTTGGAGAGGCGAGATAGGAGAGAGACTGTCCTGACAATTTGAAAACCACAGACAACCTATACTCCCCTTACCCCTTGGATTGGACCCTGTTAATCCAGCACAGAGCTGATAACAGGATACTTATGCTCCTCACTTGGCCAGTCAGCTTTAATTGTTCTGCCCCAACTTTTGATGGAACTTGGACCCTTGTTAATAAAGTGTGCTGGAGCCAGTTGGACCATGCATGCAGTCCTTCTGCAATTGGCTCAGAACTTTACCAGCATGGCCTGAGGTTCAAGTGGAGTAATCACTGGTTAAGCCGGCTCTGGATTCTAAAAGATTCCAGGCCTGGTTGTCTAAGTGCCCCTGGGACTCGGGATGCCGCACTGTGTGAACCCCCCACAGTGGTTCGCATTTGCTTATCTTTTCGATGGCCCTTCACACTGATAGCAGACCGTTGCCACATCCCTGCAGCCATCCAGGATGGGATGCTCACTTTTAAAGTGGACCAAAACCCTGATGGATTGGCCCGGGAATCTAAGATTCCCGGGCCGATCCATTCCCTCCCCGCGGGACATCCAAAATTGGGATGCCCTGCTGTGTGAAACCCCCCCAGGACTCCCACTACACTTACCTGAATCCCGGTCCAACTGCGCAGGCGCCGCTAAGCCTTGCATAGCTCAGCGGCTCCGAGCGTGCTGATTTGGACGTGCGGCCGCGCATATGCCGTAGGACCGCGGTGAGGTCAGTTGAACCGGGCGATCTGGGGGGTTTCACATAGTGGGGCACCCCCAATCACTTTAACCAGTGCTTTATGTCATGTGTTTGTATGCACAGCAAAGCGCTGATTGGATGAGAGCCCACACATGAGCTGTGGGAATGGTGACAAGGTGAGTTGTGTGGGCAATCTTTGGATGCCCCAGGGACAGGAAACTATTACCAGGATAGTGAAAATCCTGGTGGTGATCCACTTTAAGTTTACACAAATTTAAAGGGGCCACAGCACTCAACCCTGTTAGCCAGCAATCCTATAATCTGTCTCTAAAATCTGGTTTAAAACAGAGGTATAGGCTGTTTGTTATTGATACACATATGCTTTAAACCAACAAGCAGCCAGGCTCTTCTGCCCTGCTCAACCCCCCATGTGTGATCCACTGCTTTCTTCTCCAGCCTAGAAACCCTGATTTGGATTCCTCCAATCAGCGAGTGCTGGAGCCAACTGGGAGACGTGTGGTTCAACTGGATCTTCAGAACCATTTAATAAAAAGTCCAGACCCTTAAACTATTCACCAGCATCTAAAATGAATATATTTCACGTTTTAGGCTGCTTACTTATTATTCTTTCCCCCACTGGGCTGCAACTCTGTTCCGGACTCTAGGATATGGGCGCCGCCATCTTGCCACAGGAACATCACATATTGAGGGGGGTTAAAAGTTCAGGGGGCGGGGTTATAGCTTTGCTTTGCACAGACAGAGCAGAGCTGGGGTCAGGGAAAGGATAGCAATCACAGAATGCAGAGCTGCACAGTCAGAAGACACTTCCTGTCTGCATGCAGCCTGAGACTTCAAGGCCGCCAACTTGCATGTTCAGGGGCTTAGAAAATGCAGGTAGGCAAAATTATTTTTAATGTGGGCAATCTGACTCCTATTAAGGGAGAAGTTCTGGTTTAAAGTGGACCAACACCCTGTCGGATCAGCCCGGGAATCTTGTAGATTCCTGGGCCAATCCGATCCCTCCCCGCTGGGCATCCAAAATCGGGATGCCCGCTGTGTGACACCCCCCCCCCCCCCAGGACTCCGGTAAACCTTACCTGAATCCCGGTCCAACGGCGCATGCGCGGGCTAAGTATACAGCACGTCCTGTTCCAGAATATAACTTACACATGGGTAATACATCCACAAAATGGCGCTGGACTGCAGAAAACAGCTTGTGGCCCCTCCCGGCCCTATATAAGTCAGGGACCTCCCGCAAATTCCCCAGTTTTCATCTGCAGTCTGGACTGCGAAGATAGAAGATGGCTCTCTATATACGCAGGCGAGCGGGGCTTACGCAGGACTATTACCACCCATTCTGGACCCACTGCCTCCCAGCCTCGGCTGACTGGTTCGGGTGAAGGTAGGACAGCACCGGGGTTAGGTGCTTGAGGAGACATGGGTAGACGGTATAGGCCTGTGGTGAGCCTTGTGGGATGCCCCCTCCCGCTCCAGGGGTTTCCCTTTAATCCCTACCCCCCCTTAGGTGTCTGCCCCCTCCTCTCCTTTTATTTCACGTGAGTGTTATGTGGTCACTGCTACCCTTGCTTCGCTCTCCCTGGGGAGATGGGGGGGGTGCGGTATGTCAAGCAGCCTGAATGCTCATTTGCTTGTGCCAGAATTGATTTTGTTGTATCCGGCAAGTCTTGCTTAATGTGTTTTACTGTTATCCGCCGCGCGTTTGTACAGCGCTCCGCGGACGCAGGATCATGTGGGCGCGATTTGCGCTCTTTGCGGGGGGGGCGGGCTCTGCAGATGACGTTTTCCGTATCACTTCTCTAGCGGCCCGCCCCTCGAGGTATATGCGGACGCCATTTATACCTTCCTCGTGCTGCGTGTCTGCTGTTTCCTACCGCGGTCCGTGAGTGCCGGGGGTTAATGGCAAGTCACCCGCTAGCCGCAGGTGACTTGTCAGCCCCCAGCCTTGTGAACTGGTATAGGGGTCTCATGGACCCCTTACCAGTTCACAAGGGGCTGAAAGTAAAAAAAAAAACACACACATGGAGAAAAAATATATATATATTTTTTTTTTTATACTTACCTCCCATCCATCCTGGAGCACTGTGTCCCACGCTGATCACTCTGGCTTCTGCTCTCCTGCTGCTGCTGGAAGCCTTTTATAGCTGCTGGGCGACAGAGCCTAAGGGGTTAATTTAAAAAAAAAAAACGACATAGGGTCCCAGGGGGGGGGGGGGACCCCATTTTTGGAATTTTAAGGGTTAGGGTTAGGCTAACCCTAACCCTTAAAAATCCCCAAAAAGACGTAGGGTCCTCCCTACCTGTCATAACCAGCCCATGGGGGCTTGTAGGAACAGAGTGGAGGGGCCAGGTTTGTGGCCCCCCACCCTGCAGCCTACAAGCCCACATAGCCTGTGTGGGCCCAGGCTCTTCTGACCCCCCCCCCCCCCCCCCCGGGCTTTGGGGAGGCAGGTAATTGGGGGTGCGGGGGTTAATAGCAAGTCACCCGCTAGTTGCAGGTGACTTGCCAGCCTCTAGCCTTGTGAACTGATATAGGGGTCTCATGGAACCCTTACCAGTTCACAAAGGGTTAACATTAAAAAAAAAAAGAACACACCAAACAAAAATGTCATTTATTGCTCACCTCACCCGATTGTCAGCTCCTGTGTCGATCAGCTGTCAGATGCCCTGGTGATCACTGGCCAGAGGAGGGGGGGGCAGGGGATCAGAGCATCCCCTGCCCCTCCACTGCTCTGCCCAGCGATCACCAGGGCATCTGACAGCTGAGCCGAGGAGAGCCGGGACACACGGGAGTGATGTCATAAGCCCCGCCCTAGTCGTCAAGATGGCGGCGCCCATTGGAAGGCAGGGGGAGAGGGCATTTGGAGCCGTCTCCTGAAGACTAAGCAGCCTGGGGGGGGCGATCGGAGGGGCCCCCCCCCCCCCCCCAGTGAAGAGGAGACCCGGCGGGAGGCAGCGCGACTGCAGGTAAGTAAATGTAAGTAAATGTCATTTTTATTTTATTTTTTTATTTTTTTTACAGTTAGCAGCTGCTGCTGCTGAAGGGGGGGGGGGGGCTATTCCGGGGGATCTCCTGGAGCCATCCGAGCCCCCACGGGGAATCGGATGTCACCAAATTAAAGAGGACCCAGTCGGATCCAACGAGGGGTCAGGTGAGTTTTTTTTTTTTTTTAACTAGCAGGGAGGGAAAGTCAAGCACGTAACACCTACGTGCTTGGCACTTAGGTACTTGCCAAGCCAGCACGTAGGTGTTCTGTGCTTGGCACTTAAAGGGTTAAGCTATTTGGTCAGAAATTGTGTTCCAGTAAATATGCTTAGGGTTTTATATGAGTAGTCCTATTGCTTATATCATTCTTTATATCCAGCTCACCAGGACCCATAAACCCCTTAGTCTTAGTCTCGTAACGTAGTTACGTTTTATGTGTCCTGGTGAGCCGGATATAGAGTGGTACTTGTTTGGGATTTACAGAGATCCTTCCCTGCTCCCAGGAGTTCCTCCCGAGAGGGGGTTTAGAGCTGTCAGGGTTTGGACATGTACATACTATTGCTTATATAATGTCAAGTAAAAGCCCCATGGCGTCTTGAGTTGGGGGCCTGATAAAATTGAGTCTGAGTTTGGCTTTGGCTTACCAGTTCACAGCTCTGGGTAGAGCCCACCGTGTACCTCTGGCTGTAATTATTTTGACATTTGTTCAAGTGGTGTGGGGCTACTGCTCTTGTCCGGCTTGGTTGGGGGGGGGGGGGAGTAACCATGATTAAGGCCCCAAAATGAATCTCTTACAGGACTGGTTCCATCATGACTGGTCCTGTGCCCATGAGACTGTCGGCAGCCAATTGCTAAGCAAATGCAGTCAAGTGGGTGTGGAACAGCTGAGGAGGGTGGAAGAGGAAAGTTTCAGGATGCAGAATGTTGGGGGTGGGGGGTATATTTGCAGGAGGCCTCACCCAGTGAGGATCACTTTAAGTGGAAACTGTTGAAGAGTCATCTAAGCCTGTTAGCTACTCCTGGGTCTCCCAGGCCCTATGTCACATCACCGGAAAACAAGAGGGACTAGATTGTAGACTTGCTTATTACTGATGTGGAATCCTTCATCACAGTATATTATCTTATAGGATTTTCTACAGTAACCACTGCGGCTCCTTTGGCGCCACCTCCCGGCCTCTCCTCTGCTGTTGGCAAACCCCCTCCTGGATTTTCCACCGCCTCGCCTGTGTCCATCCCTGCTGAAACACCGGTCAAATCGTTGAAGGAGTGAGTAATAAGTTTTGTGTGCGCTGTAATTAGCACTGTGATGTCAATAGAGCTGAGCAAAATGGAGCTTCTTTAAAGCGGACCAACACCCACCCCTGATCTGCCCGGGAATCTATAAGATTCCCGGGCCGATCAGCTCCCTCCCCGCGGGGCATCCGAAATCGGTGTGTGAAAGCCCCTAAAAACGTACCTTATCGGCGACCGATAAGCCGCCGCCCCTCTAGCAGGGCGCCCGCCGTTTGTGAATGGCCGGCGTGGGTGCGTGCCCTGTAAGAGGGCCGCGCGGGAGGTGGCGGCGGCTTATCCGGCGCTTGTCCCTCGCCGATAAAGTAAGATTTTAGGGGCTTTCTGGGGGGTTTCACACACGCGGAAGTGGACCAACACTCAGGATAGTGAAAATCCTGGGTGTTGGTCCACTTTAAAGCAGACCTTACGTCCTGGCAGCTTTGCCCCAGGGAGGCTGTAGGTCCACTGAGACCCTAACCCATCCCCTTTCTGCTGGCCCATATTGCCGAGATACCCGCTTCATTGCTTTGCTGCTTCATCATACTCTGCAGAAAAGGGCAGCATATGCTGTAGGCAGCCACACTGTTCGCTGCAGGGAAAGGTGAGTCTTGGCAAAGTGGAAGATAGGGGTTTGTTAGGTGTTTGGTTGAGAGGGGCGAGCGCCTGTCTCTGCAGAACCTAACCTATTATAGGTCCGATTTTAGTCGCATACCTCCTTTCCTATTTCTCTGGGCAATGGGTTGTACTGGCTATTGGATTGCTCAATCATTTTTGGCTCTCACTGGTAATTTTTCTCCATAGGATGTTCCGGCCGAACTAACGGTGCGCATCAGTGTTCCTAACAGCCACTATGCTTAGTATTTACTATTTGCGACTTACCTCTTTCCTCTCCATCCCCGCATGCTTTAGATTGTAAGCTTGCTAGGGCAGGACACTCACTCCAACTGTATCCCAGTATCAATTTGTATTTATGCATTTCTGTCTGACTCCTAATACCTATGTTTTAGATTCACCGTATTTTTGTACCCTATAAGACGCACCTACCCATGGGACGGGTTTTTTTTTCACATTCGCCCAATAAGACGAACTGACCTTTTCCCCCTGACTTTGGAGAAAAATAAGTGCGTCTTATAGGGCAAAATACGGTGTATAATTTTTTTTTTTTAGCATGTCTGTTACCATGTTTCTCCAAAAATAAGAGACCTGCTTTATATCATTTTTAGCTCGAGAAAGGCAGTAGGGCTTCTTTTCAGGGGATGTCTTAATATGAATACAAAGAGTAATATAATTGCCCACGTTCATTAGCCAGACTATAATACAAACATTCACAGCCCCATGAGCTAAAATTTTTACCTTAATAGGGGGAAAGATCCTACCTCACACTGATACTACATGGTGGTATATGTCAGCCCCATCTGTGCAAAGATAGTTTGTATGGGCGGAGCAGCCGGCACAGATGAGGGGGGGCAGCACAGTCTCTCCCATCCCTCTGTGACTTGGGCCTATGTTCCAAAGCATTTGTGAAAATGCTTAAAGTGGACCAACACCCAGGATTTTGACTATCCTGGGTTTTGGTCCACTTCGGCGGGGCACCCCGATCGGGGGTGCCCCGCTGTGTGAAACCCCCCAGAAAGCCCCAAAATCTTACCTGTCCCCGCTCCCACGTGACTGGACGGTCCAATCCCCGCCAACGTCCAGGCAGGGATCAGCAAGGTCCAAGCGGCTGCCGCCGCCGCCGCCTCCCTCGCGTCACTTTCGGCGCGCGCGCGCCCCCGCCGGCCATTCGCAGACGGCCGGCGCGGGCGCGAGCACGCCTACACGGGCGCGAGGGAGGCGGTTTGGGGTAAGCGATTTGGGGTGTCTGGGGGGGTTTCACCCCACGGGACATCCTGATCTCGGATGTCCCGCGGGGTGGGAGGTGATCGGCCCGGGAATCTTATAGATTTCCGGGCCGATCACCTCTTGGTGTTGGTCCACTTTAAAAATCACACTAGGGCTTATTTTGGGGGGGGGGTAATCTGTATTTGTTATACAGAAGATGATGCTGCTCTGTACACGAGCAATAATAATCAACGCTAATCTATATTTTGCCAATTTTTTTTAGGGTCTCATTCTGCAACCGGACCTACCTTGTACCTGAACATTTTCAGCAGAGGAACATTGACCTTATTAACTCCATTAAAGATTATCTACAAAGCGATGAGTCCAAGTTTAACGAGTTTAAATCCCTCTCTGGAAAATTCAGACAGGTAAAAATGCTTTTGTGAAAGAAATTGGTGTACATTCGACTGAGGCAGTTTTCCTTTCCATTGTCGGTAAAATACTATTCTAAGTATGTCTCACACCCTGCTTCGGAAGTAGTCATTACACTTGGGTTATGTCCAGCAGAGGGCGAACTTCTGCAGAGATGACTAGAAAAAAGAAGCCCCTCCCTGGCCCATAAATACCTGAGACCTCCCACACATCTCCCAGTTTAGTCTCTGCAGACGGTGAGCAAGCAGAAGATGACGTCTCCTCCTTGCACAGGGGGATTTCAGGTAGCCGCGATGACTCCCGGCCCTCTATTTTCTCTCTTTCCGCCCGGATCCCTCCTTTGATCCCCATGCCTCCTAGCCTAGACTGCTGGTCCGGGTGAGGGTAGAATGGCACCTTAGGTGCTTAGGAGCCAATGCTCCACCGTGAGACCCTATATTAGAGGGTAGGCGGTTAACCGGGTTGGTGACCCCGGTTTGGGATGCCCTGTCCATTCCCCCTTTTGGCTACTGCTATAGTTGGGGATCCCTCCCTCACGTTATTCCCTGTGGAATGGGGGGGGGGGGGGGGGCTGTGACTTTCCCTTACCCATTTGTCAGGGGCATCGGGAAGTAAGAGTGTTAGTGTGTGTATGTGTTTTAACTGTGTGTTTCAACTGTATGTAAGTAATCCCTCAATGAGCACTGCCAGAGCTGGCCGCACTGTCATGGCGGCTGGTGCGGTGGCTGAGGGAAGCTTCTCCCTCTCCTTGCTGTGAGGAGAAGGGGGCGGGGCCGGGCGCTTGGCGCGCTGGCGGCGGCCGCCCCACTCTTTCTGGCGCTCTCTGCGGCATGGCTGGTAGGGGGCGGGGCCGGGCGCTCCTCGCGCCGGCGGCCCGCCCGACTCCGCTCTCTCTGCCCGCTTCCTTGACTAGGGAGGGGGCGGGGCCAGGCGCTCCAGTTTGAGATGCTGATGCCGGGCAGGGGCTTGGGGATGCTGTGGTTATCCCCAAGTTCCTGGGCCATTTATTTGAGGTGCTGGCTATTCCTCCTCCGGCGAAGTCCCCTCCGCGGAAGGGAAAATAGTTTTTTTCTTGAGACCTCTAAGCCTCGTCTGGGTGCCCAACTCAGCTTCATTCTAATATGTGATTATTGCGGTTCGGCAGGGATCTAGCCGGCTTCTTGGTTTCCCTCTGGAACGGGATAGAAGGTATCCCTGTACGGTGATCGAGGTGAAACGCTGGTCATCTCCTCCCTAGGTTGATGCGTCTGGTACTGGGATTGCACAACGCACCTGCGGTGCACTCTCTAGACGCCTCCACGATTGAGGATCGTGAGGACCGTCGTGGTTATCAGCTGGCTGGACGAGCCCTTGCTGGCGTGGGTTCTGCCTTGCGGCCTGTTTATATTTCTGTACTCACGGTATGTGGTTGTCAGGTCTATGCTTTGGGGCCAGTTGCGGGGTCCCAGCTGGACCCAGCCAGCGCTGATTTGGCAGCGTTTAGACGGCGTGTATAGTTCCTGTCCATGGTCTTGTTTGCCTGGATGACACTATATGTCTGTATGGCGGAGCCTCAGCTTTGCTTGTGACTATATGACGCTCTGTCTGGTTGCGCCGGTGGCGGCTAACATTGGCTGTCCTTCGGGGTATGCGGCTTTTTGGAGTCATATTGGACTCTGTTGCATAAGGAGGCAGGCTTCCGCCACGCTAGAAGCGACGTTGCTCCTTTCGGGGGGCAGGCTCCCCTATTCCTTCCTTTCACGGTGCCAGAGCTGGCAGAGGTGCTGCCTTCTCTATTTTCAGGGGTGATTCCTCTGTTCTCGGGTTTCCTCGGTCTACCGGGCTGTGCAAGGGGTCGGGGCTATTGTTTCAGCCCTTGTGGTTCTCTAACGGGATGGATCCTTCAGAACCATTCTGGTTTTTGAGGCCTTCTACAGGTTCATCAGAACCCAGAAGTTCTGCATGGAGACTCTGCGCTCAGTCATCAATTCCCTTCATCAGGGGGATTTCGTGACATTTATGGCCATCAAGGTTATTTGCCTTTATGTACCTACCTACCTAGCCCGCTCGCCAGAGATTTCTCAGGTTTGGGGTGGAAGATCGGCGGTTTCACTTGTGGCCCCCCCTTTCTGGTTGCCTTCGGTGCCAAGGGTGTTCGCCAAGGGGCTGGCGGGCATAATGGCCCTTATCAGAGCCCAGGGCGTTTACAGTGGGCTGTATCTGGATGACCTACTCATTACAGCATCTTTTCTATGCTGGGTGGCGATGGCCTCCAGGGTAGTTACGTCGCTGGAAAAGTTTGGAGGGGTGATGACCCACCCCAAGTTCTCTGGCATGGATCTGGTTCC
The DNA here is from genome assembly GCA_027917425.1 of Gastrophryne carolinensis. Lineage (NCBI taxonomy): Eukaryota > Metazoa > Chordata > Amphibia > Anura > Microhylidae > Gastrophryne > Gastrophryne carolinensis. The sequence goes on along the minus strand of CM051240.1, from coordinate 43,507,570 downwards.
GGTCAGGCCAGAGGGTTCCTTCTTCACCCTAAGGTGCAGAGGTTCTTTGGACCTGATATTTGTTCTCCTGGACAATCCTCGCCTTTCTTTCTGGCTAGGGAAGTATCGGGATTGATGGTGGCTTTCCTTCTAGACAGTCCCTTTTGCTCAGTTCCTCATGCGGTCGCTCTAACTCCGTCTATGGAGGACTTGGGACGGCTGTTCCCGGTGCTTGGCTCGGTTTTTTCTGCTGTCTCCCAGGGTCCGGCAATCCTTTTCAGTGGTGGCTGGAGCTTAGCGGTCTGAGGGGCAGGTCCTTTTTGGCCCCTTGTTGGGAGCCGGTTACCTTGAATGCCAGCCTGTCGGGCTGGGGAGGTTTCTGGATGGATTTTCAGTTCCAGGGGCTGGGGAGTCTTTGGGAGGCTCACGCTCCCATCTCTGTTTTTGGAGTTCTGAGCTATTTGTGTGATACTGTCATGCTGTTTGCATCATTTACAGGTTTTGCCGGTTCAGGTTCCTTTGGACGATTGAACTGCGGTCGCTTTCGTCGATCACCAAGGAGGGTCTCGCAGCAGGAGTGCCCTCAGGGAAGCTTCGCTGATCCTTGCATGGGCGGAGAGCGATGTTCCATGCATTTCAGCTGCGTTCTCTCTGGGAGTGGATATCACGGAGGCGGATTCCTTGAGCAGGGGATCCTCTCAGTGTGGGAATTGTTCTTTCTTCTGCAAGGTGTTCCGGTCCTTCTGTCGCAAGTGGTAGATTCCGGAGGTGGTTTTCTTTGCCTCATGTTGCTATCACTAGCTCCCAACGTTTGGTTTTCGGTCTCAGGTTCCTCTGCCTCCGGCAGTGGTGGTCATATCTTTTGCCTGGAGGGGTCTGGGGTTCCTGTACCTGTTTCCGCCAAGGTGGTGCGCTAGCTGGCTCCTGAGGGTGCGTCAGCAATGCTAGTGGCTCCAGGGTGGCCAAGATAGGCTTGGTTCTGCAGTTGCATACGCTGGCTTTGGTGGCGTGGCTGCTGCAACCTCCTCCATTTTCATAGAGGAAGTTTGTCTGATGTTGTGCTTCAGACCCTTGTTTGGGCTAGGAAGTGGTCTTCCTTTAACTTTTCTACAGGACTTGCGGTCCTATATTGATGGGTGTGAGGCTAGGGCCTTGCGTTGCAAGGTGTTTTTTGTTCACCAGGTTTTTGGGCTTCCGTTGGTACGGTCTGGGGCTCCAGCTTAAGTGCTTTGCTGGGGCAGGCCTCTGTCCTGGTGGTCTTCTTCTAGGGACTTCTGTCCTCTAACAGCCTTGCGTCTGGGATTTGTATTTATGCCTACACTACAGATTGCCTTTTGGTGGCTAGTGCTTCTGTTCGCTGTGTTTCCATCTCTTTAGGGATGTGGTTCTTCTTCCTTGTGTCCTTGGTCTAGCTTGACGAGGAGAGGGCCCTTCTGGGGGTCCTGTTTACGTTCTATTTCTTGGCTACTTCCTTTTTTTTTTTTTTTTTTTTTTTTTTTTTTGTAGGAAGGAAGTCTGGTTGGTGGTGCCCTCTGGCCCCTGACGGGTTTGGCATCGTCAAGGCTCCCATTTTTAATGGATATGTCTGGTCCTTGTGTGGGCTTATTTTGCTAAGGGGAGGTTTCCCCCTTTTCAGTTTAGCGGAATAAGTGGTGCGACTGCTACTTGGTCTTCTGTTCATACCTTTTACAAGTCATTGTAAGGTTGCTGTGCGGACCTTAGTGGATGATGTTTTTGGCCGTAAAGTTATTCAAACGGCAGGGGTTTTCATTGGTGCATTTTTGCCTATTAGGATCCCCACCCTTTTTGGACACTGCTGTTGGATGTCCCAAGTGTAATGACTACTTCCGAAGCAGGGTGTGAGACATACTTAGAATAATACCATTTTGTGAATACTCACCTTGTAAAATGGGTATTATAAGTATGTCTCACACCCTGCTTCGCCCCGCCCTGAGTTGTATTTTGGATCCTCTTTGGTGTTACGGTTTTTCTTGTAGTTTTTATTGGCTCTTCCTGGTCCCCTTACTGCTTTCTTATACTGGGAGATGTGTGGGAGGTCCCAGGTATTTATGGGCCAGGGAGGGGCTTCTTTTTTCTAGTCATCTCTGCAGAAGTTCGCCCTCTGCTGGACATAACCCAAGTGTAATGACTACTTCCGAAGCAGGGTGTGAGACATACTTATAATACCCATTTTACAAGGTGAGTATTCACAAAATGGTATTATCTTGTTTGGGGTGGAGGGGGGTCTATTTCCTGCATTTAATTTGCCCATTGTAGCCTTTTTTATTGCAATATTCACCTATTTGGAGTTCTCTGTAAAGTGAAAAATCACTATTCTGAGATCAGCTTGGCTGCATTTTCTCCATCGGTTTATTCATATAGTAAAAATCTTTGATACCAAAACGTTTGGCTGGCAGGGCAATGCAAATTTAGTTATCAGGGTTTGATTTAGACCCTCATAGAGATATATATATATATATATATATATATATATATATATATATATATATATATATATATATATATATATATATATATATATATATATATATATATATAATATTCCAAGCAGGGAATGAGTTGAACTGTCTGCATTTATTCCCATATGATGGGCCGCTGTTCTGTTACATTATCCCAAATCAACCAATAATTAATTGTCTACAGATGTCATTTAAAGGAGCACTATCACGAAAAAAAATGGCCCAATGATAAAAATCAATATAAATATTCTGTATGGCAGTGTAGAGGTCACTTATTCACCCTGCATCAAGAAATATCTAACCAGGCTTGTTTCTTTTATTTTAATGGATGGAAGAGGACATCCAGGGTGACAGGCTCTGTCACCCCTCACAGACTAAGCCTGTCACCCCTGGATTTTGTTCCTATAATTAGACTGTAAGCTCGCAAGGGCAGGGCACTCCTCCCTATTGTCTCCTGTGCTCACAACACTTGGTTTTAACCTGTGGCATCTAATTTTGTATTGTTCTCTGTACTATATGTTTTACCTTGTCTGTATTCTTAACTTGTAAAGCGCTACGGAAGTTGATGACGCTATATAAATAAACAATAATAATAATATAATTTGAGAATAACCACATGCTTGATGAGAGTTTGATTCAGTTCGGGTGCATAAGCAACCCCTCATCCCATTAGTTGACTGTTTATATGGATTTTTAACATTACACAATTTCGCGATAGTTCTCCTTTAAACCGGACCTTTAGCATCATTTAATGAAAAGCCCAAACCCTTAAAATGTATTATTATTCTTAGTATACAGTGCATCCTACTCCAGTTAAGATTCATTACTCTTGGGTATTACTCCGCCAGATGGCGCTGGACTGCAGTGACCGCGAAATTGGCTCCTCCCAGCCCCTCAAATACCCGGGACCTCCCACAAATCCCCAGATTTTCTCTGCAGTCTGGACTGCGAAGGACAAGAAGATGGCTCTCTCTTCTCGCAGGTGAGCGAGGCTATTAGCCTGTGGCCCTGTAGGACTATTCCCACCCGTTCCATTATTACTGTGCCTCCCAGCCTTGGCTGCGCTGGTCCGGGTGAAGGTAGGCAGCACCGCTGACAGGTGCTTGGGAGCACTGCTCCACCGCAATCCCCCGCCAAAAAGGGTAGGCGGTATAGGCTTATGGTGAGCCTCTATGGGATGCCCCTCCCGCACTATTGCCCCTTGCCCCTGTCTATCGGTGGGCCCTACATTAAGTGGCCGCTGCCCTCCCTCGCTCTCCCTTGTAGCTCTGGGGGGGAGGGGGGGTTGTGTCTGTGTTTCTGTCTGCTGCGTGGCTGACATCTACCTACCGCGGTCCTTGAGTGCCCTCGCGGGGGCGGTTTATTTACCCTATGTCATTATACATTGCAAATATGTATTGGTGGTCCCCACACACCCCCAAAAAAACTACACCAAGAGACTACAAGGAGCGGCACTACCCACAAAAATGATAAAAAATCTTAATTTATTAGTAATGTCTAATGGCTAAAACACATCAAAGACAAAACATCAAAACTTGAATCACATAAACACAATAGACACTAGGGGGCGCCAGAGGTCCATTATATCAGTAAATAATGTCACTTAATAGCTATCCTACAATCCCTACTGGTAAATACAATGGCAAATATAAACCCCACACAATAAATAGTGACCCTAGATCAATATACTGAAAAAAATGATATATATAATACAAAATGTGCAGAATATACATAACATGTGCAAAATAGTGCAATAGAAGTTCTAAGTACAAAGTATACAACTAATAAAGTGCCTGTGCCAAATACTACCAATCCATTATCACAACTGTAAAAAGACCAGCCGGGATGGACAGGAAAAGACATAAAACAAATACAAGTACATACAGACCAACTGGACCTCCCCCCAGGGAAATGCCCGCCTATGTCATTATACATGTCACTTATGGGGTTCTCTTCGCTTATGTCTTTCAGGCGGGTCGAACTCCATTGGTTTCTCCCGGCCCTACTCCCTCTATGTAGTTTTTAAACTTGTGAGGCCTAGTGTGCTAGTTACTCCCACTTCCCTAGCGGGCTGTTGGGGCATCCCGGGTTGCTTTTATAGCGTGAATCCCTATCGGCCTATTGTGCCGCTATAATCACCATATGGAGGCGTCTCAGGATAATGTGCTCAGGGTTCCTTCGGGACACGCCTGGCTGCGTGTAGCTTGTGGGGTGTCCCCTACTAGTGCTGACAAAGTGCGGGTCTGTATAACTTGTGCCCAGCAGGCTCCTTTTCCTCCCCCTACCGTGGATCCAGACAGGGGAGGGGGGTCTCCTTTACTGTGGCCCGAGGAGATTTCTGGGGTAGGGGCAGAGGACGTGGATGCCCTGGCTCATCCTGGGGCTCCAAAGCTAGGTCCTCTCCCAAACCCCCTCAGGCATGAAGGGGCGCCCTCACTCATCTGGGTGGGGGGATGACTTCAGCATTTTGCTCACGCCTGGAGGCTTCATGTCTCAGACCGGTGGATTCAGGAGGTAGTGTCCTCCGGTTACAAGATAGAGTTTGCTGCCTGGCCGCCCCCAAGATTCATTAGATCCCGGATTTCTCAGGATCCCATGTCAGCTCAGGCTCTAATTCTGGCGGTGCAAAGTCTTCTGGAGCTGGGGGTCATCTGTCAGGTCCCCTTACGAGAAAGGGGCAAGGGTTTCTATTCCAACCTCTTCACCGTGCCCAAAAGAGATGGGTCAGTCAGGCCCATCCTGGACTGGAGGGGGAATTGTATCAGGAAACAGAGGCTGACTATGTTCAGTCTGGGAATGGCAATGTCGGGAAGGCGCTGGGGGATGCCGTAGATACGGCCACTGTTTTGTCACATTTATTGTGCATGAGGCCTCTGCAACTCCACCTCTTGTCAGTATGGGACAAGGATCCTACGTCCCTAGACCAGGTCCTTGTTCTGTTTCCCCATAGGCAGGTGGTCCGTCTCGTGGTGGCTGGACTCCAGGAACCTGTTGGCGGGCAGATCCTTTCTGGCCCCCTGCTGGGAGACGGTCACCACGGATGCCAGTCTGACAGGATGGGGGGGCTTTTGGAAGTCCCTACAGTTCCAAGGGCGGTGGGGCCCTCAGGAGGCCCACACATCTATCAACATTCTGGAACTGATGGCAATCAGGTTGGTTCTGGCTCACTTGACCAAACACCTTTGGGGCCGGCCTGTTCAGGTACGCTCGGACAACCAGACGGCGGTTGCCTAAATCAATTAGCAGGGAGGGACCCGGAGCAAAGGGGCCCTCAAGGAAGTGTCTCTGATCCCGTCCTGGGCGGAGGACAATGTTCCCTGCATATCAGCTGTGTACATTCCGGGGGTGGAGAATCTGCAGGCAGACTGAGCAGGGGGACCTCTCGCCTGGGAGAATGGTCCTTCTGCGACAGGGTGTTTCGCTCTCGATGTCACTGTTGGGGCCAACCAGATGTGGATCTGTTTACGTCCCCTCACTATCACAAGCTCCCGGCCTTTGTCTCCCTGTCGCAGGACCCTCTGGCCTTGGCCACAGATACTCTAGCAATGTCATGGCAGGACTTTCAGCTCCTGTATGTCTTTCCCCTATTCCCCCTGTTGGGCAGGGTGCTGCGCAAGATAGCTCAGGAGGGGTGCCAGCTGTCCTGGTGGCTTCCAGGTGGCTCCCAGCTGGCGGTAGATCAGTACGCTCTGCCCAGGGTTCCAGACCTGGGTCATTTACGCCATCCCAATTTACAAACTCTGGCTTTGACGGCCTGGCTGCTGAAACCTCCATCTTGATGGAGAAGGGGCTGTCTGCCTCTGTTGTTGATACCATGATAAAGGCTAGGAAGAAGTCGTCTTCTTCTATTTACTATAGGGTTTGGCGTGCCTACATTGATTGGTGTGAGTCTAAGTCTCTTCCCTGTCGCATGTTCTCTATTCCCAGAATCCTGGAGTTCCTACAGCATGGGTTGGAGCTGGGACTTCAACTCAGTACTCTGAAGGGTCATGTCTCTGCCCTGGCTGTTTTCTTCCAGAGGTCCTTTGCCCAGCATTCTCTGATCAGGACTTTTTTCCAGGGGGTTACTCATGTGCGTCCCCCACGTAAGCCTATGTTGCCTGTTTGGGATTTGAACTTGGTTTTGTCTGCCTTGCAGGGTGCTCCTTTTGAACCTGTGCAGGAGGCTGCCCTGGCCATTCTTACTCTCAAGGTTGTCTTTTTGTTGGCTATCACTTCTGTTAGGCATGTTTCTGAGTTGGCCGTGCTTTCCATCCAGCCCCCCTACTTTGAGAGACACCAGGACAAGGTGGTTTTTCGCTTCATGCCAGATTTTCTGCCTGAGGTCGTCTCTGCCTTTCATCTGAATCAGGACATTGTTCATCCTTCCTTGTGCCCTAATCCTAGTAACGCTAAGGAGACGGTTTTGCATTCCTTGGATGCGGTTAGGTGTCTGAAGTACTATCTGGTGGCTACTGTACTTTTTAGAAAAACTGATGCTCTTTTTGTGGTCCCTTCTGGTCCTAGGAAGGGTTTGGCTCAGCAAATGGATCCGTCAGGCTGTGATTCAGGCCTACTCTGCTAAGGGGAAGAATCCTTCCTTCCGCCTTACTGCTCATTCCACTTGTGCTATTGGTGCCTCTTGGGCTTTTCAGCACCAGGCTTCTGCTGAACAAGTTTGCAAGGCCGCTACTTGGTCTTCTGTTTATACCTTTTCAAAGTTTTACAAGGTTGATATTAGGGCCTCAGCTGATGCTGATTTTGGCCGCAAGGTTCTGCAGGCGGCAGTGGTCTGACCTGTTACCTTTTGGGATCCCAACCAATAGTGGACACTGCTATTGGATGTCCCAAGAGTAATGAATCTTATCTGGAGCAGGACGTACTGTATACTAAGAATAATACAATTCTGTGATTACTCACCTGTAGAATTGGTATTATGAGTATACAGTACGTCCTGCTCCACCTCACCCTTGGTATGTATGGTGATTGTTATCATTGTTTTATAGTTCTAGTTGGTTCTGTTCTCTTTCTCCCGACTTCTTGTTAACTGCTTTTCAATGCTGGGGATTTGTGGGAGGTCAATTTCGCGGTCTCTGCAGTCCAGCGCCATCTGGCGGAGTAATACCCAAGAGTAATGAATCTTAACTGGAGCAGGACGTACTGTATACTCATAATAACAATTCTACAGGTGAGTAATCACAGAATTGTATTTTTAGATGCTGGGGAATAGTTTTTTAAGTTCTTAGTCACTTATTATTCTTTCCCCCACCGGGCTGAAACTCTGTTCAGAACTCTAGGATACGGGCGCCGCCATCTTGCCTCAGAAGCATCACACATACTGAGGAGAGGAGAGCAGAAAAGTGCAGGGGGTGGGGTTATAGCTGTGCTTTGCTCAGACAGAGCAGAGCTAGGGTCAGGGAAAGGACAGCAATCCCAGAATGCAGAGCAACACAATCAGAAGACACTTCATGCAGGCTGCCTGATGCCCCATGAGCCGCCATCTTGGATGTTTAAAGGCTCATAACATGCAGTAGATGCAGGTAGGATGATTTTTAATGTGAGCAATCTGTATGTACAGGGTGTGGGAAACATATAAAATAGGTTCTTATTCAGGGTGAAAGTCCGCTTTAAGTATACGTATAGCCTCAAAAGCTTTTGATGATATTAATCATTCTCACATTTGTATACTGTTATCACCTCTACTAATTTGTCACAGCCAGGGGTGAAGTGGTTTTGGCCAAGGTTTCCCTGTCTGTGGTTTTTGCACCACTGGTGGTGGTATTCAATGAGGCTGCAGTCTGACCTGTCCTTATTTGTACTTACTGAGCAAATCGGGCTTTGGTTTAGTTTAGGTAACAACAAAATTAGTTCAAAAGGCAGTGAAAGCTATTCATGTGCATTTAACTCACTTTAAATAGTGGTTTTGCACAACCCAGATGGAACCCTCATAATAAAACTGTAGCTTCGGCTGTAACACGTTCTTGCTGTGGTAGGGGGTGGGGAGACCTTGCTGGTTTAATTAGGTTTATTTTGGTTTCATTTTGTGACCTATACTGTGGTTCACATCATAGGACATTAGCACACTTTGGTTATGATGATGATGGGGGGATTGATTTTGATACTGTTATTTGTGATTGTTATATAGGCATTGAATTGTTATTTTTTATTATTATTTTAATTTTTTATTATCTTGATGGGATTGGTTCTGATCACCAATTTCAGATTGGTTACAATCAAATTTATTTTTTGATTGTTTGCACTTGCACTTTACAGCACATATATATTTTTATGATCCGGATCATAGGCAGGTTTTGCACAGTACATGCACATGGTTTCATATTTATATTGGAAACTTTTTTCTTTAATTATGACGTCTATACAGATATATATTTGATGGCATTTTTTGATGGTGCTCTCCCCATCGCCTACACACCTATCTATGTTGGTCTGTTTTGTTTGTCATTGTTTGATTTATGTTTTTTAATTGGTTTTAGCATGTTTAGGATTATATGTAGTGATTAACTTGTCACTACAAATCAAATAAAATATTTTTATTCTAAGTATACAGTACGTCCTGCTCCAGATATAATACTTACACTTGGGTTATCCTCCGCCAGATGGCGCTGTGCACTGCAGACATGCAAAAACAGGCTCCTCCCGGCCCCTTCATATACCCGGGGACCTCCCACAAATTCCCAGATTTCTCTGCAGTGCTGACTGCGAAGACATGAAGTATCACTCTCTCGCAGGTGAGCGGGGCTATTACAGCCTGTGGCCCTGTTGGACTATTCCCACCCGTCCTCCTTGTGATGTGCCTCCCAGCCTGGGCTGCGCTGGTCGGGTGAAGGTAGGCAGCACCATGCGTGCTTAACGGAGCCATGCTCCACCGCAGTCCCCCACCAAAGGGTAGGCGGTTTAGGCTGATGGTGAGCCTCTAGTGGATGCCCCTCCCACATTATTGCCCCGCGTAGTGGTGGGCCCTATCCAAAGGGCCACCATCCTCCCTCGTTCCCCCCCGTAGCTCGGGGGGAAAGAAAGGGGGGGGTGTGTGTGTGGCGGTCTCTAGTGTACTGTGATTACACGATTATGGCCTTAGTATTGTCCTTGACTTGTAACTTGGTGTCAGAGCCACGCTGTTTGCCCTTTTTATTGTGTATCTGCCATCTCTTTCCTTTATTGGATGTGCTGCACCGGGCGGCGGCATCGCCCCAGACGCTGCGGCGTCTCCATTGGCAAAATCATCTATTCTATGTGTGTCATACACTTTGCTTCTCTTGACAATATTGACTACTGTCTTAGAGCTTCGCGCTCTTCGGGGGGGCGGGGACCTGGATTGGCGCCATTTTGATGCTAGTCGTGCGCGCGCACGTGGTAACGGCCCTCCTCCTCCCTTGGTCTGTAAGTGCCCTCACGGGCGATTTTCATGATTCTTTATTACTGTGCATGGCTCTTGACACCCTTTATTCCCATTATGTCTTTCACACGGCTGAATCTAGTGGCTTCCCCTGCCCGGTTTAAATTATAGCGGGCCTTGTAAAATTCTCCCACCTTCCTAGCGGGTCTTTGGGGCATCCAGGGTGGCCTATTGCGTAAATCCCTGCTGGCATATTGTGCCTAGATAATCACCATATGGAGGCATTTCAGAATTATATGACCGGGGTCCCTCTGGGACAAGACCGGCTGTGTATAGCGTGTGGTCAACCCCATGCTGATGCTGACAGGGCACGGGTCTGCGCACCATGTGCCGAGCAAGCACTGGCCCTGCAATCAGGCTTGCCAGTGGCTGCACCTCGTTTCAATTCACCTATTTCCCCATGCTTAAATCTCACTCCTGCTGAGTCGCATACAAGTGGGGATTTGCAGCCTGCTGTGTCTTCCAGACTGCCTACGGCTGATCAGATTATTGCGAGGTTGTCAGGGCACAAGGGCCCTGGTAAGAAGTGGCCCTTGACGCCTCCTGTTTTCTGTTTGTCCTATGGGAACTGAGGAGTTCACTACTCCGCGGGCCTATACCCCTTCTGATGAAGGAGAGCTGGTCTCTGACTCAGGCTCATCTGATGAGAGGCTGAGAAGTCATGACTATTCTGGCCCTGAATACTGGGGCCAGTGTGAAAATTGTTGATTAAGGTCTTTAAGGTCCTGTCGATCTCTCTCCCTGGTGAGGCCTCCAAGCCGAGAGGGGAGCATTTCCATACCGCAACAGCGCGCTTCGAATTTCTAGAGCAGGCTCGTTTCCATGCTCTTGTACTCAAGGAATGGGATTTCCCCAGTAAATTCCAGGGGTCCCAGGGGACTGGGATAGGAAATACCTTTTTCCCCCTGAGGTGGTCAATTGTTAGTCATCACCCCCCGTGGTGGATGTGCCGATCGTAGGGGTTCCTAACCCCCCCCCCCTTTATTACAGCCCCTGCTTATAGTACCCTTCGGGATGCTGAGGACCGGCACATTGATCTGTGGCCTCCCACGCCTTTTCTTGTGCAGGGATGGCGCTGCGCCCGGTCTGTGCCGCGGTCATTACTGCAGTGGCCGCTAGAACCCTCATCAGAAAGATGCTTGATCATCACCCTGATGATCTCCCCTGGGATGTGTTTAATGCGCTCTCCAGTTAGGATAATTTTTACAAATACATCACATTAGCACTGGATGACACCATTAGAATGTGTGCAAGGACTTCTGCCCTTGTGGTGGCTATACGTCGTTTGGTTTGGCTGCGACAGTGGGGTGCCGACGATGCTGCTAAGAAGACTCTTACTGGGCTTCCCTTTAGAGGGCAACGTCTGTTTGGGGCCCGTCTGGACCTGTTTGGTAAAAAAGAGCAAATCACCCCAAAGTAGGCGGCCGTCGTGGCCCCTCGGGGCAGGGTAACCCCTCCCCCTCCCTACCATAGTGTAAAACAAGAACCAGGGGTGTCCTTCCTGGGGGCTCGTGCAGACTCCTGCCCCAGGAGCGGCAGACAACGCCCTGGCCCCTCTGGCGGGGCTAAGCCTAAATCTTCCACCAAAATCCCCTCAAGCATGATGGGGTGCCCTCGCCCGGCTGGGCGAGGGGACGGCTGCGGCACCTTGCTCATGCCAGGAGGTATCACGCCTCAGACTGGTGGATTCAGGAGGTAGTGCCCTCCGGCTACTAGATAGTTTGCTGTGCGGCCTCCCCCAAGATTATCGGGTCCCAGGTGCTCCTGGTCCCTGCCTCTGTTCAGCTGCTGGTGCAGGCCATGCAAGGCCTGCGGGGTCTGGGGGTCTCTTGCAGATTGCCCTTAATAGGCAGAGGCAGGGGCCGCTACACCAACCTTTCCACAGTTCCCCAAAAAAGGATGGGTCAGTCTGGCCCAATCTGGACTCACAGATTTTCGGCAATTCGTCAATTACAGGCGGTTTCTGCAATGGAAACACTGCGCTCGGCCATCAGCCCATTGCGCGTCTGTGGAGCTCAATGCTGCTTATTTTTACTTCCCTGTGTCCTCTGGACACCGAGGTTCTTCAGATTCGCATTGGTTGACCAACACTGATAATTGTGGCCTTATCATCTGGCCTCTCTTCAGCTCCCGGAGTGCTCACCAAGGTGCTGACGGGGGTGTGGTGTCTCTGATGAGACCAAGGGGCGTTCCGATGGATGACCTACCTGGACGTCCTCATCACTTCCCAGTCTCTTCGTCTGGCTACGTTGGATACTCGGCTGGAGGGTGTCCATTTGGGAGTCATTTGGAGGGGTGATCAAACACCCCAAGTCCTATGAATGAATTTTATACAGTTCAAGCAAGGATCTTCCTTCCTCAGCAATAAAGTGGACAATCTGGTTGTATGGGCTCAGTCCCTCATAGCTGTCCCCGTCCCTCCACCAGGCAGGGGATGCAGCTTGTGGGCCCGTTGGTGGCGTACTCCGAAGAGGCCCCTTATGCTCAGTCCCCCCTGGGGCCTTCTGCAACTTCTCCTATTTGTCCTACGGGACAAGGACTCAGCGTCCCTGGAGCAGGGTATGTGTGCCTTCCTCCCTGGTGAGGAGGTCCCTCTTGTAGTGGATGAACTCAAGGAACCTGTTTGGGGGCAGTCCCTTCTTGCCCTTTCCTGGGAGACGGTCACCATGGATGCCAATCTATCAGGTTGAGGGGGGTCTTCTTCTGGAAGTCCCTACGGTTCCAGGGGAGGTGGGGCCCTTAGGAGGCCTATCCTCTTCAGGGCCTGCCTGTTCGGGGGAGCTAGGCCTATCTGACGGCCTTGGCCTACATTATGCAAAAATAAGGAAGGTCCCACTCCTTCCAACACACCCACCAAGATATGGCACCACTACTTATCGTGTAAAAGAATTGTATATTTATTAGTAATAAAGTCACATAACCTACAAACACTACATACTGATTAAAAAACACTAAAGACAAAAAATGGTCGATAAGGAAGAAAACAAACCACACTTCTAGGGGCAGGGGAAGGTGGCAGTTACAATTAATATATTAACAATGCATAGTACATACCGCCTGACATGATTCAATAAATATAAAGTGCTTGAATGGAAAGTGCTAAATAACCATCATAGTGCTAAATATTAATACACAATATCAATAAAAAAAAAAATATATATATATACACACAATGTCAGTACACATTAAACCCTAAACAATAAGTGGATAAAACCCTAGTGAAGCCTGGGGCCTATAACTAATCATAAATGCACAAAGGTGAGGACCAGCCAGGGCGGACCAAGAAATACTATCCCCAAGATTAAAGACCAGAGTAACTTAACATAACATAATACGACCACCAGCCCACTGCCCCTCCGTCTACGCGTTGCGTGACGTCACTCACGTCACTTCCTCAGGCCTACATTACATATTCAGGGAGGGACCCGGAGCAGGAGGGTCCTCCGGGAAGTGTCTCTGATCCTGATCTGGGTGGTGGACAATGTTCCCTGCATATCAGTGGTATTCGCTCCGGTTGAGGTCCCTCTGCGACAGGATGTGCTAATCCTTGTGTCACGTTGAGGTCCAAGCAGTGTGGATCTGTGTGTGCCCCGTCACTATCACAAGCTCTCGGCCCTTGTTTCCCTGTCCCAGGATTCCCTGGCCGTGGTCATGATGATTTAGTAATGTTATGGCAGGACATTCTGTTCTGTATGTCTTTTATCCATTCCCCCTGCCAGGCAGGGTTCTGCGCAAAATTGCTCTGGATGGGGGGACCAGTGATTCTGGTGGCCCCCGGGTGGCCTAGTGGAGTGTGGTTCGCAGACGTGGTACTGAGGACAGTAGATCTGTAGGTTCTGCCAGGAGTGCCAGCTCTGCTCACTCGGGGCCCCTTTACGTCACCCCGATCTACAGACTCTGGCCTAGACGGCCTGACTGCTGAAACATCCATCTTGATGGAGACAGGCTTATCTGTCTCGGTGATTGAGACTATGGGAAGACTAGGAGCAAGCTGCTTCTTCCATCTTTTATAGGGTATGGTGTACCCATATTGATTGGTGTGAGTCTCTGTCTCTTCCCTGTCGGGCGTTCTCTGTTCCCAGGGTTCTAGAGTTATTACAGCATGGGTTGGAGTTGGAATTCTCCAACTCAGTACTCTGAAGGGTCAGGTTCTGCCCTGTCCGCCTTCCTGCAGAGGTCTTTTGCTCAGTTCCTTGGTTAAGACTTCTTTCAGGGGGTTACTCATGTGCGTCCCAAGCGTAATCCTATGGTCCCTGATGGGTTTTGAATTTGATTCTGTCTGCCTTGCGGGGTGTTCCCTTTGGACCTTGTCAGGGTGCTGTCTGGCTGTTCTTACCCTCAAAGTTGTCCTTCTGGTGGCTGGTGGCCCGTTCTTTGAGATACACCAGAATAAGGTGGTGTTCCGCTTTAAGCCGGACTTTCTGCCTAAGGTGGTGTCTTATGTTCATTGATTCAAGATATTGTTCTTCCTTCTGTGCCTTATTCCTAGCAACGCAGAGGAAAGGGTTCTGCATTCCTTGAACAGGTGTTGGAAGTGTTTCCTTGGTAGTCACTGTGCCCTTTAGGAGAACTGATGCTCCTTTGGGTCTACGGCCAACTCCATCCTGTATGTGCCCGATCTCGTCTGTTCTCGGGGGGTTAGGTGGCCTTGGGCCTGGTCATTACTTGGATGGGATGGTTCCTTCTGGTCCTAGGAAAGGTTTTCGGCTTCTGCCAAGGTTACTGTTGGCGTTTGGACTTGTGAAGCTGTTACTCAGGCCTATTCCACTGAGGGGAAGAATCTTCTTACTCGCTTCTCTTCTTATTCTACTCGTGCTTTTGGGCTTTTCAGCACCAGGCTTTTGTTGAACAAGTTTGCTAGACTGCTACTTGGTCTTCTATTCATACCTTTTCAAAAGTTTTATAAGATTGACGTTAGAGCCTCATCTCATGCTGCTCTTGGCCGCAAGGTATTGCAGGTGACAGTGCTTTAAACTGTCTGCTGTTGCCTTTTTTGTTGGGGATCCCACCCTACTTTATGGACACTGCTATTGGATGTCCCAAGTGTAAGTATTATATCTGGAGCAGGACGTACTGTATACTTAGAATAATACAATTCTGTGAAGTACTCACCTGTAGAATTGGTATTATACGTATACAGTACGTCCTGCTCTACCCCACCCTGTTTTTTTGCATTATTCTGGATCCCCTGTATGGTGATTGTTATCATTGTTATCTTTACCAGTTGTTTTTGGTGGTTAATTTCTCCCGGCTTCTGGTTCACTGCTTTTCAATGCTGGGGATTTGTGAGAGGTCCCCGGGTATATGACGGGCCGGGAGGAGCCTGTTTTTGCATGTCTGCAGTGCACAGCGCCATCTGGCGGAGGATAACCCAAGTGTAAGTATTATAGATGGAGCAGGACGTACTGTATACGTATAATACCAATTCTACAGGTGAGTATTTCACAGAATTGTATTTTGTGCTAGTATTGATTCTAGTATGCCTCTGTCTTGTTGTCGGCTGTAATACGTTCTTACTGACTTCTTAAAATGTATTTTATTTATTTCAGGGGTTAATCTCTGCATCAGAGTATTATAAGAACTGCAGGCAGCTCCTTGGCGAGAACTTTGTTCTGATATTCAACGAGTTGCTGGTTCTCCTGCCCGATAACAACAAGCAGCAGGAACTGCTTGCTGCCCACCAAGAGGTTCGGGTTCACGAAAAGCAGACGCCCAACAAGTCGAAGAAAAACAAGAAATCGGTCTGGAAAACGGACTGCAGTAACCCTGACCTGGATTGCTCCGTGTGCCCTTCCTGCAGCCAGGTCCTCGCCCCTCAGGACATTGTCTATCACAAGACATTGCACCTAGAAGATAATGATTTCCCCTCCCTCCAGGCCATTAGCAGGATCATCAGTTAAGGCCTTGGAACATATTGATCAAATATTGGCGTTTGCACTTAAAAGGAGTATGAAACCCAACAAATAAAGCCAGAAATGGTGAAGTAAAGGAAGCGAGCCGAGGCTGCAATTGGCTGTCTGTTTAAAGCTGAGTGAAGTGGCATTGATTGGTCCAATAGAAGGAATCATGCTGAAAATGAATTAAGGGTTTTGGGCTGCTTCAAATGTCACAGAATCCTCTACGGTGTCAAGGGGCCATGTATCCCCACTTAATGCCTCTTGCATGCCCTAAACATGGAGACTGCACAAGTATAGCTGTTAAAAAAAACACACAAAAAAAGTTAAATTATTTTGTGTAGCCAATTAAAAATGTGGCCTGCTTAAATGCCCGCGGTGATTGTTCTGAGCTACCGTTTTAGCCGCTTACTCCCAGTGTTTTACAGATTGATGTTATTGAATGCACTAAGGTGCTCGTTTGTATGGAGGCCGTAAATTGGGACCCGTATGAGTAATTTATTTTTTTTTTTTTTATGTAAGCGATTCTCTGCCGTAATGCTTTCTTGTCCAGTCTACGCCAAGTGGTCTTCCATTGCCTTTATTTCAAGCACTCTTAAAGATACGTGGACTTTCAATGTGCTTCCAAAAGCATCGGCAAAGGAAAACCCCTGCTCGTTTTCTTCTGGAATTTCTTAAGACTTTAAAAAGGGGCTTGGAGATTGTCTTATCTATTTGATTAGCAGACTGCTAGTCTATACAAGTCATCCATGTCATTCCAGGAACCAGACTGAAGGTCCTAATCACTGTAATGCGAGAAATCATGAGTATAAGAGAAGTAAAATCACAGTAATGGGTAGAGTGTTACAAACTGCTTGGTCTTTCTGTTTAAGGCAACCCTAACCTACCATGGTCTATCTAAAATAATGCCCCAATATCGGTGCATGCTGGGGAAATCTACATGCAGCCAACAATATTTCATGTAGCTCTCCAGCCTGCCTCTAGTGGTTCTGCATGGTATCTCTTGTGGATGTGTTGTGAATTAGCTTGACTTTTATGAATGATAATTTTGCAACATACCTAACAGTATTGCTGAGAATCTTAATAGGTGACTGTGCATACGCAGTGCTCGCACACTGCCACCAGCATTTACTTGAATGTGATGGTTCCTGTCAATGGTCTCAGATTATGTGTCTGATCAGTGCAGGTACAGTTTTTTCATTTTGAAAGGTTGGTCCCTATTCTTTTATACATAAGTGAAGATAAGAAAAGCTTACAGGCTTTAATGGTAAAGTCCTTTAAACCGGACCTTCAGCATGAGTTAATGAAAAGCCCAAACCCATAAAATATTCCCCAGCATCTAAAATTAATCTATTTTTAAGTTTTTGTAACTTATTATTTTTTCGCTCACTTGGCTGCCACCCTGATCAGGACTCTAGGATACGGGTGCCGCCATCTTGACTCAGAAGAATCACATACTGAGGAGAGGAGAGGGGGATAAGGTACAGGGGGTGGGGTTATAGCTGTGCTTTGCACAGAGCAGAGCTGGGATCAGGGAAAGGACAGCAATCCCAGAATGCAGTGTGGCACAGTCAGAAGGCACTTCCTGTTTCAGGCTGCCTGATGCTCCATGAGCCGCCATCTTGAATGTTTAAAGACTCATAACATGCAGTAGATGCAGGTAGGATGATTTTTAATGTGAGCAGTCTGTATGTACAGGGTGTGGGAAACATATAAGATAGACTCTTATTCAAGGTGAAGGTCCGGTATAAATCCCTCCTGGTTACCTTCCACCCAGGCCGCACCTCCCTCTCCTGCAGTGCCAATGTTAGGAGCCAGGCCTGGGGGTAATAGACTCTAGGCCTGCGAGTGGGCGTCCTGGGGGTAATAGACTCCAGGCTGGATGCTGCTCCTCTTTTTAAAGGATCTGTATCACACCTTTGCCCAGCATTAAAGTTCTGTATAAACATGTATGCACATTGCATTGCATGATGGACATTGAAGTGCCCAAGAGCACTTTCTTTAAAGGAGCACTATTGCGAAATTGTGTAATATTAAAAATCCATATAAACGTGTTGGATAATGAGAGGAGGGGTCACTTATACACCCAAACTGAATAAAACTCCCACCAAGCTTGTGGTTTTGTTCAGGTAGGAATAAAATCCAGGGGTGACAACTCTAGTCGATGAGGGGTGACAGAGCCTGTCACCCATGATTTCCTCTTTCTTCCATTTAAATAAAAAAACAAGCCTGGCTGGATATTTCCTGATACTGGGTGTATAAGTGACCCCTCCCCTCGCCATCCAGCATATTTATATGAATTTGTATTATTGGGCCATTTTTTGTGATAGTTCTCCTTTAACCCCACCGCTCCATCAAAGGCCGCTTTAAAGCATGTTATGCTGACCTGTTTTCCATTTTTAAATTGAAGAAGAAATGGCCGAGATATTGAGGTTTACAGGTTCAGCTCATTATTTCTCTTCTGAAAAGTGGGGTTGGCCCTTGGATCTGTGATGCTGTATTATCAGCATAATGGGCGGGGTCTGCATGCACAGCAATTTGATTAATTTGGACGATGGGCTGGACCAGCAATCCTGTCCTGTCTGCTGAGCTGATTGAGGGGCGGGATGAAAAAAAATAATGACTTTGGCAGAACCTGTAAACCTCTATCTCTGCCATTTCAATTAAAAACAATGCCAAATGTAGCCCGCCAGTGCAGGCAAAGGTAATTGTTATACCATTGTATCACTTCAATATATGCATTAAAAATGTTCTCATCACTCATGATCAGGTCCTCAGTGCATAGGGCTACTCTTTGCATGACCGGTATAAAATTTTCTTCGGAGCACAACTGGCTTCTTCTCTCAGGCAGCATATGTAACAGCTTCTTCTGAACTAAAGTAAACATACCGTATTTGCCGGCGTATAAGACGACCCCCCAACATACCCCCTCTTCCGCACACCTTCCACACACCAAATAAACAACAACCAAAAAAAACAACCTGAGCATGTTAGCAGAGATGGGATAATAGAGAGATGGGATGGGACAGAGCTGGGAGAAGAGAGATGGGATGGGACAGAGCTGGGAATAGAGAGATGGGATGGGACAGAGCTGGGATAATAGAGAGATGGGATGGGACAGAGCTGGGAGAAGAGAGATGGGATGGGCCAGAGCTGGGATAATAGAGAGATGGGATGGGACAGAGCTGGGAATAGAGAGATGGGATGGGACAGAGCTGGGATAATAGAGAGATCAGATGGGACAGAGCTGGGAAAAGAGAGATGGAAGGGGACAGAGCTGGGAGAAGAGAGATGGGATGGGACAGAGCTGGGAAAAGAGAGATGGAAGGGGACAGAGCTGGGAGAAGAGAGATGGGATGGGACAGAGCTGGGAATAGAGAGATGGGATGGGACAGAGCTGGGATAATAGAGAGATGGGATAGGACAGAGCTGGGATAATAGAGAGATGGGATGGGACAGAGCTGGGATAATAGAGAGATGGGATGGGACAGAGCTGGGATAATAGAGAGATGGGATGGGACAGAGCAGGGATAATAGATGGGATGGGACAGAGCTGGGATAATAGATGGGATGGGATGGGACAGAGCTGGGATAATAGAGAGATGGGATGGGACAGAGCTGGGAATAGAGAGATGGGATGGGACAGAGCTGGGAATAGAGAGATGGGATGGGACAGGGCTGGGAATAGAGAGATGGGATGGGACAGAGCTGGGAAGAGAGAGATGGGATGGGACAGAGCAGGGAGAAGAGAGATGGGATGGGACAGAGCTGGGAGAAGAGAGATGGGATGGGACAGAGCTGGGAAAAGAGAGATGGGATGGGACAGAGCAGGGAGAAGAGAGATGGGATGGGACAGAGCTGGGAATAGAGAGATGGGATGGGACAGAGCTGGGAATAGAGAGATGGGATGGGACAGAGCAGGGAGAAGAGAGATGGGATGGGACAGAGCTGGGAATAGAGAGATGGGATGGGACAGAGCTGGGAAATAGAGAGATGGGATGGGACAGAGCTGGGAATAGAGAGATGGGATGGGACAGAGCTGGGAATAGAGAGATGGGATGGGACAGAGCTGGGAAAAGAGAGATGGGATGGGACAGAGCTGGGAATAGAGAGATGGGATGGGGCAGAGCTGGGAATAGAGAGATGGGATGGGACAGAGCTGGGAAATAGAGAGATGGGATGGGACAGAGCTGGGAAATAGAGAGATGGGATGGGACAGAGCTGGGAATAGAGAGATGGGATGGGACAGAGCTTGGAATAGAGAGATGGGATGGGACAGAGCTGGGAATAGAGAGATGGGATGGGACAGAGCAGGGAGAAGAGAGATGGGATGGGGCAGAGCTGGGAATAGACAGATGGGAAGGGGACAGAGCTGGGAGAAGAGAGATGGGATGGGACAGAGCTGGGAAAAGAGATGGGATGGGACAGAGCTGGGAGAAGAGAGATGGGATGGGACAGAGCTGGGAATAGAGAGATGGGATGGGACAGAGCTGGGAATAGAGAGATGGGATGGGACAGAGCTGGGAATAGAGAGATGGGATGGGGCAGAGCTGGGAAAAGAGAGATGGGATGGGGCAGAGCTGGGAGAAGAGAGATGGGATGGGACAGAGCTGGGAATAGAGAGATGGGATGGGACAGAGCTGGGAATAGAGAGATGGGATGGGACAGAGCAGGGAGAAGAGAGATGGGATGGGACAGAGCTTGGAAAAGAGATGGGATGGGACAGAGCTGGGAAAAGAGATGGGATGGGTCAGAGCTGGGAATAGAGAGATGGGATGGGACAGAGCTGGGAATAGAGAGATGGGATGGGGCAGAGCTGGGAAAAGAGAGATGGAATGGGACAGAGCAGGGAGAAGAGAGATGGGATGGGACAGAGCTGGGAATAGAGAGATGGGATGGGACAGAGCTGGGAAAAGAGATGGGATGGGATGGGACAGAGCTGGGAATAGAGAGATGGGATGGGACAGAGCTGGGAGAAGAGAGATGGGATGGGACAGAGCTGGGAAAAGAGAGATGGGATGGGACAGAGCTGGGAATAGAGAGATGGGATGGGACAGAGCAGGGAGAAGAGAGATGGGATGGGACAGAGCAGGGAGAAGAGAGATGGGATGGGACAGAGCTGGGAAAAGAGATGGGATGGGATGGGACAGAGCTGGGAAAAGAGATGGGATGGGACAGAGCTGGGAATAGAGAGATGGGATGGGACAGAGCTGGGAATAGAGAGATGGGATGGGACAGAGCTGGGAGAAGAGAGATGGGATGGGACAGAGCTGGGAATAGAGAGATGGGATGGGACAGAGCTGGGAATAGAGAGATGGGATGGGACAGAGCTGGGAATAGAGAGATGGGATGGGACAGAGCTGGGAATAGAGAGATGGGATGGGACAGAGCTGGGAATAGAGAGATGGGATGGGACAGAGCTGGGAATAGAGAGATGGGATGGGACAGAGCTGGGAATAGAGAGATGGGATGGGACAGAGCTGGGAATAGAGAGATGGGACAGATCTCGGAAAAGAGAGAGATGGGATGGGACAGAGCAGGGAGAAGAGAGATGGGATGGGACAGAGCTGGGAATAGAGAGATGGGATGGGACAGAGCTGGGAATAGAGAGATGGGATGGGACAGAGCTGGGAATAGAGAGATGGGATGGGACAGAGCAGGGAGAAGAGAGATGGGATGGGACAGATCTCGGAAAAGAGAGAGATGGGATGGGACAGAGCAGGGAGAAGAGAGATGGGATGGGACAGAGCTGGGATAATAGAGAGATGGGATGGGACAGAGCTGGGATAATAGAGAGATGGGATGGGACAGAGCTGGGAATAGAGAGATGGGATGGGACAGAGCTGGGAGAAGAGAGATGGGATGGGACAGAGCTGGGAAAAGAGAGATGGGATGGGACAGAGCTGGGAATAGAGAGATGGGATGGGACAGAGCAGGGAGAAGAGAGATGGGATGGGACAGAGCAGGGAGAAGAGAGATGGGATGGGACAGAGCTGGGAAAAGAGATGGGATGGGATGGGACAGAGCTGGGAAAAGAGATGGGATGGGACAGAGCTGGGAATAGAGAGATGGGATGGGACAGAGCTGGGAATAGAGAGATGGGATGGGACAGAGCTGGGAGAAGAGAGATGGGATGGGACAGAGCTGGGAATAGAGAGATGGGATGGGACAGAGCTGGGAATAGAGAGATGGGATGGGACAGAGCTGGGAATAGAGAGATGGGATGGGACAGAGCTGGGAATAGAGAGATGGGATGGGACAGAGCAGGGAGAAGAGAGATGGGATGGGACAGAGCTGGGATAATAGAGAGATGGGATGGGACAGAGCTGGGATAATAGAGAGATGGGATGGGACAGAGCTGGGAATAGAGAGATGGGATGTGAGTCATGGGACAAAGCTGGGAGCAGAGATGGGATGGGACAGAGCTAAGAAAAGAGAGTTGAAGCAGGGAAAGGTGGGTTTTTACAGGTGCCCGGGTGTGGGGGGGTTCACACAGTGGGGGCATCCCGATTCAGGATGCCCCAGGGAAAAGCTGACTGGCGATAAAAGCCGCGCTCAGTCATTTGCAACTATCCCAGGAGGCTGAGCGACGCACACTCATAAACGTCCTGCTTCATGCACTGTTTTATATCCGCTGGGCAGCTGCAAACAGAACTATGCAGGGCCAAACTAATGCATAGTCCTGCTTGTTGCTGGCCGGAGGATTTTAAGCAGTGCACTGCAGAACTTAATTGAGCGCCGCTCAGCCTCCTGCGATCGAAGCAGACAGCTGAGCCGGCCGCTCCTCCATACATCACCCACCTGCTGTCTTTCCTCCCGGACGGCTGGCCCCGCCCGCTGCCTTCCATCCTGGCCAATGGCCCCGCCCACTGCCTTCCGTCATGGTCTCGGACCCCGCCCACTGCCTTCCCCTCCACCCAACCGCCGGCCCCGCCCGCTGCCTTTCTTCTCGTCTCCTGCTTGCGCGCTGCCTTCCCTCCCGGCCGCCCCGAAATCCTAGCGGCCCCGCAGGTAACAGTGCTGTGACGTGCACCCGGCGTATAAGACGACCCCCCCACTTGAAGGCAGGTTTTTCAGGGGCAGAAAGTCGTCTTATACGCCGGCAAATATGGTATATATTCTAAGTGTGCCATACACTCCTCTTCGATCTTCATGACATGTGGGCAACCTCCAGTAGAGGGCGAACTTCTGCAGAGATGAATATGCAAAAAAAGAAAGCCCCTCTCGGCCCATATATACCTGGGACCTCCCACCAATTTCCCCAGTTCCTTCTCTGCAGGGAAGGCGACAAGACAGAAGACTTCTTTTACTTGCAGGTAAGCCGGGCCCGCGCCCGGCCGTTTATTATCCCTATTACTGCCAGGACCCTTTTTAAATTTCCCCTATTTGAGCCTCCCAGCTTAGGCTGCGGGTCCTGGTGAGGGTAGGAGCACCCTATGGGTGCTGAAGGAGCCTTGCTCCACCGTGAGGCCTCATTATGGGGTAGGCGGTTATCCAGGTTTTTAGTGATCCTGGTGCGGGATGCCCCGTCCCTACATGCCTGTGGCCTTATTATGGCCGGGTTACCACCCCCCCCCCCCCAGAGAGAAGTAAGGGACCCGGAAGGGGGGGGCTGGCGGGCCGTCATCCTCGGTCTCTCCCTTTTCATTTATTAAGATTTATATATGAGTGTATGTGTGTGTTGGTGTTTCACTTTACTTTGTGTTGTGTGTGAATGTGGATCTCCTGGAAGTATACCTGGATGAATTGGTGCATGGTGCTTTACTAGCCCGTGGTGGCTTTCCTGTTAGCCTGGGGAGCTTCTCTCCCTCAGGCTGTGCTAAGAAAACGTGCCGAATGAGGGGGCGGGGCCACCACGGCCGCGCCGAGTGCCTGGCCCCGCCCCCTCATTCGGCGCGTTTTGCGTGGGCTTCACTGGCCAGATCCGCGCTGCTGGGAGGGGGATGAGGCCGGAAAAGCGCGCCTTCGGCGCTGGCCCGCCCCCCTTCTCTTCCTGCTTCTCAGCTTCTCCTCAGATTGGGGGCCATTTTTGCTGCCTTGCTGCGGTTGCTGCTGCCGTTCTTGGGGACAAGTAGGGGCCTGTTGACCACCTCTTTGACACTTGGGGGTCCCTCTCTGGTGGGGGAGCTCCCCTTTGGTGCTGTTTTTTTGCAGGTTTTGCCATTTAATTATTTAATTACAATTGTGTGTATATATATTTACTGTATAGTAATTGATATGCCTTATTGTGTGTTGCAGATTGCTTCATTATTGTGCATGTTAAGGGGTTCCTCCTGGTCCTGGGGTCCCTAGTGTAAATTTGATTACCTCAAATCCTCCCACCGGGACTTTTAAGGGGCCCCCCCGGGTTGCTTAGGCTTAAATTCCCTGTGGTCTTGCGACTGACCACAAAAATCACCATATGGAGGCTACGCAGGATACTGGGCTCGGGCTCCCTCTGGGACAATCCGGGCCATGTGTGGGGTGTGGGGTATCCCTTACGGGGGAGAATGTGCTGATCTGTATACCATGTGCACAAAAGGCCATAACGCGGCAGTCTGGTACCCAGCCTTCTGGGTCGGTTCCTCCCGCTTCATCGCCTTCCCCTCCCCACCTTATCCGTACCCCAAGTGACATTGGTGCCAGCGGGGAGTCGCACTCTGATGTTTATGCTAGGTTGGCCAGCATCGAGAAATTTATTGGTAGCATGGTGGGCAAGAAGGCCCAGGCTAAAAAGAGACATTTGTTGTCGGCCCAGCCCTTGTGGGATGTTGACGACGATTCCATTGATTTGTCGGATTATTCCCCGTTAGTGGAGGGGGAATTGTATGAGGAAACGGAGACTGACTATGTACAGTCTGGTGATGCTGATGTCGGGCCGCCGCTGGGGGATGCCGTCGATACGGCTACTGTTTTGTCACATCTATTGGAGGTGTTGGATATTGATCCGCCTGAGGCGACTCCTCTCAAGAAGGGGGAATTTTTTGGGGCCAGCAAGCCCCGTCTGGAATTCCCTACCCAGGGTCACTTTGATGCGCTGATCCTGAAAGAATGGGAAAGGCCCAGTCGGATTCCTGGTGTTCCTCAGGGATGGGATAAGAAGTATCCTTTCCCGGTGGAGACGGTTAAGCGATGGTCTTCTCCTCCCGAGGTCGATGCGCCAGTTTTGGTTTTGACCAACTCTTCTGTGCTGAACACCCCTGACGCCACTTCCCTTAAGGATGGCGAGGACAAGCGCCTTGATCAGATGGCGTGTCACTCATTTGCCAGCGTGGGCTCGGCCCTGCGACCTGTTTGTGCATCTGCCCTAGTTTCACTTGCTACCAGGTCTCTTATCAGGGACTGGCTGAATGACGCTCAGTTTGATCCGGCTAGCCCTGAGTTCGCTACCCTTAAGAGATGTGAATTGTTCATGGGGTTTGTCTTGGCTGCTATGGAAGATTCTATTGTCATGTGTAGCAGGACTTCAGCCCTATTGGTAGCTATGCGCAGATTGGTCTGGCTCCGTCAGTGGACGGTGGATTTTGGGGCCAAGTTTAGTTTACAGCTCTTCCCTTCCTGGGTGCGCGGCTGTTTGGAGATAAATTGGATGCGGTTGCTAAGGGAGGTAAGTTACCTCTGCGGAAGAAACAGCGCCATCCCTTTTGGGGGGATGGCTTGTTCACTCCTTCCTTTCGAGGGGCCAGAGTGGCTAGAGGTTTGGCCTTCTTGGGTGTCAGGAGCTCGGCCTGGAACAGGGGCAGAGGTCGGGCACGTCCCGCGGCTGCCTGGGGTTCCAAGCCCTCTGTTAAACCGGCTCAGCAATGAAGGGGCGCCCTCACCCGCACGGGTGGGGGGACGGCTGCGGCTCTTCTTCCAGGTCTGGGCCCGGGAGGTCACAGACATTTGGATTTTGGAAGTGGTCTCCTCCGGTTACAAACTGGAGTTCGAGTACTGGCCGCCTCCAAGATTCTTAATGTCTCGGGTGCCCTCGGACCTCAGGCTGCACAGGGGCTCCTGTTAGCAGTAAAAACCTTCTGGACATGGGAGTTATTTGCCCGGTGCCTCAGTTGGAGAGAGGCAGGGGTTACTACTCCAACCTTTTCACGGTTCCCAAAAAGGAGGGTTCGGTGAGACCCATTCTAGATCTCAAGGTTCTCAACAAGTTTATCAGAGCCAAAAAGTTCCGCTTGGAGACTCTGCGCTCGGCTATCAATTCCCTTCGCCAAGGGGATTTTATGACATCCATAGACATCAAGGATGTGTATCTGCATGTTCCAATTTTGCCGGCACATCAGAGATTCCTCCGGTTTGTGGTGGAGGATCAACTTTTTCAGTTTGTAGCCCTTCCCTTCGGACTGACCTCGGCGCCGAGGGTCTTCACCAAGGTCTTGGCGGGAATAATGGCTCTGCTCAGAGCTCAGGGCATTCGCATTGTGCCTTATCTGGACGACCTGTTGATCTGAGCTTCTTCCCTCCGTCAGGCGGAGCTGGACACCCACCAGGTGGTGTCGACTCTGGAGAGGTTCGGGTGGGTGATCAACCGCCTCGAGTCTTCTCTCTCTCCGTCACGAGTGATTTCATTTCTGGGCATGAATCTGGATACCATTCAGGCCAGTGTGTTTCTGCCCCAGACCAAGGTGCAGGTGATTCAGGATCTGATCATCCTTCTTTGGGCCAGTCCTTGTCCCTCTATCCGACAGGGTAGGGCTTGATGGTGTCCTCCTTCGAGGCGGTACCGTTTGCACAGTTTCGCATGAGATCTCTTCAACTTCACCTATTGACGCATTTGGACAGATGTCCGCAGTCATTGGATCAACCTTTCAGGATGTCTCCCAGGGTTCGGCAGTCCCTTCAGTGGTGGCTGGAAGCGAGCAACCTGTTGAAGGGCAGATCCTTTCTGGTCCCTTGTTGGGAGACGTTTACCACGGATGCCAGCCTGTTGGGCTGGGGAGGTTGTTGGAAAAGTCATCAGTTCAGCGGGGTGTGGGGTTCCTCAGGAGGCTCACACCCCCATCAATGTCTTGGAGCTCAGAGCCATCCAACTGGTTCTGGCACGGCTGACCTCACATTTTCAGGGTCTACCGGTTCAGGTTCGTTCAGACAACCGAACGGCGGTAGCTTCCATCAATCACCAAGGAGGGACTCGCAGCAGGAGTGCCCTCAGGGAAGTCTCTCTGATCCTGCACTGGGCGGAGAGTAATGTTCCTTGCATTTCAGCAGTCTACTTTCCGGGAGTGGAGAACACGGAGGCGGATTCCCTGAGCAGGGGATCCTCTTGTCAAGGAGAGTGGTCTCTCAACCCCGAGGTTTTTCTGGATCTTTGCCGCAAGTGGGGTACTCCGAGGTGGATCTATTTGCCTCGAGGCACAATCACAAACTTCCGGCCTTTGTGTCTCTTTCTCAGGATCCTCTATCTCTGGCAGTGGATGCCTTGTCCCTTGCTTGGTAGGATCTGGGTTTTATGTACCTGTTTCCGCCTGTCTCCATGCTGGGCAAGGTAGTTCGCAAACTGGTTCTAGAAGGGGCACCAGCAATTCTGGTGGCTCCAAGGTGGCCAAGAAAGGTTTTGGTACGCAGACGTTGTAAGGCTGGCCGTAGATGAGTACCGGCTTCCCATGTTGCCGGATCTGTTTTCTCAGGATCTACTACTTTACCCCAATTTACAAATGCTGGCTTTGACGGCTTGGCTGCCGAAACCTTCATTCTGAAGGAGGAAGGTTTGTCTGCGGCCGTTGTTCAGACTTTTGATTAGAGCTAGGAAGCGGTCCTCTTCTGGCATTTTCTATAGGACTTGGAGGTCCTATATTGATTGGTGTGCGGCTAGGGCCTTGCCTTGTAGGGTGTTTTCGATTCCTAGGATTTTGGAGTTTCTTCAGCATCATCTGGATCTTGGGTTCCAGCTTAGTACTTTGAAAGGACAGGTTTCTGCTCTGTCTGTTTTCTTCCAGAGGTCTTTTGCCTTACACCCGCTGGTTTAGACCTTTTTTCCAAGGGGTCGTGCATGTTCGGCCCCCTCGGAAGGCTGTGGTTCCGGTTTGAGATTGGAATTTGGTACTTTCGGCTCTCCAGGGTCCTCCTTTTGAGCCGCTACAGGATATTGCTCTTTCGGTTCTCACTCAGATGGTTGCCTTCTTGGTGGCTATTACCTTTGTTCGGCGTGTCTCTGAGTTGGCGGCTCTGTCTATTCAGGCCCCTTACTTTGAGAGACACCAGGATAAGGTGGTTTTTCGCTTTAAGCCAGATTTCCTTCCTAAAGTGGTGTCTGCCTTCCACCTCAATCAGGATATTGTTCTCCCTTCCTTGTGTCCTAAGCCTAACAATGACAAGGAGTGGGTTCTGCACAATTTGGATGTCGTTCGCTGCGTGAAGTTCTATTTGGTTACTACTTCTCTTTTCCGCAAGACGGATGTTTTTTTTTTTTTTTTTCGTGGTGCTCTGCGGGCCCAGGAAAGGATTGGCGTCCGCCAAGTCTACCATTAGTAAATGGATTCGTCAGGCCGTTGTTGGGGCCTATTCTGCTAAGGGGAGGACTCCCCCTTTTAGGGTCACTGCGCACTCTACTCGTGCTGTTGGTGCATCCTGGGCTTTTCAGCACCAGGCTTCGGTTGAACAAGTTTGTAAGGCTGCTACTTGGTCTTCCGTTCATACTTTTTCCAAGTTTTACAAGGTTGATGTGCGGGCTTCAGCAGATGCTGTTTTTGGCCGCATGGTTCTGCAAGCTGCAGTGGTTTGAGTTGGTACATTCTTTACTGTTTCTGGTTCCCACCCATGACGGACACTGCTATTGGATGTCCCACATGTCATGAAGATCGAAGTGGAGTGCATGGCACACTTAGAATAATACCGTTTTGTGAGTACTCACCTTTAAAACGGGTATTATGAGTGCCATACACTCCACTTCGCCCCACCCCTTTTTTTCAGATATTCTGGAGTTTTTTATTTGGTGAACCATTGGTTTTGATTGTTAAGGTTATAATTGGTTCTTCCTGGTCCCCTTACTGCTTTTTTACACTGGGAAATTGGTGAGAGGTCCCAGGTATATATGGGCCGGGAGGGGCTTTCTTTTTTTTGCATATTCATCTCTGCAGAAGTTCGCCCTCTACTGGAGATTACCCATATGTCATGAAGATCGGTATTTTTGTAACATTTGGTGCTACTAACAAATTTACATTTGCCTGACAGGAAGATTGTTGGCTGTGGCAGAGAAAAGATGATACAGGTCTATTCTAAGTGTGCCATACACTCCACTTCGGTCTTCATGACATCTGGGGTAATCTCCAGTAGAGGGCGAACTTCTGCAGAGATGAATATGCAAAAAGAAAGCCAATTGCACTGTTTGGCTGGGTTGTGATATATTTCCATTTGTGTGGCTGCAAGATCAAACGCTGTGGTTTATTCCTAGTATGTCACACACCCCACTTCCAACATTCATGACACTTGGGATACCGGCCTGTACAGGGCCATCTTGCAGAGATGACATGGAAAAAAGGAGCCCCTCCTGGTCCATAAGTACCCGGGTCCTCCCACTATTCCCCAATCTTTTCATCTCTGCAGTCGACGAAGCATTCAGAAGATGACTCTCCTTCCTGCAGGTAGCCGGGGTTACTCCCATTCGTTTTCTATTTCTGCCTGAACCTCATTTTTTATTGTGATGTTTATGTTATGCTTCCCAGCCTTGGCTGATGGGCTCGGGCAAAGGTAGATACACCCTTGGGTGTATATGGGAACTTGCTCCCTCCGTGAGACCTCAAATAAGGGGTAGGCGGAATCCGGGTTGGTGTCCCCCGGCATGGGATGCCCCGTCCCTTGAAATCTCCCTGTGCTTGTTGGTGCTCTTGTTCCTCCCCCTTTTGGCTCTCCTGGACCCTGCTGGGGTAATGAAGGAGGGGGATCTTATTGGGGAGTGTCTTTGGCCTATGCATTTATTTTTAAAGAGGAGGGTAAGTAAGTTTCTTACCTGTATTCTTCTTGTTAGGATTTTTTACATTTCCCTGTCTTTCTGTCAGCGCGTGCTTCCAGATGTGGGCGGGGCTTGACGGGCGGCGTCCGGCCCCGTTCTTTGACGTCATTCGGCTGTCCTTGGCTGGCCCGCCCTCCGCTCTCTGAGCATTCCTTGTGGGGCGGGGCTTCTCGGCGGCGCTGGATTTCAAGTTCTCTCTTCCTGTTCACATGCGGTTGGTGCTTCTGCTGGGCTTTCGCAGGTCGTTGGTCGCAGGGCTGTCGTGGTCATTGTGAGTACCCTTTAGCTGTGCTAAAGGGAAGTCTTATATGCATAAGGCTTATTGTATATTTTTATTTGTCTTCCAGGTGGGAACTCTTTAATAGGGGTTTCTCCTGGTCCTTGTTAAATCCTCCCATTTAGGGACTATTAAGGGGCATCCCGGGTAGCTTCGCCTTAAATCCCATATACTTGGCGACTATAAAAAAAATTAAGTATTTTAAGAAACACCATATGGAGGCATCTCAGGATACTGGGCTCTCAGTTCCTTTGGGACAGACTCGGCAGTGTTTGCGATGTGGGGCATCCCTTGTTGGGGATAACACTTTTCGTTGTGTAGCTTGTGCTCAATTGATTATAATACAGCATTCAGAGGCCCAAGCCTCAGGGTCTGGGGCTCCGACCTCTTCTCCCACACCACCTTGTCTTGTCCATACCCCCAGTGATATTGTCATGGGTGGAGAGTCACTTTCTGATGTATGTGCCAGATTGTCTCACGTTGAAAAATTAATGTCTAGCTCTGTGGCCAAGAAGGCCTCAGCTAAAAGAAAACATTTAGCTCCTGCTGTTGAGGCAAATGAGCTTGATTGTAGCGAGTGTCTTGATTGGTCAGATTGTTCTCCGTTTGGAGAAGGAGAATTCTTTGAGGAATCTGATGTTTCTGATGTTCAGCAATTTGTGGGTATTGACGCTGAACAAGGTGAAGGGGAGATTTGACACCCCTAAAGCTCTTGCTCAATTGTATGAGGTTTTGGCAATCGATCTTACAGAAGCAGTCCCTCCTCAGAAGGGGGAGTTCTTTGGAGCCTCCAAGCCTCGTTTAGAATTTCCAGATCAAAAGCATTTTGAAGAAATCATTCTTAAGGAATGGGAGAAGCCTGCGCGGCTTCCTGGCATTCCTTTAGGCTGGGATAAGAAATATCCCTTTCCTTCAGACACTGTTAAGCGTTGGTCATCCCCCTCTGTGGTGGATGCACCTGTGCTCAGTTTGTCCAATTCCTCTGTTTTGCATTCTCCGGAATCTACTATCCTTAAGGATGGGGAGGACAAACGTATTGATCAAATGGCTTGCTATGTGTTTGCTAGTGTTTGCTCGGCCTTACGGCCTATGGGTGCCTCGGCACTTATGGCAGTCGCTATTAGGTCTGTTATTAGAGACCTATCAAATACCTCAGGGCTTGATGCAGCCTCTGATGAGTATGCCGCCCTTTGGATGATACCATGGCCATGTGTAGCAGAACTTCCGCTTTGCTAGTTGCTATACGGCGGTCTATATGGCTACACCAGTGGGCGACTGACACGGTGGCCAAGAAGTCACTTATAGCACTCCCCTTTGGGGGATTGCGCCTCTTTGGTGAGAAATTGGATTCTGTCATTAAAGGAGGCAAATTGCCTCAGCGTAAGAAGCAACGTCGTTCCTTTCGGGGATCGGCCTCTTTTAACCCTTCTTTTCATGGTTCCAGAACGGGCAGAGGTTCTGCCTTTTCAGCCCCAAGGGGGACTGCATGGAACAGAGGAAGAGGACATG
The DNA here is from genome assembly GCA_027917425.1 of Gastrophryne carolinensis. NCBI lineage: Eukaryota > Metazoa > Chordata > Amphibia > Anura > Microhylidae > Gastrophryne > Gastrophryne carolinensis. The sequence continues at coordinate 43,476,117 of CM051240.1, read as the reverse complement.
GCCGTTCAAATCAGAATTGGGGATCAAAGCTTAAGGCCGCTTCCAAGCCTGCCCAGCAATGAGGAGGCGCCCTCACCCGTGCGGGTGGGAGGACGGCTGCGGTTCTTTTTCCAGGCTTGGGTCAAAGAGGTATCAGACAGATAGATTCTGGAGGCTGTGTCCTACGGGTACAAGCTGGAATTCGAGTTCCGGCCTCCGCCCAGATTTTTCAGGTCTCGGATGCCCGCGGATCCAGGGATCGCGCTGGGGCTCCGGGCAGCTGTTGCGAATCTCTTAAACATGGATGTTATTCGCCTGGTTCCTCTTGCGGAAAGGGGTCTGGGGTTTTACTCCAACCTATTTACGGCTCTGTTCGGCCTATTCTAGATCTGAGGCGACTAAATCAATTTATTCGCTTCAGAAGGTTCCGCATGGAGTCGTTAAGATCAACGATCGACGCTCTCCGTCAAGGGGACTTTATGACTTCCATCGACATCAAGGATGCTTATCTGCACATCCCTATTTGTTCCGCTCACCAGAGGTTCCTCAGATTCACAGTGGAAGACCAGCACTTTCTGTTTGCGGCCCTTCCATTCGGTCTCACCTCGTCCCCAAGAGTATTTACCAAGGTTTTTGGCAGGAGTAATGGCTATTCTCAGGCTCCAGGGCATTCGCATTGTGCCATTTTTGGACGACCACCTCATCACAGCCTCCTCCTTCAATCAGGCGGAATTGCACCCCAGGACCGTGGTGGCTACACTGGAGAGGTTCGGTTGGGTGATAAACCATGCCAAATCCTCTCTTTATCCTGTAAGGGAGATTCCCTTTCTGGGCTTATTTCTGAATACCCTTCAGGCCAGGGTATTTCTTCCTCAGTCCAAAATTGTTCTGATTCAAGACTTAATTCGTCTGTTCTTGTCCAATCCTCGTCAGCCTATCCGCTTGGGGATGAGGCTAGTGGGGCTGATGGTGGCCACATTCGAAGCTGTCCCGTTTGCTCAGTTTCATATGAGGACGCTTCAGCTTTTTCTCTTGGTGAAGTGGGACAAGTGTCCTCTGTCATTGAATCGGGTTTGTTTGTTGTCTCCCCGTGTTCTGCGGTCCCTTCAGCGGTGGCTGACTTCGAGCAATCTCAGAAACGGCAAGTCATTTCTGACCCCCTGTTGGGAGTTGGTCACTACGGATGCCAGCCTTATGGGTTGGGGGGGTATCTGGAGGAAGCACCGGTTCCAGGGGTTGTGGGGGCCTCAGGAGGCTCACTCCCTGATCAATTTATTGGAGCGTCACAACCACAAGCTTCCAGCTTTTGTGTCTCTATCACAGGATCCTCTGGCAGTGGATGCCATGTATCTGGCCTGGAAGGATATGGGGTTTCTGTATCTGTTTCCCCCATTCTCCATGACAAGCAAGGTGGTACGCAAGCTAGTTCTGGAAGGGGCGCCAGCAATTCTGGTGGCTCCAAGATGGCCAAGACATCTGTAGTTTGTAGACATCACAAGGCTAGCAGAGGATCAGTTGCATCTGCCTCTTCTTCCAGATCTCATCACCCAGGGTCAACTCTGTTACCTCAATTTACCAACGCTGGCTTTGACGGCGTGGCTGCTGAAATTTCCATCTTAAAGGAGGAAGGTCTTTCTGACGCGGTCATTCAGACTCTTGTTAGAGCTAAGAGAAAGTCTCCCTCTGCTGTTTACTACAGGACTTGGAGGTCCTATATTGATTGGTGTGAGTCTAGGGTCTTGCCCTGTAGGGTATTTTCTATCCCTAAGATTTTGGAGTTTCTGCATAATGGTCCGGATTTGGATTTCCAGATTAGTACTTTGAAGGGGCAGGTTTCTGCTTTGGTTATTTTCTTTCAAAGATCTTTTGCTCTTCATCCTTTGGTTAAGACTTTATTCCAGGGGGTCACGCATGTGCGGCCTCCTAGAAAGCTCCTACTTCCAGTTTGGGATCTTAACTTGGTGCTTTCTGCCATGCAGGCTGCTCCTTTTGAGCCATTGCAGGATGTTCCTCTTCATATTCTTACTCAGAAGGTTGCTTTCTTGGTTGCTATTACCTCTGTCCGTCGGGTTTCTGAATTGGCGGCCCTGTCTATCCAAGCCCCTTACTTCGAAAGGCATCAGGATAAGGTGGTTTTCCTTTTTAAACCAGATTTTCTTCCTAAGGTGGTGTCTGCCTTCCACCTAAATCAGGATATAGTTCTTCCTTCATTGTGCCTTAATCCTAGTAATAACAAGGAAAGGGTTTTACATTCTTTGGATGTTGTTCGTTGTGTTAAGTATTATTTGGTTACTGCTTTCCGTAAGACAGATGTCTTTTTTGTTGTGCCCTCTGGGCCTAGGAGGGGGTTGGCACCCGCCAAATCTTCCATCAGTAAATGGATTCGTCAGGCCATTGTTGGGGCCGATTCTGCTAAGGGGAAGGTTCCCCCTTTTCGTGTTACTGCTCATTCTACTCATGCTGTTGGGGCTTCTTGGGCTTTTCAGCACCAGGCGTCTGTTGAACAAGTTTGCAAGGCTGCTACTTGGTCTTCGGTGCATACTTTTTCTAAGTTTTACAAGGTTGATGTGCGGGCCTCAGCGGATGCTGCTTTTGGTCGCAAAGTTCTGCAAGCTGCAGTTATTTAAGTTATGCATTTTTGCCTTGTGGGATCCCCGCCCATTATGGACACTGCTATTGGATATCCCAAGTGTCATGAATGTTGGAAGCGGGGTGTGTGACATACTAGGAATAATACCATTTTGTGAGTACTCACCTGTAAAATGAGTATTGCGAGTATGTCACACACCCCGCTTTTTTGTTCAGGGGTCCTTTATATGGTGTTTTTTATTTTCAATTCATTATATAATTTGCTCTTCCTGGTTTTCTCACTGCTTTTTTAAGACTGGGGAATAGTGGGAGGTCCCGGGTACTTATGGACCAGGAGGGGCTCCTTTTTTCCATGTCATCTCTGCAAGATCGCCCTCTACAGGCCAGTATCCCAAGTGTCATGAATGTTGGAAGCGGGGTGTGTGACATACTCGTAATACCCATTTTACAGGTGAGTACTCACAAAATGGTATTTTTACATGTTGGTTATGGCCATTTTTTACACAGCTCTGCTCTTATGTTGCTTATTTTGTGTGTTACAGGTTGCCCTGTATATGTGCATATTAAGGGGTCCCTCCTGGTCCTGGGGTCCCTAGTTATAAAAATTTCCACCCAAAAATCCTTCCACCGGGACTTTTAAGGGGCAACCTGTGTTGCTTATGCTTAATTCCCTGCGGTCTTGCGACTGACCACAAAAATTCACCATACGGAGGCTCCGCAGGATACCGGGCCCGGGATTCCTTTGGGACAATCCGGGCGATATGTGGGGTACGGGGTATCCCTTACGGGGGAGAATGTGCTGATCTGTATACCATGCGCACAAAAGGCCATAACGCGGCAGTCTGGTACCCAGCCTTCTGGGTCGGCTCCTCCCACTTCATCGCCTTCCCCTCCCCACCTGATCCGTACCCCAATTGACATTGGTACCAGTGGGGAGTCGCTTTCTCATGTTTGGGCTCGGTTGGCCAGCATCGAGAAAATGATTGCTAGCACGGTGGGCAAGAAGGCCCAGGCTAAAAAGAGACATTTGTCGTGGGCCCAGCCATTGTGGGATATTGACGACGAGTCCGCTAGGATTCAGAGGCTGACTATGGTCAGCCTGGGAATTCCAATGTCGGGCAGGCGCTGGGGAATGCCGTAGATACGGCCACTGTTTTGTCACATTTATTGGAGGTGTTGGATATTGAACCGCCTGAGGCGCCCCCTCTTACGAAGGGGGGATTTTTTGGGGCCTACAAGCCCCGTCTGGAAATCCCTACCCAGGGTCATTTTGATGCCCTGATCCTTAGAGAATGGGAGAGGCCCAGTCGGCTTCCTGGTGTGCCTCAGGGATGGGATAAGAAATATGCTTTTCCGGTGGAGGCGGTCAAGCGCTGGTCTTCTCCTCCCGAGGTCGACGCACCTGTTTTAGGTTTGACCAACTTTTCTGTGCTGAACACCCCTGACGCCATCTTCCTTAAGGATGGCGAGGATAAGCGCCAGATCATTTGGCGTGCCACGCATTTGCCAACGTGGGCTCGGCCCTGCGGCCTGTTAGTGCATCTGCCCTGGTGTCGCTTGCTACCAGGTCTCTTATCAGGGACTGGCTGAATAACGTTCAGTTTGGCGCTGAGTTCGCTATCCGAATTGTTCATGGATTTTGTCATGGCTGCGATGGAAGACTCCATTGTCGTGTGTAGTAGGACGTCAGCCTTACTGGTGGCCATGCGCAGATTGGTCTGGCTTCGTCAGTGGACAGCGGACGTTGGAGCCAAGAAGTCGCTCACAGCTCTCCCCTTCTTGGGTACGCGACTGTTTGGAGATAAATTGGATGCTGTTGCTAAAGGAGGAAGTTACCTCAGCGGAGGAAACAGCGCCGCCCCTTTCGGGGGCTGGCTCGTTCACGCCTTCCGTTCGAGGGGCCAGAGCGTCTAGGGGTCTGGCCTTCTCAGGTGTCAGGGGCTCGTCCTGGAACAGAGGCAGAGGTCGTGCACGTCCCGCGGCTGCCTGGGGTTCCAAGCCCAAGCCTGCCGTTAAACTGGCTCAGCAATGAAGGGGCGCCCTCACCCGCAAGGGTGGGGGGACGGCTGCGGCTCTTCTTCCAGGTCTGGGCCCGGGAGGTCACAGACAATTGGATCTTGGAAGTGGTCTCCTCCGGGTACAAACTGGAGTTCGAGTACTGGCCGCCCCCAAGATTCTTAAGGTCTCGGGTGCCCTCGGACCCTCAGGCTGCACAGGGGCTCCTGTTAGCAGTAAAAAACCTTCTGGACATGGGGGTTATATGCCCGGTGCCTTTACTGCTTTTATACCATGGGGAATTGGTGGGAGGTCCCAGGTATATATGGACCGCGAGGGGCTTTCTTTTTTGCATATTCATCTCTGCAGAAGTTCGCCCTCTACTGGAGATTACCCCAGATGTCATGAAGACCGAAGTGGAGTGTATGGCACACACATAATACCTGTTTTAAAGGTGAGTACTCACAAAACGGTATTTTTAAAATCAGACCTTCACTATCATTTAACCCTTTAAGTGGCAAGCACGTAACACCTACGTGCTGGCTTGTGAAGGACCTAAGTGCCAAGCACGTAGGTGTTACGTGCTTGACTTATATAAAGTACTCACCTGACCCCTTGTTGGATCCGGCCGGGTCTCCTCTTTAATTTGGTGCCATCCGATCCCCTGTGGGGGCTTGGATGGCCTCAGGAGAGCCCCCGGAATAGCGCCACCTCCCCCCCCCCCCCCCCCGCTTCAGCAGCAGGAGCAGCAGCTGCTAACTGTAAAAAAAAATAAAAATGACATTTACTTACCTGTGGCCGCGCTGTCTCCTGACGGGTCTCCTCTTCACTGGGGGGGCCTTCAATTGCCCCCCCCAGGCTCTTCCATGGCGAGGAGAGGGCAGAAATCGCCCCCCCCCCTTCCTGCATTGCGACTGCTAGCCCCGCATCATTGTGATGTCACCAGCAGCCTGCTTCAAAATACCGGCACCTGAGATTTTGAATCAGTCTGCTCGGGTGCTTGGAGCAGAGAGGTAGGGAGGGGGAGAGGGCTGTGATCGCCCCTCCCCAGGCTCTCTCCTCCAAACACCCGAGCAGACTGTCAGCTGTCATCGCAGATCGCCAGGGGACAGAGGATCGGAGGTGAGTAAAGTAAAATAAAAAAATAAATGTCATTTTTTTTTTCTTATGTGTCAGTGTGTTTATATTCTTAGTATACAGTATGTCCTGCTCCAGATATAGTACTTACACTTGGGTTATCCTCCGCCAGATGGCGCTGCACTGCAGAGACATGCAAAACGGGCTCCTCCCGGCCCTCAGATACCCGGGGACCTCCCACAAATCCCCAGATTTCTCTGCAGTGCTGACTGCGAAGACATGAAGTATCACTCTCTCGCAGGTGAGCGGGGCTATTAAAGCCTGCGGCCCTGTTGGACTATTCCCACCCGTCCTCGTGTTGTGCCTCCCAGCCTGGGCTGCGCTGGTCGGGTGAAGGTAGGCAGCACCACGCGTGCTTATGGAGCGCTGCTCCTCCGCAGTCCCCCACCAAAGGATAGGCGGTGTAGGCTGATGGTGAGGCTCTATGGGATGCCCCTCCTGCATTACTGCCCCTTGTAGCGGTGGGTCCTGTACCAAGGACCGCCCTCCTCCCTCGTTCCCCCCGTAGTCGGGGGGAAAGAAAGGGGGGGGTGTGCCTGTGTGGTCTGTATTGGATCCTTGCACGTATATGGCCTTTGGGTTTGGACCTTTATAGATATGGTGTCAGCCGCCGCGCCCTTTCTATGTATGGTCTGTATTGGACCCTTGCACTTATATGGCCTTGTCTGTCTTTGGACTTTTATAGATAAGGTGTCAGCTGACGCGCCCTTTCTATGTATTTTACTTGCGTACTGCCGCCGCCGCACGCGCTTCTTCCTTAGTTGAAGGCTCCGCGCCGGGCGGCGGTGTTACCTCAGACACCTACGTGTCCTCATTGTTGTCAGACTTCGCGCTTTTCGGGAGGGCGGGGTCTGGTTTGGCGCGCTCCGCGTCATGGACCGCTGTCTCACCCTTCGAGGTACACGGCGCCACTTTGCCTGTTCGCGCGTGGGGTGCTCCTGATTACCGTGGTACTGTAAGTGCCCTCGCGGGCTACTTATGCTCATTATAGTTTTCTTGGTTCTGACACCATTTTCTTCTCTTTGTGTCTTTCAGACCGGTGAACACCATTGGATTCTCCCGGCCCGGTGTAAAATTATAGCGGGCCTTGTAATATTCTCCCACTTCCCTGGCGGGTCTTTGGGGCATCCAGGGTTGCTTATAGTGTAAATCCCTACTGGCATATTGTGCCTTGAATAATCACCATATGGAGGCATCTCAGAATTATGTGACCGGGGTCCCTCTGGGACAAGACCGGCTTTGTATAGCGTGTGGACAACCCCATGCTGATGCTGACAGGGCACGGGTCTGCGGACCCTGTGCCGAGCAAGCACTGGCTCTGCAATCAGGCCTGCCAGTGGCTGCACCTCGCTTCAACTATATTCTCAGTGTGCCACACACCCCGCTTCACCTTTAAATTCTTCACGATTGGGTTACTCACCGCCAGGTGACGCTGTTGCAGAGAGGAAGTCTTGTAACGAGCCCCCTTCCGGCCTATATATACCTGGTACCTCCCATTTATCACCAGTGTTTTTCTCTCTGCATGACGACAAGACAGAAGAATGAAGTCTCCTGCTTGCAGGTAGCCGGGGTCTTACCCCGGCACCCCCTTTTGGTCTATTTCTGCCCGGTTTTGATTGTTTGTTACTTACCTTGGTTAAATGGAAGCCTCCCAGCCTAGGCTGCTCACTGGGCAATTGGTAGATGGCACTATAGGTGCCTAGGAGCTTATCTCCTCCGCTTGACCCCCTGTTTTGGGGGCAATGCGGCTATCCGGCATGGTGATCCGGATTTGGGATGCCCCTGTCCCGAGGTTCCCCTTGGCCCCTTGCTCTCCCGTTACGGTCCCTTCTCCCTTCACTATGGGGGGGGGGGTGGAGGGATGTGTGTATGCATGTGTGTTTTTACTGGTATGTTTTTACTTATTTAACCTTGTTTGTGTTCAGGTCTGCACCGCAAGCAAGGGTGCACATGGCCTGACTGATTATTTCTTTTCACATGACACGCTGATTGTCCTCTTTTTTCCTTACTGGCAGTTCCGCCATTGGGCGAGCTGCTGCTGGCCTGAATGGCCAGAGTTTGGTTCAGCTTTAGGGCGGCCAGGGCGGGCCGCGCTGTGGCAGGCATGCCTGATGCTGCCTGCGTCCTTTTCCTCTCCCCCTCCCCCCCCCTCCCTTTTTCCTCTTTGAATTGGTTTGGCACCGCCGTTCGGCGGGCCACGATGTCAGCGCTGTTTTGCGCATGGCTGCCTAGCAAAGCTTCCTTCCCCCCCCCCCCCCTCCGTCTACTGAGGGCGTCGGGCGCCCTCTTGTTTTGCGGCACCGCCGTCTGGCGGGCCGCACTGTTTGAATCTGGAGGGGGGCGGGGCTCAGATGACGTCAGAGGGGGGCGTGGATGGAGCGGCGGCGTCATACAACGGCCCCAGCCGCACTTCCTTCCTTCCTCTCATTAGAGTTCAGGTGCGGGGCACTCAGCCGCACAAGTTTTTTCATCTCTGCTGCCGCTGCTACTGCTGCTGTTCGGGTGCCTTGGTTATTCAGCCTTGCTTGGGCAGGTAAGCGGCCTCACCTCGTGTGGGGCCGTCTATTGTTTTATTATGATTGATTTTTATAAAAAAAAAAGGAAAAACAAAGGACAAGAGTTTTTTGCTGGTTAAAATTCTTTGGCCTCTTTTAAGCACTCTGGTGCGTTTTTTATTATGTGTTATATTGTTGCATGAATGTTGTACTGCATGCTGACACTTGTTTTCTGGGGATCTTACTGTTGGTTTTTTCCCCACAGATCCTGGGATTCCCTCAATGCAGTGGCTTCCCAGTTCTATTATACCTGACTAGTCCTATTACTCTAAATTGGGACATATTTATATATATATATATATATATATATATATATATTGGAAAATATTTTTTTTTTAAAATTTAAAAGGGGATCATTATTATTATAAATTAAATCCTCCCTCCCGGGACATTAATATAAAGGGGCATCCCGGGTGGCTTATGCCTAAAACCCATGGTTGTGCGAATACCATAAATCGCCATATGGAGGCTTCCGATAATACCGGAAATGGTTCTTCTGGGCCATCCAGGCTGTGTGGGGGCTGCGGGACTCCGCTCCCAGGCGATGATGTTATATTATGCATTCCTTGTGCAAAGCAGAATATTGTGCGTCAGTCCGTCGCTCCAGCTGCTGGCTCCTCGCAACTTCCATCATCTCCTACCCCTCCCTCCCTGTTCCAGACCCCGTGTGACATTGTCAAAGGTGGGGATTCGCAATCCGAGGTGTCTGCACGATTGTCCAACCTCGAGAAGATAGTTTCCGTTAAAGCAGGGTTGAAGGCCACTGCGAAACGGAAACACCTTTTTCCTGTACCTCCGGCTTCACAGGATGAGGTATGTGAGCCTGTGGATTGGTCCGATTACTCCCTGGACGAGGAGGGGGAATTCCTGGTGGAGTCAGATGAACCTGCAGATCAGCTTGAGGTTGATGCTATTGGCGATCTGGCTGCGGGGGTTTCCCTTGACACCCCCTCCATTCTGGCTCAAATGTTTGAGCCTGAGGCTGTCACCCTGCCAAAGGGTGAGTTGTTTAATGTGCCTCAGCCACGTTTGGTATTTCCCAGACAACAACACTTTGAGAGGGTTGTGCTCAAGGAATGGGAACATCCCACGCGGTTAACTGGAATTCCTTCCAGTTGGGATAGACGTTATCCTTTTCCGCCAGAATTGGTGAAGCTTTGGTCGGTTCCCCCTGACGTCGATACCCCTGTGCTAGGGCTCTCCAGCACGGCTATGGTGCATTTTTCTGAGACCACTGCCCTTAAGGATGGGGAGGATTGTCGGATTGACCAGTATGCTCGCCATGGTTTTATTAGTGCCGGATCGACGATGCGGCCGGTGTGTGCTTCGGCGCTTCTTCTATTGACGGTTAGGTCTGTTATTCAGCATCTATGCGTGGATCTTGATCCCGCTTGTAATGAGTTTACTGCTCTTAAGCAGTGTGAGTCTTTTATTTCCTATGTTCTGACCGCTCAGGACGATGCGCTGGCTATGAGTAGCAGGACAGCGGCAATGCTGGTGGCTATTCGTCGGTCAGTATGGCTGCGCCAGTGGTCGGCGGACTCAGTTTCTAAAAAGGTGCTCACAGCACTTCCCTTTTTGGGCTTGCGACTGTTTGGTGATAAAATTGATTCATTTGCAAAAGGTGGTAAAATGCCTCAACGCAAGAGGCCTCGTCGTCCCTTTCTGTTAGGCCTTCCTTTCGGGGATTCAGAGCGGGTAGGGGGGCTTCCTTTCCCGCTACCAGAGGTGCAGCTTGGACCCGGGGGAGGGGCCGTGGCCGTCCCACTCAGTCCTGGGGCACCAAGCCCAAGCCTGCTGGTAAGCCCGCTCAGCAATGAGGGGCTGCCCTCACCCGTGCGGGTGGGGGGACGATTGCGACAGTTCTCCCAGGTTTGGGACCAGGAGGTTCTGGACAGATGGATCCGGGAGGTGGTGTCGTCCGGTTACAAACTGGAATTCGGGTCTCGCCCTCCTTCACGGTTCTTTCGGTCTCGGGTGCCCATCGATCCTTTGGCCGCACAGGGGCTCCTGGCGTCGGTAAAGAATCTGTTAGAAATGGCGGTCATCCGGCCGGTACCACGCTTAGAGATGGGCCTCGGTTTCTACTCCAATCTTTTCGCAGTCCCCAAAAAGGACGGGTCGGTTCGTCCCGTCCTGGACCTGAAATTACTCAACAGGTTCATCCGTATTCGGAAGTTTCGCATGGATACTTTGCGTACGGCCGTCGGTTCCCTTCGGGAGGGGGACTTCATGACGTCCATAGACATCAAGGATGCTTATCTTCATGTTCCCATCTGCCAGGCTCATCAACGTTTTCTTCGATTCGTGATGAAAGATCAGCATTTTCAATTCGTGGCACTTCTGTTTGTCCTTACCTCGGCTCCTAGAGTGTTCACCAAGGTGCTGGCAGGGGTGATGGCCATTTTCAGATCTCGGGGCATTCGTGTCGTACCTTATTTGGACGACCTTCTCATCATGGCTCCGTCACTCGATCAATCGGAGACAGACACCAGGTTGGTGGTCTCCATGCTGGAAAGCTTTGGTTGGGTGATCAACTTCCCCAAGTCCTCCCTCGCTCCGGCCAGGGTGGTGTCCTTTCTGGGGATGCAGTTGGACTCTCGTCAACACAGGGTGTTTCTCCCCCAGTCCAAAATTCATCTGATTCAGGAGTTGGTTCGGGTCCTACTTTCCAATCCTCGGCCGTCCATCCGTCTGGGGATGAGGCTGGTAGGGTTGATGGTTGCCTCCTTCGAGGCAGTTCCTTTTGCTCAATTTCACACGAGGACGCTTCAGCTTTATCTGTTGGCGTCCTGGAACCGGCAGCCTCGGTCGCTGGATCAGCCCTTCCAGTTGTCCTCCCGGGTCCGGCAGTCCCTCCAGTGGTGGTTGGTCTCGGCCAATCTCGTGAAGGGCAGGTCTTTCCTGACCCCTCTTTGGGAAATTGTCACCACGGACGCCAGTCTTTTGGGATGGGGCGGATTCTGGAAGGAGCTTCAGTTCCAGGGGCAGTGGGGATCCTGTCCTGGGCGGAGGCCCATGTTCCTTGTCTCTCGGCGGTGTACATTCCAGGAGTGGAGAACCAGGAAGCGGACCGGTTGAACAGGGGCTCTCCCCGTCTGGGAGAATGGGCTCTCCATCCTCAGGTTTTTCGCTCACTGTGTCTCCGATGGGGGGGGACCGGAGGTGGACCTGTTTGCCTCTCGTCACAATCACAGGCTCCCGAACTTCGTGTCGCTCTCCCAGGATCCTCTGGCTCTGGCAGTGGACGCCATGTCCCTGAGCTGGGGGGATCTGGGGTTTCTATACCTGTTTCCTTCAATACCCATGCTGGGCAGGGTGGTTCGGAAGTTGGCTCTGGAAAGGATGTCCGCCATTCTCGTGGCCCCAAAGGGGCCAAGGCGAGTGTGGTTCGCAGACATCGTTCGGCTGGCAGTGGACCAGTTTGTTCTGCCTCTTCGGCCCGATCTGCTCACTCAGGGTCGGTTGTGTTTCCCCAATTTACCAGCACTGGGTTTGACGGCCTGGCTTCTGAAACCTCCATCTTGAAGGAGGAGGGTCTTTCTGACTCAGTCGTCAAGACTCTGATCAGTGCCCGGAAGAGGTCTTCTTCTATCATCTACTATAGGACTTAGAAAGCCTATATCGCTTGGTGTGAGATTAGATCTTTTCCTTGTAGGGTCTTTTCGGTCTCCAGGATTCTGGAGTCTTTACAATCTGGCCTAGACTCTGGTCTTCAGCTAAGTACTCTGAAAGGGCAAGTTTCTGCCTTATCTATCTTTTTTCAGAAGCGTTTTGCGCTTCATCCTTTAGTTAAAACTTTTTTCCAGGGAGTTACACATGTGCGGCCCCCCAGGAAACCATTACTCCCTGTTTGGGATTTTAATTTGGTTATTTCTGCTCTTCAGGCTCCTCCTTTTGAGCCTTTGCAAGATATTGCTTTGTCTACCCTGACTCAGAAGATTGTCTTCTTGGTAGCTATCACTTCGGTCCGGCGTGTCTCGGAGTTGGCGGCCTTGTCTATCCAGGCGCCTTACTTTGAGAGGCATCAGGATAAAGTGGTCTTTCGGTTCAGACCAGACTTTCTTCCTAAGGTTGTTTCTGCTTTTCATTTGAATCAGGATATTGTTCTTCCCTCCTTGTGTCCTAATCCTAAGAATGACAAAGAGAGGGTTTTGCATTGTTTGGATGTAGTACGCTGTGTTAAGTACTACTTGATTATCACGTCTCCTTTTCGTAAGACGGATGCCTTTTTTGTTCTGCCCTGTGGGCCTAAGAAGGGTTTGGCACCGGCCAAATCTTCCATTAGCAAATGGATACGTCAGGCCGTTATTGCGGCCTATGCTGCTAAGGGGAAAGTTCCCCCTTTTCGTATCACTGCTCATTCTACTCGCGCCGTTGGAGCGTCTTGGGCTTTTCAGCACCAAGCTTCTGTTGAACAAGTTTGTAAGGCCGCCACTTGGTCTTCTGTTCCAACTTTTTCTAAGTTTTACAAAGTTGATGTGCGAGCCTCAGCGGATGCTGTTTTTGGCCGCAAAGTGCTGCAGACTGCAGTCATTTAAGTTATGCTTCACCTTGCCTTTGGATACCCATCCCTTGTGGACACTGCTTTTGGATGTCCCAATCGTGAAGAATTTAACCCTTTCGCTGCCAGCCTACCTGCAGCATTTGCCACTCCCTGTTGCCAGACGATGTTTCACTATTTTGCGCTACACATATTCAACTGTCATTTTTGAAAGGATTTCCAGGGATTTCCCAGGAAAATTATATATTGTTTTTTTCAACAGAGTCTGGGCTTTAACATGAAATGTCTTGTTTGTATTTTTTAGGTGTATTTTCAATTTTTTTGGGTGAAATGTGTGAAAAAAAATAAAAAAAACATATTTTTTTACAATTTGTAGAGTTTTTTTGTAATAAAAAATGTAAGTTTGTCAATAAAATCTTATTGCGTGAGAAACCCCAATTTCTCCCGGTTACAGCGATACCACATATGTATAGGTAGACACCCTTTCCTGCCCAGAAGCCTTTTATAGCTGCTGGATGACAAATGGTTAATTAAAAAAAAAAAATGACATAGGGTCCCCCTTCCCGGGGAGGGGGACCCCATTTTTTTTGGATTTTTAAGGGTTAAAAACCCTTAAAGATCCAAAAAAAAAATGACGTGGGGTCCCCCTTACCCAAAGCAACCAGCCCGGGACCAGCTATGGGGGCTTGTAGGCACAGAGTTGGGGGTGCCAGCTTTGGTGGCCCCCCCACCCTGCAGCCTACGAGCCCACATAGCCTATGTGGGCCCGGGCTCTTCTGCCCCCCCCCTGGCCTTTGGGGAGGCAGGTAATGGGGGTGCGGGGGTTAATGGCAAGCCACCCGCTAGGGCAGGTGACTTGCCACCCCCCCAGCCTTGTGAACTGGTATAAGGGGTCTCATGGACCCCTTACCAGCTCACAAAGGGTTAACTGTTAAAAAAACCACGACACAATAATAAAAAGTATTTTATTAGAAAAAACAAAATTTTTTTTTACTGTACTTACCTTCGATTGCAAGCTCTTGTCCCTCGCCGCTCAGCTGACAGATGCCGGTGATCGGCATCCAGAGAAGGAGAAGGCAGGAGATCAGAGGATCTCCTGTCACCTCCTTCCCCAGCGCCGATCACTGGCATCTGAGAAGCTGAGAAAGCTGAAGCCCGTTCGGGGCCGGGATGACTTCATAAGCCCCGCCCCCAAGGGGGCGGGGCTTAGAGGCATGATGGCGGCCGCCATCGAGAAGAAGAGAGGAGAGAGCCTCCCAGGCTCTCTCCTGAAGATCGGTAAGTCCTGGGGGGGATCGGAGGCCCCCCAGGTGAAGAGGAGGGACAGCGGGAGCCAGCGCACACACAGGTAAGTGAATGTCATTTTTTTTTTTTTTTTTTTTTACAGTTAGAAGCTGCTGCTGCAGAAGCGGGGGGGGGGGGGCGGCCTATTCCGGGGGCTCTCCCCCACGGGGGATCGGATGGCACCAAATTAAAGAGGAGACCCGGCCGGATCCAACAAGGGGTCAGGTGAGTATTTTTTATTTTTACTTTTTAAACTAGAAGCGAGGAAAGTCAAGCACGTAACACCTACGGGCTTGGCACTTAAGGCCCAGCCAAGCCAGCACGTAGGTGTTACGTGCTTGGCAACAAAAGGGTTAAAGGTGAAGCGGGGTGTGTGGCACACTGAGAATAATACCATTTTGTGAGTACTCACCTGAAAAATGGATATTGTCAGTGTGCCAAACACCCCGCTTCACTCCCGCCCTTTTCGGTATCCCGAATCCTTCATATGGTGAAGCTTTTATTTATTTTGAGGTTACCGGTAGATTACTGGTACCTTGTCTTTCTGCTTTTTAAATCACTGGTGATAAATGGGAGGTACCAGGTATATATAGGCTGGAAGGGGGCTCGTTACAAGACTTCCTCTCTGCAACAGCGTCACCTGGCGGTGAGTAACCCAATCGTGAAGAATTTAAAGGTGAAGCGGGGTGTGTGGCACACTGACAATATCCATTTTTCAGGTGAGTACTCACAAAATGGTATTTTCCCCTTGCTTAAATCTCACTCCTGCTGAGTCGCTTATAAAGGGGGAGTTGCAGCCTGTTGCGTCTTCCAGACTGCCCACGGCTGAACAGTTCATTGTGAGGTTGTCAGAGCGCAAGGGCCCTGGTAAGAAGCGGCACTTGACGTCTCCTGTTTCTGTTTTTCCTATGGGAACTGAGGAGTTTTCTACTCTGTGTGACTATTCCCCTTCTGATGAAGGAGAGCTATTCTCTGACTCAGGCTCATCTGATGCGAGGCAGAGGAGTCATGACGATTCTGGCCCTGAATTCTGGGGCCAGTGTGACACTGACGTTTTGTTGATCAAGGTCTTTAAGGCTTTGTCCATCTCTCTCCCTGGTGAAGCTTCCAAGCCGAGAAGGGAGCGTTTCCATACAGCAACAGCACGTTTGGAATTCCTAGAACAGGCTCACTTCCATGCTCTTGTTCTCAAGGAATGGGAATGCCCCAGTAGACTTTCAGGGGTCCCAGGGGACTGGGATAGGAAATACCCCTTTCCCCCTGAGGTGGTTAATTTCTGGTCATCCCCCCCCCCGTGGTGGATGCCCAGATCATTGGGGTTCCTAACCCCCCCTTTATTACAGCCCCTGCTCATAATACCCTTCGGGATGCTGAGGACCGGCGCATTGAGCTGCTGGCCTCCCACGCCTTTTCTTGTGCAGGGACGGCGTTGCGCCCGGTCTGTGCCGCGGCTATTACTGCAGTGGCCACTAGAACCCTCGTCAGAAAGATGCTTGATCATCACTCTGATAATCTCTTCTGGGAGGTGTTTAATGCCCCCCCCCCCCCCCCCCCCCACTGTGATGTGTTTGTAAGATTCATCCTATTAGCGTTGGACGACACCATTAGAATGTGTGCAAGAACTTCTGCCCTTGCGGTGGCTATACGTCGCTGGATTTGGCTGCGACAGTGGGGTGCTGACGATGCTACTAAAAAGACTCTTACTGGGCTTCCCTTTAGAGGGCAACGCTTGTTTGGGGCCCGTCTAGACCTGTTTGGCAAAAAGGGTAAGTCACCCCAACGCAGGTGGCCGTCTAGGCTCCCTCGGGGCAGGGGCACCCCTATTTCCCCCTTCCTTAGTGTTAAACAAGAACCAGGGGTGTCCTTCGTGGGGGCTCGCGCAGACTCCGGCCTCGGGAGCAGCAGACAATGCTCTGGCCCCTCCGGCGGGGCTAAGCCTAAATCTTCCACCAATCCCCCTCAAGCGTGATGGGGCGCCCTCGCCCGTCTGGGTGAGGGGATGGCTGCGGCACTTTGCTCTTGTCAGGAGGCTTTACGCCTCATACTGGTGGATTCAGGAGGTTGTGCCCTCCGGATATAAGATCGTTTGCTGCGCGGCCTTCCCCAGTTTTATCAGGTCCCAGGTACTCCTGGTCCCTGCCGCTGTTCAGTTGCTGGCACAGGCCATGCAAGGTCTGAGGGTCACTTGCAGATTGCCCTTAACAGGCAGAGGCAGGGGCCGCTACACCAACTTTTTCACAGTCCCCCAAAAGGATGGGTCAGGCTGGCCCATTCTGGATTCACAGCAATTCTCCAATTACAGGCAGTTTCTGCATGGAAACTCTGAGATGGGCCATCAGCGCCTTGCGCCCAGGGGGCTTCTTGCCGTCTGTGGGGCTCTAAGATGCTAATGTTCACATCCCTGTGCCTTCAGGACACCGAGGCTCTTCAGGTTCGTGTTGGAAGTCACAACACTGCAACACTGCTAATTGTGGCCTTGTCATCTGGCCTCTCTTCAGCTCCCAGAGTGCTCACTCAGGTGCTGACGGCGGTGATGTCTCTGATGAGACCAAGGGGCGTCCGCGCAATGGCCTACCTGGACGTCCTTTCTCACTTCCCAGTCTCTACGTCAGGCTAAGTTGGATACCCGGCTGGTGGTGTCCATTGGGAGTCATTTGGATGGGTGATCAATCACCCCAAGTCCTCATTGTCCCCTTAAATGGTAACTCCATTACTAGGAATGAATCTGGATTAGGTTCAAACCAGAATCTCCCCTTCTCAGCAATAAAGTGGGCAATCTGGTCACATGGGCTCAGTCCCTCATTGCTGTCCCGGTCCCTTCACCAGGCAGGGATGCAGCTGGTGGGCCCGTTGGTGGCTTGCTCGGAAGAGGTCCCTTATGCTCAGTTCCCCTTGGGCCCTTCTGCGACTTCTATTGTTAATACAGGACAGGGATCCAGCATCCCTGGAGCAGGGTCTGTGGGCCTTCCCACCTGGTAAGAAGGTTTCTCTTGGAGTGGATGAACTCAAGGAACCTGTCTGGGGGCAGTTCCTTCTTGCCCCTTCCTGGAAACGGTCACCATGGATGCCAAGGGGGAGGGTTTCTTCTGAAACTCCCTGCGATTCTGGGGGTGGTGGGGCCCTTAGAAGGTCCTTACGCCTATTGATGTTCGAAACAGTGAGCGTTTTCAGTTGGTTCTATCTCGCTTGACTACTTCCCTTCTGGGCCTGCCAGTTTGGGGGCGCTCGGTCTGTCTGACGACAGTGTCCTACATTAATCATTGGAAGGGGCCTGGAGCTGGTGGTCCCTCCAGGAAGTGTCTATGTTCCTAATCTGGGTGGAGACAATGTTCCCTGCATATCAGTGATATTCGCTCCGGTGGAGCCCCTCTGCGACAGGATGTGCTAATCCCTGTGTCGCTATGGGGTCCAACCAGTTGTGGATCTGTTTGTGTTCCGTCACTATCACAGGCTCTCGGCCTTTGTTTCCCTGTCCCAGGATCCTCTGGCAGTGGTCCGGATGCCTTAGTAACGTCATGACAGGACGTTCGGTTCCGTATGTCTTTTCTCCATTCCCCCTGCTAGGCAGGGTTCTGCACAAGATTGCTCTGGTAAGGGGACTAGTGATTCTGGTGGCCCCCAGGTGCCCTAGTAGAGTGTGGTTTGCAGACATGGTACCGAGGACAGTAGTTTTTCTGTACCTTTTGCCAGGAGTGCCAGCTCTGATCACTCAGGGCCCCCTTTACGTCACTCCAATCTACAGTCTCTGGCCTAGTCGACCTGACTGCTGAAACATCCATCTTGATGGAGACAGGCTTATCTGTCTCGGTGATTGAGACTATGGGAAGGCTAGGAGCAAGCTTCTTCCTCTTCTTCTTCTATCTGTTATAGGGTATGGCATACCCATATTGATTGGTGTGAGTCTAGGTCTCTTCCCTGTTGGGCGTTCTCGGTTCCCAGGGTTCTAGAGTTGATTTCAGCATGATTTGGAGTTGGTTCTCCAACTCAGTACTCTGATGGCTCAGGTTCTGCCCTGTCCACCTTGCCTTAGTAGTCTCTGGTTCAGTCTTTCTTGGTTAAGACTTCTTTCAGGGGGTACTCATGTGCGTCCCCCATGTAATCCTATGGTCCCTGCTGGGATTGGAATTTGCTTTTCTTTCTGTCTGCTTGCAGCCTTTTGTCCCTTTGGTCCTATTCAGGATGCCGTCTGGCTGTTCTTACTCTCAAGGTTGTCCTTCTGGTGACTGTTACCTTGGTCAGGCGTGTGTTAGCGGGCTGCTCTGTCTACCTGGCCCCCATTCTTTGAGATGCACCAGGATAAGGTGGTGTTCCGCCTGAAGCCGGACTCTCCGCATCAGGTGGTGTCTTATGTTCATTGATTCGAGATATTGTTCTTCCTGCTGTGCCTTTTTCCTAGCAACACTGAGGAAAGGGTTCTGCATTCCTTGAACAGGTGTTGGAAGTTTTTTCCTTGGTAGTCTCTGTGTCCCTTAGGAGAACTGATGTTCCTTGGGGCCTATGGTCATTACATCCTGAATGTGCCCGATCTCGTCTGCTCTTGGGGAGTTGGGCGGCTTTGGCCCTGGTTATTTCTTTAATGGATGTTCCTTCTGTTACTTGGAAGGGTCTTTTGGCTTCTACCAAGTCTTCTGTTAGCGATTGGATTCGTCAGGCTGTTACTCAGGCCTATTCCAACAAGGGGAAGAATCTTCCTTTCGCTTTGATTCTTATTCTACTCGTGCCTTGATGCCTCTTGGGCTTTTCAGCACCAGGCTTCTGTTGAACTGGTTCGCTAGGCCACTACCTTGGCCTTCTGTTCATACCTTTGCAAAGTTTTACAAGGTTGATGTTAGGGCCTCAGCTCATGCTGTCTTGGCTGTATGGTTATGCAGGTGACAGTGGTTTTAAACTGTCTGCTGTTGTCATTTTTGTTGGGGGATCCCACCCTACTTTATGGACACTGCTATTGGATGTCCCAAGTGTAAGTACTATATCTGGAGCAGGATGTACTGTATACTAAGAATAATACAATTCTGTGAAATACTCACCTGTAGAATTGATATTATTTGTATACAGTACGTCCTGCTCCACCCCACCCTGGTTTTTGCATTATTCTGGATCCCCTGAACGGTGATTGTTACCATTGTTATAGTTACCAGTTTTTTGGTGGTTAATTCTCCCGGCTTCTTGTTCACTGCTTTTCAATGCTGGGGGTTTGTGGGAGGTCCCCGGGCATTTGAGGGCCGGGAGGAGCCTGTTTTGCATGTCTCTGCAGTGCAGAGCCATCTGGCGGAGGATAACCCAAGTGTAAGTACTATATCTGGAGCAGGACGTACTGTATACAAATAATATCAATTCTACAGGTGAGTATTTCACAGAATTGTATTTTTTGCTTCTGCTGAGGGGAGCTTCTTCTTCAGGCTGCGGTGTTAAGGGGGCGGGGCCGGGCGCTCGCGCATTGCCACGGCCCGCCCGCCCATCTGTGGGGGCCGATTGCAGAGCCCAGCCCGCGGCTGGGAACCGCGCTGCTGGTTGTGTGAGTAGGGGGGCAGGGCCAGGCACGGCGCGCGATCCGCGCTGGCCCGCCCCTTCTTCCTTTTCTCACTCTCCTTCTCTGAGCTGATGAGCGGTGGCAGCCATTGTATAAAGCACGTGAGTGCCCTCCCGGGCTCCCCCTTTTATGTACCTGACTTAGCCATGTGCCCCATTCTGTCAGGGGACAGCGCTAGTCCTTTATCATATATATATATATATATATATATATATATATATATATATATGTGTGTGTGCATGTGCTTATGGCCACTCCTTTGTGTCTTTCAGGAGGACTCCCTGTGCCTTGCTTAAAAGGGTGTTCTCCCGGTCCTAGGGTCCCTAGCAGAAATTTGGGGCACTTATAAATCCTCCCACTTGGGACTTAAGGGGCATCCCGGGTTGCTTACCAGCGTAATTCCCTCGGCTCATTGCGACTTCCTTAAAATCACCATATGGAGGCTCCACAGGATACCGGGCTCGGGCTCTCCTTGGGACAATCCCGGCTATGTGTGGGTTGTGGGGTACCCCTTACGGGGGAGAATGTACTTATTTGCATACCATGTGCGCAACAGGCCATAACGCGACAGTCGGGACCCCAGGTGTCTGGGTCAGTGCCGCCCGCCTCTCCTACCCCACCCCGCATCATCCGTCTCCCAAGTGACACTGTCATTAGTGGGGAGTCGCACTCGGATGTATGTGCCAGGCTGGCCAACCTCGAGAAAATTATTTCTAGCTCAGTGGGCAGAAAGGCCGCTGCTAAGAAAAGGCATCTGTCACCGGCTACGCCGGTAATTGATTTTGATGATTATGACTCCCCTGATTGGGCTAATTATTCCCCGCTTGAGGAGGGGGAATTGTTTGAGGAATCTGAGACTGAGGAATTGCAGTTCTTTGATTCTGATGCCGAGCAGGCGCTGGGGGATGCTGTGGATACCCCCAGGGTCCTGACCCATCTGTTAGAGGTTCTGGATATTTCCCCACCAGCGGAGGCCCCTCCGAAGAAGGGGGAATTCTTTGGGTTCTCTAAGCCCCGCTTGGAGTTTCCAAATCAGGATCATTTTGACAGCATGATTCTTAGAGAATGGGGGAAGCCGAGCCGCCTTCACGTTGTTCCTCAGGGATGGGATAGGAAGTATCCCTTTCGAGTGGAACCGGTGAAGCGCTAGTCTTCCCCTCCCGAGGTTGACGTGCCCATTTTAGGATTGTCCAACACCTCCGTTGTACATACTCCTGACGCCACTACCCTTAAGGATGGCGAGGACAAGCGCATTGATCAGATGGCATGTCATGCTTTTGCCAGTGTGGGTTCTGCCTTGCGGCCTGTCTGTGCATCGGCACTCGTGGCTGTGGCTACCAGGTCGGAGATCAGGGACATGTTAAATGGGTCCCAGCTCAACCCGGACAGCGTTGAATTCACAAACCTTAAGAGGTGTGAATTGTTCATGAATTTTGTCGGCTATGGACGAAACTTACCATGTGTAGTAGAACTTCGGCCCTGTTGGTGGCCGTGCGCCGATCGGTCTGGCTGCGCCAGTGGGCGGCTGACATTGCGGCCAAGAAGTCACTTACAGCTTTGCCCTTTTTGGGAACGCGGCTGTTTGGAGACAAATTGGATTCTGTGGCGAAGGGTGGGAAGCTACCTCAGCGTAAGAAGCTGCGTCGCTCCTTTCGGGGGGCAAGCTCCTTTAATCCTTGCTTTCGCGTTGCCAGAGGGGGCAGAGGTCTTGCCTACTCTGGCTTTAGAGGTGATTCCTGGAACAGAGGTAGAGGATGTGCCCTTCCAGCCTCTACCTGGGGTTCCAGGCCCAAGCCCGCTGCCAAGCCAGCTCAACAATGAGGAGGCGTCCTCACCCTTGCGGGTGGGGGTACGGCTGCGGCTCTTCTTCTAGGTCTGGGCCCAGGAGGTCACAGACAAGTGGATATTGGAAGTGGTCTCGTCTGGGTACAAACTGGAGTTCGAGTCCCATCCTCCTCCCAGATTCCTAAGGTCTCGGGTGCCATCGGATCCTCGGGCGGCGCAGGGGCTCCTGTTGGCTGTAAATAATCTCCTGGACATGGTGGTCATATGCCCGGTGCCTCTTTCAGAGAGAGGCCGGGGCTATTATTCCAACCTCTTCACGATTCCCAAAAAGGATGGCTCCATAAGACCCATCCTGGATTTGAAGCTTCTCAACAGGTTCATCAGAACCAAGAAGTTCCGCATGGAGACTCTGCGTTCAGCCATCGGTTCCCTTCGTCAGGGGGATTTCATGACGTCCATAGACATCAAGGATGCTTACCTTCATGTACCAATTTTCCCAGCACACCAGAGATTTCTCAGGTTCGTGGTGGGAGATCAGCATTTTCAGTTTGTGGCCCTCCCGTTCGGGCTGACCTCGGCACCGAGGGTGTTTACCAAGGTTCTGGCGGGCATAATGGCCCTGCTCAGAGCCCAGGGCATTCGCATTGTGCTGTATTTGGATGACCTACTCATTACAGCTTCTTCCCTCTGCCAGGCGGAGTTGGACACCAGGACGGTGGTGGCGACGCTGGAAAGTTTCGGATGGGTGATCAACCACCCCAAGTCTCCTCTCTCCCCATCAAGGGAGATCTCCTTTCTGGGCATGAATCTGGATACCAGTCAGGCCAGAGTGTTCCTACCTCAGCCAAAGGTGCATAGGGTTTAGGATCTGATACGTGTTCTCCTGACCAATCATCGCCCTTCTATCAGGCTAGGGATGACTCTGGTAGGTTTGATGGTGGCCTCCTTCGAGGCAGTCCCCTTTGCTCAGTTCCACATGAGGTCGCTTCAACTTCATCTATTGCTGAAATGGGACAGATGTCCACAGTCTTTTTTGATGTCTCCCAGGGTTCGGCAGTCCCTTCAGTGGTGGCTGGAATCATGCAATCTGATGAGGGGCAGATCCTTTCTGGCCCCTTGTTGGGAGACGGTTACCACGGATGCCAGCCTGTCGGGCTGGGGAGGTTTCTGGAAGGATCATCAGTTCCAGGGGTTGTGGGGTCCTCAGGAGGCTCACAACCCCATCAATGTCTTGGAGCTCAGAGCTATCCGTTTGGTTCTGTCACATCTGACATTCCACCTACAGGGCTTACCGGTTCAGGTTCGATCAGACAATCGAACTGCGGTAGCTTACATCAATCACCAAGGAGGGACTCGCAGCAGGAGTGCCCTCAGGGAAGTCTCTCTGATTCTGACATGGGCAGAGAGCAATGTTCCTTGTATCTCAGTGGTGTACATTCCGGGAGTGGAGAACACGGAGGCGGACTCCCTGAGCAGGGAATTCTCTCGCCGAGGGGAATGGTCTCTCAACCGCAGGGTATTTCGGGCCCTGTGTCACAAGTGGGGGACTCCGAAGGTGGATCTCTTTGCCTCTCGGCACAATCACAAGTTCCCAACCTTTGTATCTCTGTCTCAGGATCCTCTGGCCCTGGCAGTGGATGCCTTGTCCCTTGCCTGGAGGGATCTGGGGTTTCTGTACCTGTTTCCCCCCTTCTCCATGGTAGGCAAGGTAGTGCGCAAGCTGGCTCTAGAGGGGGCACCAGCATTTCTGGTGGCCCCAAGGTGGCCAAGACAGGTCTGGTTCACAGACGTCGTAAGATTGGCGGTAGATCAGTACAGGCTGCCACTGTTTCCGGATCTGATCTCTCAGGTTCAACTACGTTACCCCAATTTACAAACGCTTGCTTTGACGGCGTGGCTGTTGAAACCTTCATCCTGAGGGAGGAAGGTTTGTCTGAGGCGGTTATTCAAACCTTGATTAGAGCTAGGAAGAGGTCTTCCTCTACCATTTACTATAGGACTTGGCGGTCCTATATTGACTGGTGTGAGGCTAGGGCCTTGCCTTGCAGGGTGTTTTCGATTCCTAGGATTTTGGAGTTTCTACAACATGGTCTGGATCTGGGGTTCCAGCTTACTTTGAAGGGTCAGGTTTCTGCCCTGGCTGTCTTTTTTCAAAGGTCTTTTGCTTTGCATCATCTGGTCAAGACTTTTTTCTAAGGGGTCACTCATGTTCGGCCCCCTAGAAAGCCTTTGGTTCCCGTTTGGGATCTAAATTTGGTTCTCCTCCAGGGGCCTCCTTTTGAGCTGATGCAGGATGTGGCACTTTCTGTGCTCACTCAAAAGGTGGCCTTTCTGGTGGCTATTACTTCTGTTCGGGCCCTTACTTTGAAAGACACCAGGACAAGGTGGGTTTTCGATTTAAACCTAAGGTGGTTTCTGCTTTCCATCTCAATCAGGATGTAGTTCTCCCTTCCTTGTGTCGTAAGTCTTTTTGTAAGACAGACGCCTTGTTCGTGGTGCCCTCCGGGCCCAGGAAAGGTTTTGCGCCAGCCAAGTCTACCATTAGTAAATGGATACGTCAGGCCATTGTTGGGGCCTATTCCTCTAAGGGGAGGGTTCCTCCTTTTAAGATCACTGCTCATTCTACTCGTGCTGTTGGGGCTTCCTGGGCTTTTCAGCACCAGGCTTCTGTTGAACAAGTTTGTAAGGCTGCTACTTGGTCTTCTGTTCATACTTTTTCAAAGCTTTATAAGGTTGTGCGGGCCTCAGCGGATGCTGTTTTTGGCCGCAAGGTTCTGCAAGCTGCAGTGGTTTAAATTGGTGCATTTTTTGCTGTATTTAGATCCCAGCCATGACGGACACTGCTATTGGATGTCCCATATGTCATGAATAGTGGAAGCGGGGTGTGTGACTTACTTGGAATAATACCATTTTGTGATTACTCACCTTTAAAATGGGTATTATAAGTATGTCACACACCCCACTTCATCCCGCCCTTTAGTATTCTGGATCCTTTATATGGTGAATCTTTTATTGTTAAGAATGTTTTATTAGTTCCTCCTGGTCCCCTTACTGCTGTCATATACTGGGGAATGTGTGGGGGGTCCCAGGTATTTATGGACCGGGAGGGGCTTCTTTTTTGCTTTCATCTCTGCAGAACTTCGCCCTCTACTGGACCATAACCCATATGTCATGAATAGTGGAAGCGGGGTGTGTGACATACTTATAATACCCATTTTAAAGGTGAGTAATCACAAAATGGTATTTCCCCGGTGCACTGCACTAGGGGTCAGGATGTGCTTTCTTTTTTCCCTATATACAGGTACCTCAGCCCAGCAGATGGTGAGCATCGGTACAAATGACAAAAAGGAAGTGATATTCTGGTTCAACACATCAGCTCACACGGTGACTTATAAGTTTGAATTTTGTGATGTAGGTCCATGCCCAGTGGTTGAGTTGTCAGGAAGGGACCAGTGACAATTTTATATCTGCGAAATGGGATGGATCTGGGAAGACATGCGATAGTTGGAGCCCAGTAGGGTGGAATACAGGAAAGGATTGGGGATATCAACCCCCCTCAGCTCTAAACAAGAAAGACAAGAACAGTAAATCCCTTGTAGACTGCATGACCCTTAATAAGCCAGATCCCCCAAATTACAGATCAAACCCCCCCAAATGGAAAGGAAGCCAAAACACTTAAAAGATATTAAAAACATGCCCATAGAGGAGACAGAGGCTGAGCCTAAAGCTGCTTGTGAATATATAAGAGCCCAAGCAGACCCCAGTTATGAAGACACCATGGCCTTTGAGACAGGATCACATGCCTCAACCAATATGTGGATTCAGTGGGTATAGTATACTGCTTACAGCCACAATAAGTCCAAATGTTATGTATGTGCTACCGCATGCCCTCATTTAGGAACAGTTCCACTATACCTTGAACCCTAACATGACTGTTTCAATAGTCTAAATATATCAACTTCATAAAACAAGATGATGCATATAGAGAGCTCAGAGCGCAGTAACCAGTACTGACTAAAACACCCCTCCTAGTAGCAGGGATCGTTATATATCCAGGAAATCATACCTGCTATAACAGGATAGAGGGAGGCATGGACATAGGCGAGTTCCCATCAGGTTTCTGTAATAGCCAGGTGACCCATTAGGCACAGCAAAATTAATAACCCATACTGTAAGCCTAGGGGATATTTTTTTCCTACATCCAGTCCAGGTCGTCCCAAAATGATGACGTGGGTGTTCGGCCCTAGGGGGCGCTCGACTGCAAGATCAAAGATGCAGCCCCTCCCGGCCCCCTATAAAGGCAGGTGTACCTCTATCATTCTCCAGTTGTTCATCTTGCAGTCTTGGCTGCAAAAGATCGTTTGACACTCTCTCAGATAATGGCAGCAGAGCGGGGCCACATAGCCCGTCGGCTGCTGCGGACCCTATTCCCACGGATCCCTCCTTACCCACTCCTGCCTCCCAGCCTCTGGCTGCTACGGGATTGTGACGGTACGGTGAACACTGGGGTCTGTTGGCGTTTGGCAGAGCTTGGCTCTGGGCCGCAGACCCTATACTAAAGGGTAGTCGGCCACAGGCTTATGGTGAGCCTGAGGGGGAACCACTTATACTTGTTGTTGATTATATCCCTCCCTGCCCACAAGCTTTATTGATATTTTGATACACTACACATTGTCTCTCCCAGAGCGGCTAAGAGGAAGCAGGGTGATTTGTTTAGGCCCGAAAGGCAAAGGCTGGTCTTCCTGGAGCAGGCCCATTTTTCCAGTATGATTTTCAGGAAATGGGAGAGGCCTAACAAGTTACCGTCGGTTCCTAAAGGCCTGGATAGACGGTATCCCTTCCCTGATGAGCTGGTTCGGCTATGGTCTCGCCCCCCTGAATTGGATCCTCCCGTGTCGGGGTTGTCCAACACTACTGTTATGCCGTCACCTGATACTGCTTCCTTACGTGACCCTACTGACAAGCACATAGATCAGCTTGGCTGCCATGCGTTCACCTTTGCTGGTGCCCTTTTTCGCCCTGTGTGCACCTCAGCGATCGTCTCCTTAGCCATCAGAAAGAAGGTGAGACACCTTGTGGATAGAGCTAAGGCTCGCAAAAGGGCGGAGGAGTATAAAGAACTCAAGGCCTGCTTGGATTTCATTGGCTTTGTTACTACTGCCATGGACGATGTGGTCCGGCTTGGTGCCAGGATTTCGGCCCTGCTTGTTGCTGTCCGCCGCTCGCTTTTGCTGCGGCAATGGTCGGCTGATGCGGCTGCCAAGAAGTCGCTTACGAGTATCCCTTTTGTGGGGAACAGGCTGTTTGGGGAGCGCCTAGACCTTTTGGTCAAGGATGGTAGACTCCCTCAGAGATGGAAGCCTGCTTGGTCCTTTCGGAATCCCTCTGCCTATCATTCCTTTCGAGGAGGAAGAGGCTCTTTGTTTTCAGGTGGCCGCAGAGATACCTGAGGTAGAGGTAGGTCCAGCGGCAGACCCAATTCCTCCTGGGGAGCTAAATCCAAGCCCCCTGCCAAGTCCCCTCAGGCATGAGGGGGCGCCCTCACCCATCCGGGTGGAGGGACGGCTTCTGCTGTTTGCTTAGATCTGGAGGCGGCACGTCTCGGATCGGTGGATTCAGGAGGTAGTATCCTCCGGTTACAAGATAGAGCTGGCAGTCAGGCCGCCCACAAAATTTCTCTGTTCACTGATATCCCGAAACCCCCAGGGCTTGAGAATGGCCGTGTAACACCTCCTGCGGTTAGGTGTGATTTGCCCTGTACCTCGGCAGGAACAGGGTCAGGGTTTTTACTCCAACCTGTTCATGGTTCCCAAGAAGGACGGAACGTTAAGACCAATCCTGGACCTGGCGGGTCTCAACAGGTTTGTAAGAGTCAGACATTTCCACATGGAAACCTTACGGTCGGCGGTGAGATCGCTTCGGCCCGGTGAATTCATGACCACGGTGGACATCAGGGATGCTTATCTGCACATCCCGATTTTCCAGGGGCATCAAAACTTCCTGAGGCTTGCTCTGGAGGAGCAGCATTACCAGTTTGTAGCACTTCCATTCGGGATATCCTCATCCCCCGTGTCTTCACCAAGGTGCTGGCGGGCATCATGGCTATCCTCAGGAACCAGGGCATTCGTGTGCTGCCCTATCTGGACGACTTGCTGATTGCGGCCCAGTCCCTTCAGCAGGCTGATAGCGATACTCGGACGATGTTGTCAACCCCGGAGGCCTTCGGCTGGGTAGTCAATTACCCCAAGTCCTTTGTCACTCCTTCAACAGTGAGATCCTTCCTGGGAATGACGATAGACACCGCTCAGGTCAAGGTTTTTCTGCCACAGCAGAAGGTCTTGGGTCTCCAGACGCAGGTGCAGGCCTTGCTGTCTTGCCAGCAACCATCGGTACATCTGGGGATGAGATTGGTGGGCCTAATGGTGTCCTGCTTTGAGGCATTTCCTTTCGCTCAATTTCACATGAGACCTCTTCAATTGAACCTACTGACTGGCTGGAATCGGACTCAGGAGTCCCTGGAACACAGCTTTTCGTTGTCTTCCCTGGCCAGGCAGTCCCTCTTGTGGTGGTTGGACTCTCGGAACTTGCTGGTAGGCAAGCCCTACCAGCAAGAGAACCGCTTACCCATAAATCTCTTGGAGCTGCGAGCGATCCGGTTGGTGCTTCTGCACTTGACTCCCCATTTAAGGGGTCGTGCGATCCAGGTTCGCTCGGACAATCAGACGGCTGTCGTCTACATCAATCCCCAGGGCGGGACTCGGAGCAAGAGAGCCCTCAAGGAGGTGACCCAGATTCTGACTTGGGCAGAGGAGAATGTTCCCTGCATCTTGGCGGTCTACATTCCCGGGGTAGAAAACCTGGAGGCAGACTCCCTGAGCAGGAGCGCCTCGTGCCTGGGGGAATGGTCTCTCAGCAGCAAGACCATTCACGCTCTGTGTCTTCGCTGGGGTCAGCCAGACGTGGACCTGTTTGTGTCCAGACACAATCACAAGCTTCCAAGGTTCGTCTCCCTCTCAAGAGATCCTCTGGCCATTGCCACAGACGCTCTGGCGATTCCTTGGATGGAGTTCAAGTTTCTTTATGCATTCCCTCTGTTTCCACTCCTGGGCAGAGTACTGCGCAAGATAGCCCAGGAAGGGGTGCCAACTACCCTGGTAGCTCCTCGCTGGCCGAGAAGGAGTTGGTTTGCGGACATAGTTCAGATGTCAGTAGATCGCTACATCATGCCCGACAACCCAGGGCTTCTCACACAGGGGTCGCTGCGGCACCCCAATTTACTGATGCTGGCTTTGACGGCCTGGCTATTGAAACCTCAATCCTGCTGGAAAAGGGGCTGTCGGCCACAGTTGTGCATACCATGATTCAGTCATGGAAGAAGTCTTCTTCCATGATATACTACAGAGTTTGGCACGCTTATATTGCTTGGTGCGAGACCAAGAGTCTCCCTTGCCGCACATTTTCTATTTCTAGGATTCTGGAGTTTTTTCAACACGGCTTAGACTTGGGTCTCCAGCTGAGCACCCTCAAGGGTCAGGTCTCGGCTTTAGCCATTTTTTTTTCCAGAGATCCATTGGCAACCATAGGTCGATCAAGACCTTTTTTCCAGGGAGTCACCCATCTCCGGCCACCGCGTAAGTCAGTATTACCGGTGTGGGACTTGAATGTAGTACTTTCTGCTCTTCAGGGTCCTCCCTTCGAGCCATTGTGCGATGCTGCATTGTCTATCTTGACTCTCAAAGTGGTCTTTTTGGTAGCGATCACCTCGGTGCGTCGTGTATCAGAGCTGGCCGTGCTTTGTATGAAACCTCCCTATTTTGAGCGGCATAGGGATAAGGTGGTTTTTCACTTTAAACCTGATTTTTTGCCTAAGGTCGTTTCTCCCTTTCACCTTAATGAGGAAGCTGTCTTACCTTCCTTGTGTCCAGCATCGGCTAATTCCAAAGAACGTACCCTCCATGCCCTGGATGTAGTCAGGGCCATAAAGTATTGCCTGGCTGTGACTGAATCCTTCAGGAAATCTGATTTGCTCTTTGTCCTAACAGAGGGCTCTAGGAAAGGTTTGCCTCCAGCCAAGTCCACTCTCAGTAAGTGGATCAGACAGGCGGTGGTGCAAGCATATTCTGCCAAGGGGAAGGAACCCCCTTTTCAGATCACAGCTCATTCTACCAGAGCTATTGGTGCCTCTTGGGCTTTTCAGCACCAGGCATCGGTTGAACAATTTTGTAAGGCCGCCACTTGGTCTTCAGTTCATACTTTTACAAAGTTTTACAAGGTGGATGTCAGGGCCTCAGCTGACGCTGTTTTTGGCCAAAAGGTGCTTCAGGCGGTAGTGAAATGAACTACATGCTGTTCCGCACTGGGGATCCCGCCCAAATGGACACTGCCTTTGGATGTCCCACATGTCATCATTTTGGGACGACCTGGACTAGATGTAGGGAAAAATACAATTCTGTGAAACTCACCTGTAGAATTGTTTTTGGATACATCCAGTCCAAGTCGTCCCACCCCGCCCTTGTGTTCATTTGTCCTGTTTGCCTGTTATGGTGATCAACCATTTTTGTTCAAAGGACACTGGTTTTCTAGTTTTTTTGCTTAGAGAGAGTACAAGCTGAAGCTATGTGAAGTAACATGGTTCCTTAAGCCTCCCGGCCTGTCCTCTTTTTTGTGACTACTGCTTTTTAACCACTGGAGAATGATAGAGGTACACCTGACTTTATAGGGGGCTGGGAGGGGCTGCATCTTTGATCTTGCAGTCGAGCGCCTCCTAGGGGGAACACCCACATGTCATCATTTTGGGACGACCTGGACTGGGTTATCCAAAAACAATTCTACAGGTGAGTTTCACAGAATTGTATTATTGGATATATGGGAATATAGGAGAAACCTTGAAGGGCCAAGATGCTAATGCCCTTTCAGATTACCCCTCCCTAGAAGATGAGGCCCTAGTACCTAGAAGGAAGAGGAGAGACCTAGGAGTAGATCATTATGAAGCGGATCCACATGTTTATATAGATGCCGTAGGAATCTCAGGGGGTCCGGTGAGTTTAAGGCCAGAAATGAAATAGCGGCTGGGTTTGACTCCTTGATGCTTATCATATCCGGTAAAAAGAATTTAGAGTGGATTAATTACCTTTTCTATAATCAACAGAGTTTTGTGAACCACACCGGAAAGGCCACAAAAAGTGTGTAGCTCAAAAACTAGGAATCACCTTAGTGAAGGTGTTCCAGAATACGATGGCGCTGGACATGCTGTTAACAGAGAAAGGGGTAAATTTATTAAAGCCATACAAAAACTAGACGGTTTAGCAGATGAATTGGAAAAGAACGCAGGAACTGGTTCTGGTTGGCATACTTTCTTTTCCTCCTAGCTGGAAAACTGTTTTCTGCCTGTTTGCCGTTGTATTATCCCTTGTTTCCACAAAGTAATTGGAAAGATGGTGGGAGGAGCTACCCCACAAATGGTTAACCTAGACAAAGCTATGAATACGTGAAGGAGACACCGAAATTATATACTCCTTTAAGGACGTATACTCCACTTGCCTATGATGCCCTAAACAAAAGCTCAGCCTCCCCTTGCTATAGATTTCCACATGGGAAAGTCGATAACCAGGGGGTCCATACACTAGGTATGGGTCAGCTACAGTGCAGCAGTTACTAGCACATGTGGATAGAAGGATAGGTATTAGAGATGAAATATAGAGTAGGTAGAAATCTTTCAAGGTGGGGGCTGTGATGGATAGGGATCCTGGAACGATGAGTCCAGTGTGAAAGCTCCCTCCCTCTCATTTAGTATATAGATTCCCTATTACAAAATGGCGCCGAGAGGACAGTAGCACACCCTGGCTAACATGAAGGATAGGCGGCTGTATAATTAACTGCCTACTGCGCCTTTGTGGAACATGCTACCCATCGACTGTAAGATCGCCAGTGCACCTGGTTTGAACCTTGTGGCAGCTAGTTTTGTATTGTTCTCTGTACAGTATGTTTTATCTTGTCTGTAATCATACCTTGTAAAGCTCTACGGAAGATGATGGTGCTATATAAACATAATAATAATATAAGGATGGACCAATCCTGAAGTCTGTTTAGGATCATTGCCTTTTATAGAAAAAGTATATTGCACCTTCAACCAATGAGATCGCTACAGTACATTACTTGTCTTTATAACGTAAGCCTCTATTTTTCTATGTTTGTATAAATAACGCGTACCCGAGAGGAGGGGCAGAAGTGTTCTCCAAAGTGTTTGAGTTAACTACCATTGACTCCTTACTTCGTAACCATTCTCTAATTAGGAACCAGCCGAGGTGAGAGGTCTCCGGGGCAGCACAGTGTCTACAACAGTCTCTGCAGATTTCACTCATTATTCCCCCACTTTATTTAAAAACAAAATCAAGCCAATGGCAACAATAAAGCAGCAAGGAGCTCACATGACGCCTGTCCAATGTGCCTCTCCCTTATTTCCTGTAGTGTAGAAGGTCTCCAAAATGTGCCTCTCCTTTTTTCCACCACCACACACAGATGTGGTTGCACAGCTACCAATGTCCTTCAACACCCCCAGCATGGGCCAGCCCAGCAATCACAACCGTTTTGGCTTGCTGGGAGCACTAAGGGTCATTGGAAGCTGTGCAACCACAACTGGAGGGGGTCAAAGATGATTAGAAGTGAGAGGCACATGGGACAGGCTTGAGGTGAGCTCATTGCTGCCTTATTATTGCCATTGCCTGGACTGTCCCTTTAAAGCTTACAATTGCTTGAATTGCCAAAAAAGTGGTGCTCCATGGAACGATTATCATTAACAGATCATAGCCCTGGGCAAAGTAGCGCTGTGGACCCCCGTGGCTTGATATCCTTACTCAGGATTGTTTGTTAAAGGAGGTGTATCGCAAAATTGTGTAATATACATAAATATATAAAAGCTCTGCAAAATAAAGTAAACTGACTGAAAAAAAAGCTACTTTGAATGACTGTGTAGATATATAACGGTATTAAAGCGGAACAAAAAAGACTTCAGGGCCAGCCACTGACCTTTCCCTGGGGCATCCCAAATCATAATGCCCCACTGTGTGAAACGCCACCCGGATCGCCAGAAAACCCAACGCTTTCTAGCTCTCTTGGGGATATATTAGCTGTAACCTCATCCACAGCACCTCTGAGCTGTGGTGTGCTCCCACGGATAGCCATTCAGATAGGCTCGGCTCCCAGGGATGCCCCTGGGGCAAGAAACAAAACTGGGGATAGTGAAAATCCTCGGTTTTGTTCTGCTCAAAACACACAAAGATGAGAAGAATACATGGGAAAAAGGAAAATCGCGTTGTAAGAATAAGAAAGAGAAAATAGGAAACCGAAAGATACTGCAGACAGCAGCAGAGGTAACATGAAAGAAAAACTTTAAAAATAATAAATCTGGAGAGCAACAGAAAGAGTGAGAAAACCCAAAAATACAATTGTGAAAAAAATACAATAACAAAATGAAATAGCCACAACTGAGCCAAGTAGGGAATCAAATCCAAGACTCTGATTTTGAGTCCATCACTTTACCAACTGAGCTATTTAGCTTGCTCAACCCAAGTCAGACTTTGAATGTAAAAAACTGTGAACCAAGATTATGTCTTGGGTAATTATCAATAACTTGTTCTAAATGTCTCCTGATGCTTTTTTTAAGTCTGGTTTTCTGTATATAAATGTCTACTGTTTTTGTTCCTTGTGTAACATCATGGGCCTGAATTATCCAGCACCTCTGCCAGACAATGCCATTTCAGTGCATATTACAGTAGTGCAAAATATGATTACATTTTGCAGCATGTTGTTGCACTGCTAATGTTTTAGTAAATGTGCTTCTTGTAGTGTAGTAACATGCACAAGTGTGAAGAAAAAATTATTATATTTTTTGCTATTCTAATTTGCACAAAGTGGCCCACTAAGAAGACTAGGTATTTTCGAAAACTCACCTTAAAATATACTCTGTTACCCTACAAAAGGTATTGCCTTATTTCTTCACTTTTGATTTATTTGTAGACAATGAAGAACATTATAACTGACTTACCAGGTCCATGGATCCCTCTGCTGACCAGAGGTACAATAGGAATCTAAGCTGTTACATGTTTCCTTAATAAGATCTAGAACAAATGCTAGGAATATTAGCATATGCAAATAAGGCCAGTGGCACACAGAGCAGTGTTCTTTCGTCTTTATTTTTTTTATTTCATAATGTACAGAAAACGAGTTACATCTTTGACACAACACTACTAAAAACACACAATCACAGATTGTTCTTTCAGGAGATACAATATATACAGATAGATTGTAAACATGTCACTTTTCTCCAGACACACACACACACGCGCACGCACACACACACAGATCACACGGTATAGTCGATATGGTTGTGAACATTGCTGTAGATTTGGTTCGTTTGACAAGTCCTGGCAGGAAAGGTAAAGAGAGCGCTCAGATCATTTTGGCAAGTCCTGTCATGGACTCACTGAAGCCCTGTAGTGAGTGAGGGTCTTGTAGGACACGCATTCTTTAGGCTGTGTCTTGAAGGTGGAACCATTTTTAATCAGAACCATTAGTGAGGCACAGTGGCCATTGGTGTTCGGTACCTATAAACCTCTTTTGTTCAGAACATTTTGCTACAGAATAGATACATGATACATGAAGTCCTGCCCCTTGGTCCAGAAGAGGGCGATTGCCAGGCATGAATGGATGTGCATGTTGGGTGTAATGAACGTTTATCTGTAAAACCTCCAAAATGCATAGGCCCATCAGCTGTAGTGGCATATACATGGTACATTCCCATGTACTGCTGGCACAGCTCTCCCCTCATGCTTATGTGTGTGACAAGTTCCCATGCAGTTCTGCAGCAAAGATTCAGCCTGTTATTCCAGAAAATCTATGTGGAATTAAGCCCTCACAAATAGTTTTTGCCAGAGGGGAGCAATTTACTAAACCTTTAACATTTGGTCTGCTTTAATGCTATAGTATCTGTAAGCGCACATAGCACTGCAGGCTGCAGCCATCTAATATCAGCGATTTTGGCACCGTTGCTGACTACTGCATGCCTTGGTGCACGTCCCTGTTGCTAGTCATAAGAAAACAGGCTCCCTCGTTATATTAGCAGCAGGGGTGCATCCACTGGTGATATTTGGTGGACGTTAAGGTGCTAACATGGAGCAGGTCAGAAGCACATTCTCAGCTCCGAGTTGGGAGATGCCAGACATCAGCACTACGAGGTATCGAGCCTGCCGGCTGGCAGGTAAGTGAGGCTTGTTTTGGTTGATTGCCTGAACAATCCCCAGAATGCTCTTTCGTATGATTTACCATCAAAACCGGAGTGCCACGTTCCTGCAATGCCAGGATTTCTTACAGAGTACCCCTAAATTCTCTACAGCCATCTCAATGCTTATCAGTTGGTTTAACACTGTGTCTCCTAAACACCAAATCGGTGTCTGCTCACCACAAGCCCCCATCGCAGAGAACCTCCCAGAACACCCGTAATGCTCACCTTCATTACGAGCCATCGCCGGGAAAAGAGTCGCTGGATTGGCCGTCGAGAGTTCACCTGGGTCATAGTCGCATCCTCTGCACCAGCCACCGGCACGACCTGCCCACGTGACTGCCTAGTGGCCAATCCTGGGACTCCTTTCCCATCTCTGACTCGTAATGAAGGTGAGCATTATGGGCATTCTGGGAGGATATCTGCGAGGAGGGCTCCAGCATTCTGGATGCCCCCCCCCCCCCAGCTTATTGTGATGAGCAGACAGCGGGAACAACACCCGTTAAAGAAAAAAGGGTGTTGGTCCAGTTTAAGTTAGGGCCCATTATTAGAGCATTTGTGATATCAAAATGCTTTGAACACTGCAGTTCTAGTCCTAGAACTGTAATAAGGAATGTGGTGACATTGCCATGTCTAAATCTGGGAGCTGCTTGAAAAGGGCGAGGAGTGCTAGGGAAAAGGTTCAACTGCAACTTAATTAAAGCAAAACAATATCCTTATACTAATACATAAAGGGGAATGGGTCTACCCTGGGGAAATTGTCAATTTGGAGCATCAAAACGTCAAACTCTAACAAGGTAGCCAATCCTTTTTGCCCTTTGGTGATGTTGGGTGCCAAGGTTCAGTCCCATCAGTAGAAACTCATGAATATCTTTTTGTTGGTCTAGTTGTGTCTAATTGTGAAGTCCTCATAGGAAAATGAATAATGGCCTTTTATGTAGCTCCTACTGTTTCTAGTTGTTCACATTAGGTACCTATTCACCTTGGGATGTACTTATCATTAGAGAGAGAGCTTAGGGCAGTCACATCTAACTGGTCATTAGCACGTTGTTTGATATGCCCACTTTTATAATACCGGTATATGACTCAGTTGGATGCATACTACTAGAGATTCACCCTTCCAGGACAAGCGATATTATTAATACTGTAGATGTGGGACAGTATTTAAGTACATTATTTAATTACATTTAAAGACTGTATTAATGAGCCAACAGCAACACTAAGTCTGGAGAAGCAGGGCTAGGCAGGCTCATCTGAGCAGCAACTCAGCAGTAATAGCCATTGTTAATCAGTTCATTGCAAATCAAAGGGAGCATATCCCAGCCTTCCGTTAGTGGTCAATAAATGGATGTGAAGGTCTCTACTTATCCAAGATCATGGTGATAAATCCAAAGCAACTACACTTGTTATTTTGCCTATTATCCAAATAGTGTATCAGTTCCCTTGAACAACATTTAAAACAGAAGTGATGAAATGTCTTCAAGAATACCAGATGCTTATGACTTACGGTTACATATAGTAGTCAAGGGACATTTTAATAAAGATCGATAACAGTTGGCCACCATTTGTTGGGGGGTTAGGTGCCTTGTTCAAGAGCAATTCAGTCATATCTCAGCTGGGAATCGAACCTGCCTCCCTCTAAGCCAAGACTGACCCTTGCCAACGTTATGGCAGCCAATAGTACAGATTCCTAGCAAGGCTGTCCCCATGGGATGATGGAATCAATGACACTCCCAACAATAACTGAAACAGTTTTATCTGTGAATACATGGTGGCCATTTCAATTTTGATTTGTACACAAATGATTTGATTTACAATGACAGGCCTGTCAAGAAAAAGAGGGACACGCATGAGCTTATTCAAGGTGATTCGAGAAAATAATTTCCATAACCTGCAAATGTTCAGTGTTCCCGGCAAGATGTCAATAATATATTGCTATTTATAAAAATGTTTGCTACATGTATATATATAAAGCTACTCAAGCGGTGGGTACAAGTCTTAGGCTCCCTTCACACTGGAGCGATTTCCGGGCAAATACGAGGCGCTTGCAATCGCCCGGCAATCTGCCCATAGACATCTATGGATGCTTTCACATACTGGCGGAGCGATTCCACTCGCCCTCCACAAGTCCTGCAAGCAGCATTTTTGCAGCGATGGGGATTGTGATTGCTGCATAGCAAATAGTGACCATAAATGCCATCACTACTAAAACATCTGTCACTTGCCAGTAAACGGGAGCGAGACATAGTGGCAACAATTCTCGCTGCTGCTACACCTCGCCCCAGTGTGAAAGGAGCCTTAACTTTCGACGAAGGCTCGGCCTAGGTGAACATTTCATATCATTTTCATACTTCTACCCACTATCTACAGGTGATATGGTCATATAGACTGAAGAAACTCCCTATTAAAGTTCCTGCTCTGCTTACTGTCCTTGGGAGACTTAACATCTCAGTGGTTTGCTAGAAAACAAAAAGCCAGGATAAGTAACACTTTCATATAATGACCATGGCATCTAAGTGGAGCTGAGAACCCAAGTGTGAAGACCATATATATAACGAATGTTTGTGAGCTACCTTGGCAGCAGCTGGCAAAGATTTAAATGATCATTTTAAGCAAAATCAGGGAGTCATCAGTCAATCATTGCTTACAAATGTTTACAAAAAGTATGACAATCAAGGACTCATTGCACAAGCCAAACGCGTCTTGGATACGGTAGAAGAGAGCGGCATGGGCAGGAGACGCTGAGGGGTTAAGCCTATTTTAAGTTTTTTTCTGATCGCCATCAATGGCTTTTCGATTCAGAACGAGCATGTATATGTTGTATACACAGAAGCATATTAGAAGGCATTGTTTGGCATGGCACATTACATCGATAAGCTCATTCGTTACTGACATTGGAACACAATCAGGATGGTTTTAGGCATTGAATTGGTTGGTTGCTGTGGATTATGGCTCGTTGCTTCTTGCAAGGTTTCTTAAATAAACCTGTAGGTATGCAGACTCCACCAGCAGTTGGAAGTAAGCTAGAAAAGATGGACATTTATTGACATCAGACTAGTAGGCACCTACAGCAACCTTTGGGCTATAACTTTCCATAGTAAAGGAAAACTGCCACAAAGAGTGCAATTGCCAAGATCATTCTGAAAATCTTGACCCAATGCTTTTAGGCTCTAGATTGGAGCAACCATGCAGTCAGTTTGGAAAACTGTATCTGACCATGGGCTTTAGTGATGCAACCTACTGAGGACTGAAGCAACTAGCACAGAATCATAGCTATAGCATATTTTTTCTTATGGTTTATCTTAAAGTAGAACAACAGATCAGTGCTATCAATAAGGGCTGGCCCCAATTTCCTCACTGTGTATTTATTACTTGATCAAGCTATAAAGATGACTCAATAGGGTTGATTCATCACCGTATATTTTTACTAACTTTTTTGAGTAAACATTTTTTCTCTCATGTGCAATTTTTTTAAACATTTGCACAGCTAAATATGATGCTGAAAAACCCATGAAAAAAAGTGATTACCCAAAAAGAGAATAAAAAAATACGGTGCTGAATCACCTCTAACGTGTACATTTAAGGAGGCGTGATTTGGCACCTATACAATGGATGCACTCAAAAAAGGTGGAATATTAAGCTTAGGATAGGGCTAAGGAGCCTCAGACCTCAGATCCCTGCTTACCTTTCACCTGCTCCCACAGTGTCTATCGCAATCTCGCAGCCCCAGTATCTGAAACCAGCTGTTGCAGTTCTGGCTGGCCTCCTGCACACGTCCACCTGCAGACCGGAAACTGCAGTTCAGATATTGGGGATGTGGGAGAGCTATAGACCTTGCAGGAGCAGGTAAAAGGTAAACAGGGGAGCCTTGTGATGATCTGAACAGGAAAATGAATGAATAAATGAATAGGAAATGCGTAAAGGTGGACTTTTAAGCATTTTTCCCCTTTCAGAAAGTTGGATTTCTATTTCCCTACCTTCCAGTGCTTTTCCAAAGGGCGTCTCTCAAACTTATCTTTAAACATGGCTCTCTTTTTGCTTCTTCGATCTTGAAACCATTGCCAACCAAGAGCCATTTGACTCCTGTTGTTGACCTCAAAACTAAAAAAATAGTCCACACCACCTCAATTGAAGTAAGCCCTTCATCAGTAGGCCAAGCCTGATTTTGTCCTATACTGAAATTGGGCAGGTGTTAGTGCCGATTCAGTGAATTATTTCATATAAAAGCTGTGTAAGGCACCATTGCAGTCCTAGTATGAACTTTTATTCTGGACTTAACTTGGTCTTTAAAGTTGGACTTGGTCCATGCAGGAGCTATTACGTAAAGACAATTTAAAATATACTTGGCTAGCTGAAAAAGTAAGGCATTTACATAACTGTATTAGGCACCAATCTAACCCTTATCCAGCCATATCCTCTATCTTGACCTTTAGTGATGGCTCATTCATGGTTTAATAATTAAATTTTGGTTTATACATAGACAACTGGAGTGTTGTAGACAGTCGGTGTGGATGCCAACCTTCAGAATGCTCAGAGGGACAAGGAAGTAATACAAGTCCTCGTAAGGCCACATCTTCTACTGGCCTGTAATAATAATAGTGGGCTAGCATAGGCAAATGACTAGAGACTATCTACAACTACTTTTTTAGTTGATAAATAGGAATATATTCTTTAGAGCAGAGTTTCCCAACCTTTTTCTCATCCTTTCCCATAAAATAAAGAGAAAAAAATTAGACTTGCATAAGACACCAACACAACCCTCTTACAGCCAAAAATAATGTATCCAAATCATTATCTAGGTGGACAGATGCCTATATATAAACTGATCAATAGAGCATTAACGTGAACAATCATAAGCAACCATATAGGAGAGACAAGAACAGTTATAGGAGCACTATTGCGAAAAAATGGCCCAATGATAAAAATCCATATAAATATGCTGGATGGCTGGGGGAGGGATCACTTATGCACCCAGCATCAGGAAATATCCAGCCATGCTTGTTTTTTTTTTTATTTTAGTGGAAGGAAGAGGAAATCGGGGATGACAGGCTGAACCTGTAACCCCTGGATTTTATTCCTACCAGGGGAAGAAAACCACAAGCTTGGCGGGAGGTATTCAGTTTGGGTGTATAAGTGGCCCCTACTCTCATTAGCTAACATGTTTTTATGGATTTTTTAAATTACACAATTTCGCAATAGTGCTCCTTTAAGGAAACTAAATGAGGTGCCTCTGATCTTCTAACTTAACGTTAGGTTGAAAGCCCATACATTAGCTGACCTGTAAAATGTTAATTTCTTGGTTGATAAATTAAATTTTTAGAAAATCTAGACAATTGGTTGGGGTCTTGCCTCTTATCCTCTGCATTTTTTGTCCAATACCTTTCAACTTGTTCCTTATAATGTCTAACCCATGCCAGTTAGAGTCATACTAGAACTGCATTAGGCACTAGTGCAGTCGTTAAACAACACCATCTCTTAACTTGCCCATTTTTTGGTCTCATATGAAGGTAAATCAGTAAAGACAGTCTGGACTGAACTTTCTTAAACTATTAAACCAGAGAGATGTTGGTAGTGGACAAATAATGTTACTAGCTGTTTTCTCAGGCTGTTGTGTCCCAAGAACAGTTTAAACTTGCCCAGGAAATGACCAAACCAAAATGATATGATGCAGCAGATGTTAAACAATATATCGTTTAGACTGATTTTTAATTTGGTGTCCCCAGTTGGTATTGGCCTTTACATAGGCAGATCTATAGAAAAATGTGATGGCCTATAGCCTGTCCTCATATTTAAGCAAAATCTTTCACCCCTTATGAAGTGTTTTTTTTTTGTCTACCTGCTCCTGTATATACCTCATTCATGGCCTGAACCGGAATCTATCTACCTTAGAGGGAACACTTGGTTTTAAAATGAAAATAAAAAAAGCGTAAAAAAAACCCTTTTCCGAAGAGATCACAAACGAGCAATCAATATCACAGTACAGAGTGCACTGTACATGGAACTACGGGAAGAAAAATCCAGCACTGGTAATCACATATAAGAGCGGACAGAGGAATGCACTAGTAATTCCATTCTCTGTACCACATCAGTACACCTGCTTAATCTGCATACAAACATCCACTGCGCTGCCTCCTGTCCCCTCAATAAGAAGGCGCCTGGTACCCCTTGGGGTTGATGTCCACATTTTCAGTGAAAGGAGGGCTCTGGTAGGCTTCTGTGCTCTCGATTCCGCTGCCCGTTGGGTAACCTGGGTATTCAGTGTTGGGTGCGCTTCCAAATTGATCCGTGGCAAAGATAGACATGTCAGTCCCTAGGCGGAATCTCTGGTAGGCTTTTATCCCCAGGCAAACCTGGATGAAAGGTTAGGTTAAAGCGTTAATACAATGTTAGACCACAGCATGCAATGTGTTACAAACTATTGGTTAATATTATGGTTCAAAAGTTTAAAGAGATAAGTTTGTTGGTGTTGGTCATCCTTACTAGAGACATGACCAGTTTCAGTGTTATTTTGCAAACTTATGGGTTAATAAAGGGCAAGAAAATCTAAACTAAACTCTGAATTGCTGATTTTAGTAGCCAACCAGAAATAATCATTTAATTAAAAAAAACTGAATGTATTTGGCTGCTGTACATTACAGTGACAGGTTTCCTAGCACCAGTATGGAAGTTTACCACATGTTGTCAATGTCGAGGTGGTGGTCACTAAAGCGGATTCAACAATATTTTTGGCTTTGGGCAGTGTGAGAAATGTTTCTGTTATGTTGACCTGTTGAGATTTCCCCTCACGCTCAGTTCCCAGTGGTGTAACAGGGGTAGGAAGCGAGGCAAAACTCTAAAGCAAGTAAACGTTGCTTTAGTAGCGTAACATTTTAAACCTGAAGTTGAATCTAAAATCCCCTTTAGTTATGGGTAGACTATGAATTGTGTCTGTTTTGTGTTTTTGTTGAGGTCTGTCACCAATGTGACAAAGCAGGTCTGGCTCAT
Source organism: Gastrophryne carolinensis (assembly GCA_027917425.1). Taxonomy (NCBI): domain Eukaryota; kingdom Metazoa; phylum Chordata; class Amphibia; order Anura; family Microhylidae; genus Gastrophryne; species Gastrophryne carolinensis. The sequence goes on along the minus strand of CM051240.1, from coordinate 43,434,499 downwards.
AGCACAGCTATGGGTGTCATAGATAAAGCAAGTAAAAGTCAAGTTAGTCATTAGACCTTTGGGCCAAAATGTTCTTTACAGTGTTGGGGCAGAATAGGGAAAGGTTCAATTCAGCATGATTATTTTATGGTGGTATATAACCTCGTTCTTTTGAATAGTTTGAGGACACTTCAAATCTCTTGGACCTGTTGAGGAGAATTATGTTAATTGTCACGCCGCAACACAGGAAGGAATTTAGTAGTCATCCCCCAAATAGGATCTGGGGTATAAATCCTTGAATTTGAAGTCAAGTCAAAACTCCTTTTTGGATATTGTTAGTCTACCGAAGGCTTGGGTTGTCGGTTTTTGTTGAGGTCTGTCCACCAATAGGAAGACTTCCTGTGACACATGGGTAAGTTTAACTCATAGCAGAGCCATATATGTCAAATATAAAGCAAGTAAAAGTCAAGTCAGTCATTGGACCTCCAACTGAAATGTTCTTTACACTGTTGGGTACAAAAGGTAAAGGTTCAATAAAACATGTGTTTTTTTATAGCCTGTGACCTCACTGAATGGGGAATAGTGTGGGAAATGTACTTCTGCAACCTCCTCTGGAGAGGGAAGGACTTATCAAGGACTACCCTCTTACCCACCATGTGGAGAAACATCAAATATTTTGGACAAGTTAAGTAGACATATCTTAATCTTCATTCCCCTGTGCCAGGAAGTAAGGAGTCAACTTCCAAATCTGGTCAGGTGCATAATTTTATATAGTCAAAGTCTGAAAAACTCATTTTTGGCTATGGATAGGCTAGAGATAGGTTAGAGTTCTCTGTTTTTGTCTTGCCACCAATACGAAGATTTCCTGTGATACAGCAATAAAGTGGATGGAAACCCATTTCAGGGTCCGCTGCTCAAACCCTGAACCCCTCCCACCCCCTTTAGAGCAGCCAGGCGATGCTGCCCATTCGGGGGTGGCCCGGTTGTCTTTGTTCAACCGCCGAAGTCACGGTCAGGGGTATTTTTGAGATAGCAGATTTGGCTGATCATCAAGGTGCCGCAGCGGCGCGCGCAAGCCAGTTGACCCCATCTTCTCTCCGCTTGGGCATGTGCGCACCTAGACTCCTGCATGTAGGGCAGCTGGGAAGCCGGGGATGCAACTGCCAGTGATCACAGCGTCACTAGACCCACCAGAATAGATGAGTTTTCTGGCGACCCGGGGGGGGGGGGTGTCGCACAGTGATGAATCCTGGTATAGGATGCCCCTGGAGTTTTTTTAAATCCCAGGGCTGTGCCGAGTGGGTTTTTAGCCGCTTCAAGTTTAGATCATAATAGAGGCATAGGTGTTAATGATAATGTAAGTTCCTATCAAGTCAGTCATCGGAGCACATTTGTTTTCAGTGTTGGGGAAAAAAGGGAAGGGCATAAGTCAAGATTACCGTCTATGACCTCATTGTTTAGAATAGTGTGGCAAATGTTTGACTGTATCTACCTCTGATTTTATTTGTTTCTGAGGACCTGTCGGAGAGATTTCCCATCACTCACCAGCGCACAAAACCCCAATGGGGTTAGGAGCATAACACCTTCAATTTAAAGTCATCAAAACTCGTATATTTTTATATACTGGCCCTAGACATTTTTTCTACACTTATCGCTGGCATTCTTTTAAGCTAAACTTATCTCCTCTCTACACCCTGCTGTGGTGACCAGGCAAAGCTATTGTGATAGTCGCTACTGTATCCTACCACACCCCAGGGAGCAGGAGGTTTTTTGGTAAATATTCCCCAGAATAAGAGACATTAGCAGGGAACAGGACAGTATGCACCCTGGCTTATTCATTTATGTTAACAGTGTCAGTGAAGGTTAGTAGCATAGCCAATTGGGGGGGAGGGTGTTTATGAAGTTGTATAGTTATAAAGTTATGAAGGGGCAATTTTCTGCTCTTCTTCCACAAAAGCTAAATGCTTAAACTTGTCCACAGCGCAGAGGGACAGATAACCCTGCAACAAAAGAACAGATAGACATCGGGTGACACAACACGCCCAACATCAAACAAGGCACCTGTAATAAAAAAAACATATGTTGAATCCCTCTTCTAAAAAGTGCTATTACCCGTCTGTCTTGCTTTTGATAGTATATCGGCCCTGCAACAAACATGCTGCCAAGATAAGTTGGGGCTTCTAATCCGCACCTTTTCCTGGGCAGTAGTTGTCTATCTTTAAACCGGACCTTCACCATGATTTATTGAAAAGCACAAACCCACAGCACATAAAATTAATATATTTTACGTTTTAGTCACTTACTTATCATTCTTTCCCCCACTGGGCTGCAACTCTGTTAAGGTCTTTAGGATACGGGCGCAGCCATCTTGACTCAGAAGCATCACACATACTGAGGAGAGGAGAGCGGTATAAAGTACAGGGGGGGCAGGTTATAGCTGTGCTTTGCACAGACAGAGCAGAGCTGGGGTCAGGAAAAGGTCAACGATCCCAGAATGCAGAGCGGCACAGTCAGAAGGCACTTCCTGTTTGCAGGCTGCCTGATGTTCCATAAGCTGCCATCTTGGATGTTATAACATGCAGTAGATGCAGGTAGGATGATTTTTAATGTGAGCAATCTGTATGTACAGGGTGTGGGAAACATATAAGCTAGACTCTTATTCAGAGGGAAGGTCCGCTTTAAGTAACCTTTCACACTAGTTGTCTTGTGTTGTGTTCAGGGGCAGACTGGCTATAGGGAGACCCGGGCAAATGCCTAGTGGGCCGTACTGCTTTGGGACAGTCTGTGCTGCTGTCTTTACTAACACTCCCAACCAATCCCTGCCTCCCCCATCCCCTTCCCCACTATAGCCCCTCACCCAGGCAACCCCAGCCCAATGCCCTCACACTAATGAGCCTCAGCCTTGGAGCACCCTGGTTGCCTGGCCAGGAAGCAGCAAATGCCACTGGCTGGTCATGGGCAGGTCAGGTGCTGGTAAAATCCCGGGCTGATTTTTGGCCCCAGTCCACCACTGGTTGTTTTGGATTAGGACTACTCAAATGCAATAACAGCGGGCATCTAATCCAGTTTAGTGAAAACATCGGGCACCTTTACATATACATCTGAATCTTCGCCATTGTGTTGCATTTTGTCAAATACTGCACTATGCGAATGTAGTGCAGATGCTATGGGCCTCTGGAACGGAGAACATGCTTTGTGCATTTTACCTGTGCCCGATCTGTGTTGTGGCTCAGTACTCACCCATGCATTGGTGCCATCTCCGTTGACTTGCTGTCAGCCTCCACTGACTCTCCACCACTTTCACTCGCTGGCTCCTCTGTAGGGTCCTTTGCTGTTGACGCCTCCTTTGCTGAGTCTTCCCCAGCTTTTACAGCTTCAGTCCTTGCAGCCTCCTCTGCCCGCTTCACCATTGCTGCCACCTCCTCCGAGTCTTCCTCTGCCACTGCTGTGTCTTTGGCTTTTATCACATCCGCTGCCGGGTCTTCTGCTGCCGCCCCTTAGGGTCCTCCCTACTGCAGTTGCTGGGTTCTCCACTGTCACTGCCTGCTTCTCCTGTTCTGCTTCTCCTCTGAACCCTCCGGCGCCAGTCACACCTATGCAGCTGAGGTGCAGATTCTAGATGTTTTGGGCTTCCATTTAAGGATGAGCACTGTCTCTTTGCACAAGTGCATTTGCTAAAAAATAGGGGCTGTTATACCCATGGCTCTAAAACCAAATGGCAGGACAGTAGCTTCTGCGCCCTTTAAAGGAGATGTCCTCTCTGTGCCTGGTGGCCCAGAGGCACTGCTCATTGGTATTTGAGCTTCAAGGGGACAAAGGTCCCCTGTCCATACAGCCTGGCACCACTAGGCACTGTACCCTCTCCACCGCAGGGAAGGGCATTTATATCATGGGGTGTAACTTCCCTGGTATACCTTCTAGTGTCACAGGCAGCGGTGCTGGGAGGTATATATCAGGGAAATGTAGTGTAAAAGGGCATCTAGAACAACCTGGCAGATTTACATAAAATAGAATTCTCACTTGAGGAATTCTAGAAAATGTATTTGCTTCATTAGCTTCAATGGAGAACTTGCTCAAAGGGGGAGTCTCTCCACACCTTAGTAAATGCCTCGTTTGGAGCCCTACTTTTGAATGTATGTAGAAGAATATCCATAATTGTGACTGAAACAAAGAAAGGTTTCTGACAGACCTTTAAAGTGAATCAGTCATGGCCTGGGTTGGCCTTGGAATCTAAAAGACTCCAGGCCCAGCCCATCTGCTCCTGGGGATGCAGAATTGTGAAAATGTGTGAACATCTGCAATCACCTTACCTTTCCATTAGTCTCTCGCCGCAACTGTGGGCCACGGCTGCATCCCTCACATCCCTGCTGCCATGGGCACCCCTGCACCCAGCCATTCAGTTATGCTGGGTATTCGGGAGTGCCCTCTCCACAGGCAAAAACATGCCAGATTTAGTTACAGCGGGCGACTGAGAATAGTGGCCGACTGGGCAGGGTTTGACACAGCAGGGCATCCCAAACCGGGATGCCCCAGGGGGTGGTTGTGTAAGGCACTAAGTCTTGTTTAGGTGCACTTTAAAGCAGACAGAAATTTTAAAAGAAAACGTTTGTTCTTGCAAACAAGGCTCCCGATTCGGATGCACTGTGTTGCAGTATGAAGTATATGCAGTATCGCGCACAGCAACATCATCCCTGTTTTTTTCTATGTGCTGGAATGTGGAACTAGGTGAGCATTTTAACTGTCTCTTTAGTCTAACACTTTGGAGAATTCTAAATTAGGATGTCCTCTAGGGACCTTGCTTGTCACACCAAAATTCTTTTTAGTAGCCACTTCTTATCTCCAGAATATAACTGATTATTCCAAAGGCATCAAACATTGAGCATTAAAAGTGATCCAGCCCCCATTCAGCACGAAGGGGCGCGGCATCCCGATCCCGAGCATGTGCCTCATTCCCCCAGCAAAACCTTGTAATTGGCTTCTGGCAGTCACGTGGTCCACACGTGGGCTGTCACGGTGGCTGAAATATGTGACAGCCAGTTGCCAATCACAGGGCCACATTTTGCAAGGGGCATTTGGAATATCTCATGCTGGTGGTGGTGTATTCGCAGGGAGGCATCACCAGTCGAAACCAACTCCCATTTAAAAAAAAGTATAAAATTGGTGTTGGTCCAAACGTTTAAAAACTATTGTCCAGCCTCTAAAACTATAAAATAAATTTTATGTTTTTAGTTGCTTACTACACCCACTGAGCTGCAACTCTGTTCAGGACTTCAGGATATGGCTGCCGCCATCTTGCTACTCCTTAATCCTTCCCAGCATCATGTGCTGAGTAGAGGAGAGGGTGGGTTATAGCAGACAGAACAGCACTGGGGTCAGGAAAAGGATAGCCATAGTCGGCATAGTCAGAAGACACTTCCTTGTTGCAGACTCCATGGAACGCCATCTTGGATGTTTAAAGGATCAGAAAAGTGCAGGTAGGATGATTTTTTAATGTGGGCAATCTGTATGTACAGGGTGGGGGAAACATACAAGATAGGCTCTTCTTATTCAAGGTGAAGGTCCGGTTTAATGCGTCTCTTATTGTGTTTACAAACCCTAGAGTCACATGCTTATAAAGCATGACTATATTATATATGATGATTTTCCCTGAAGATGCCCGTATTGCAAACGAAACATGTTGGAGCACCAAACTCTGTTAAATGGCTACTTCTTGTTTTTGTCTTATAATGTGATCAGATATGGTTTCTGGACTCATGAAATCAAACTCTTTTTCAATATCTGCAGCCAGCTTTACTTCTGTATTTATTAGAGAAATGCAAACAAAACATGTGCGGGGATTCCCAAAGAGGAAGTGAAACGTCATGTTTTAACATTTCAACTGATTTTCTTCAAGCAGAAGAAATGCACCTGGCCTTTTAGATTTATAAAGTATTTTTTTCACTTTTAAAGCAGACCCAAACACACAAGCTTCACTAACACCTCCCCAGCCCTTGTTTGTTATGTGTACGGGAAACCAATGTCAAAAACTGTGGTCCCCCAATAACCTAAATGTCCTGGCTGGGCCCCTAGTTTGAACTGGGCCCAGTAGTGTTTGGGCCTCCCATAAAGTGATGGCTGGGCCCCCAGTAAATTAAATGCCATGGCTGTGCTCCTAGATTAATCTTGTGTTTGGGCCTCCCATAAACTACAAAGTAATAGTCGGGACCCTAGTAACCTAAATTTCATAGCTGTGCCCCTAGTTTAAACTGGGCCAAGTTGTGTTTCGGCCCCCCAGTGACTTAAATGATCTGACTGGGGCCCCTTGGTTTGAACTGGACCCAATTGTGTTTGGTCCACCATAAAGTTATGGTTGGGCCCCACAGTAACCCATAAAATAGGCCTAGTTGTTCCTGGGCCCCTCTTATCTATATAGCGTTGGCTGAGCTCCTTCAGTTTCCTATATAGTCACACCTAATAGTTACAATTTCTAAGTCAGTTTATTCATTTATCAATAAAAACAATTGCTGTAATAGCTTTTTCACATTCATTACTTTACATGGTATAAAATATAAAATCCATCATCGCTTGTTACATATGTTATGTTACATTACATCGGCTCTTTTTGACGGGCAGACATGTATCATGTTTCGCCAATCTTGGCTTTCTCAATGCCCTATTTATGTAACAGACAGACAGACATTTCATAATGTTAGTAAACTGGTTAGTAAGTTAACATATGTATTAATAACTTCAACATTGGATAATTAGGAATAAAAAGGAGACAAAACAGTACCTGGTACTGAAGATTTCACATCTATCGATTAGTAGTTAGTATACAAATTCAATGTTCCCCAGAGTGAGCCGGTGGTGTGTATTATCCTGTTGTTGAAATTTGTCCCATTAATATCTGTTCTATATGGTTTAAGGGCAATAACATTGATGGTTTATTCCCATATACCTGGTTTAGTTATGTTCCACTTTAGGAAAGAGGACGCTGTTCTATCAGGTCTTTCAGGATGACTCCTGTTCCTTAAAGACCGTTCCTATATTTGGGGAGAGCAGGAGAAGGAACCTGTTACTGGGTGCCTTTTAAGTGAATGGTCAGGCTGTTTATAATAATAAAGGGATATTTAAATCAGACTTGCCTGTTAGTTCTAGTCTCTCCTCTGTGCGGAGTGGTCGCGGTGGCAGATAAGTCCAGGCGGCTGCGGCGGGAGTGTTGTTCTGTGATCTTTATTCACTCGCGGCTTCCCCGCCCTTCAAAGTTTCCCCCTACGTCCAGCCTGTCCGCTCAAAGTGCTTACCTGCCACCGCGCCAACGACGCTCGTTTTATGCGCTCCATCGCCTGGAGCGCGTCTACCTCGGCTTCCGGCTTCTTCCGGAAGTGACGAGATGCGCCGGTCCGGTACCCTGTCTGTCAGGCGGCGCCATTTTCTTGGAGAGTCACCATTATTATTATTATTATTAGTTATTAATACATATATTAACTTACTAACCAGTTTACTAACATTATGAAATGTCTGTCTGTCTGTTACATAAATAGGGCATTGAGAAAGCCAAGATTGGCGAAACATGATACATGTCTGCCCGTCAAAAAGAGCCGATGTAATGTAACATAACATATGTAACAAGCGATGATGGATTTTATATTTTATACCATGTAAAGTAATGAATGTGAAAAAGCTATTACAGCAATTGTTTTTATTGATAAATGAATAAACTGACTTAGAAATTATAACTATTAGGTGTGGTTACAGCGCTGAGCCTAAAAGCCCCCCAGGGTAACCTAGCCCGGGGCACGATTGTACCTTGAATTAAAGGCCAGACTGTGTATCAACCAAAACAACAGCAACAGGGGTTGTCTTGAGGTCGCTTACCAGGAACCCATTTAGGGCTCCAACATGTAGCTTTCCTATATAGTCAACATACTGAGGTGAGCCTGGTTTCTCTGGGTCCAATTCAAACTAGGGTCCCAGTCTAGGGGGCCAGTCATCATATATAGGTTATGTTGAGGTCCAGACTCTATACAGACTCTATACAACCTGTATTGTGTCTGGGCAACCTATAACCAAATAAATTGATTACCTGACCACTAAATTTCACATCAGTTTACTATATATGAAGGACGCTCAGAGTCAACTCAGGTGAGTACTGCAATGGTCGCCGCAGCCCATATTCATCATTAGCCAGCAGCAAAAATAATGTGGCAACTAGTAATGCAGGTATCAGGGTAAGGCTGCCATCAGGCCCTCCCGTCAACCTCCTGGCCCCATACTAGATATCGGTCCTGTATGGAGCAGCTTGTTTTAGACAACAGGAGGAAGGAGGAGTCTCGTCCACCAATTCACCTGTGAATAGTGAACAAGCTCCCAAAGACTCTCTGGATATGTGAACACTGTGGGACCTGTTTTCCAAACGGCGTTTTTCCTCGCTCTATGCTCCCATAGCACATGCACGGGCTTCTAGCCAATAAAAATAGATTGCCGTAATCTGGGGAATATTACACATTGGAGCATCTAAAAATACCGTTTTGTGATTACTCACCTTTAAAACGGATGTTATAAGTGTGACATACACTCGGCTTCAATTCTTCATGACAGTTGGGTTATTCTCCAGTAGAGGGCGAACTTCTGCAGAGATGAATGCAAAAAAGGAGCTCCTCCCAGTCCATAAATACCTGGGACCTCCCACACATTCCCCAGTGTAAGATAGCAGTAAGGGGACCAGGAAGAACCAAATATAACAATACTAACAACCAAGAAACAATGGTTCACCATATAAAGGATCCAGAATACCAAACAGGGTGGGTGAAGCGGAGTGTATGTCACACTTATAATATCCGTTTTAAAGGTGAGTAATCACAAAACGGTATTATTCCAAGTGTGACATACACTCCGCTTCAATTCTTCATCATGATTTTATGATGTCTATGGATGTCATAAAATCTCTTTGGCGAAGGGAATTGATAGCCGAGCGCAGAGTCTCCATGCGGAACTTTTTGGCTCTGAGAAATCTGTTGAGAACCTTGAGATCTAGAATGGGTCTCACCGAACCCTCCTTTTTTGGGAACCGTGAAAAGGTTGGAGTAGAAACCCCTGCCTCTCTCCGACAGAGGCACTGTTTCGGCGCTCTTTCCTCCGCTGAGGTAACTTACCTCCCTTGGCAACAGCATCCAATTTATCTCCAAACAGCCGCGAACCCAAGAAGGGAAGAGCTGTGAGCGACTTCTTGGCTCCAACGTCCGCTGTCCACTGGCGGAGCCAGACCAATCTGCGCATAGCCACCAGTAAGGCTGACGTCCTACTACACACGACAATAGAGTCTTCCATTGACAAAATCCATGAACAATTCGCATTTCTTAAGGATAGCGAACACAGCGCCAGCTGGATCAAACTTAGCGTTATTCAGCCAGTCCCTGATAAGAGACCTGGTAGCAAACGACACCAGGGAAGATGCACTAACAGGCCGCAAATGCGTGGCACGCCATCTGATCGAGGCGCTTATGCTCGCCATCCTTAAGGGAGGTGGCGTCAGGGGTGTTCAGCACAGAAGAGTTGGTCAAACCTAAAACAGGCACATCGACCTCGGGAGGAGAAGACCAGCGCTTAACCGCCTCCACCGGAAAAGGATATTTCTTATCCCATCCCTGAAGCACACCAGGAAACCGACTGGGCCTCTCCCATTCTCTAAGGTTCAGCGCATCAAAATTACCCTGGGTAGGGAATTCCAGATGGGGCTTGCAGGCCCCAAAAAATTCCCCCTTCTTAAAGTGGACCAACACCCAGCCCTTTTTTTTTTTTTTTTTCCCCTTTTAAAAATATGTAGCAAAAGCAGCATGACCCGATTAAAAAAGAAATGTAAATTAAACTTACCTGTGATCCTCCCTCGCCGCGTCGCTAACCGTTTTCGGTCCGGCCGCCATCTTTGATTCTGTGCTGTGGAGGAAGTGATACTTTGAACTTTTGTTGGCTTAATCTCGCGCATGCGCAGTGGTTAGGCGAAGCGCCGCTTACGTCGGGAGCGAGCGGCGCTTCGCCTAACACTACTGCGCATGCGCGAAATAGTTCAAATAGTTCAAATAGTTGAATAAGAACATTTGGAATAAATAGGAGAAAGAAACTCACCTGTCCTTCGCAACCAGCACGATACGGCATCTGAGTGAAGTGAAGTGGAGGGGAGTGAGAGGAGGGAGGGGAGGGGAGGGGAGGAGGAGCCTCATGCTGCTGCAGCCAATCATAGCTGAGCACATGAGGTCAGCTAGCAGACAGCCCTGGGAGACGTGCACGCTCCCGAGAGCTGAGAGAGGCAACCCCCCCACCCGATGACGCGGAGACATGAGGAACTGCAAGCAAAATCGCGCGACAGCTGAAGAGACCTGCTCCACGGACAAGAAATGCAAATTAACCCAGAAGCGTGATTGACAGGAAGGTAATGAACGGACAAGAGATGCAGGGCGGGACTTCCGGCGAAAAATTATGAAGATTACAGGCGCTGTGAGGGACAGAAGGCTGCAAAAGTCATCAAAAGGTAAGTGTTTTTTTATATTTAAGTGATTAGAATAATGTTGTTTTGGAGGGTGTTGGTCCGCTTTAAGAGGGGGTGCCGCAGGCGATTCAATATCCAACACCTCCAATAAATGTGACACAACAGTGGCCGTATCTACGGCATCCCCCAGCGCCTGGCCGACACTGGAATTCCCAGGCTGAACATAGTCAGCCTCTGAATCCTGATACAATTCCCCCTCCTTTGGGACAATATCCCACAATGGCTGGGCCGACGACAAATGTCTCTTTTTAGCCTGGGCCTTCTTGCCCACCGTGCTAGCAATCATTTTCTCGATGCTGGCCAACCGAGCCCAAACATGAGAAAGCGACTCCCCACTGGTACCAATGTCGCTTGGGGTACGGCTAAGGTGGGGAGGGGAAGGCGATGAAGCGGAAGGAGCCGACCCAGAAGGCTGGGTACCAGACTGCCGCGTTATGGCCTTTTGTGCGCATGGTATACAGATCAGCACATTCTCCCCCGTAAGGGATGCCCCGCACCCCACACATGGCCCGGATTGTCCCAAAGGGATCTCGGGCCCGGTATCCTGCGGAGCCTCCATATGGTGAATTTTTTGGTCAGTCGCAAGACCGCAGGGAATTACGCATAAGCAACCCGGGATGCCCCTTAAAAGTCCCGGTGGGAGGATATTGGGTGGATCATTTTTATACTAGGGAACCAAGGACCAGGAGGGACCCCTTAATATGCACATATACAGGGCAACCCATAACACACAAAAAACAAGCAACATAAGCGCCGAGCTGTGTAAAAATGGCAATTGATCTTGCAGCCACACCATTGTAAATATACAGGTATCCCAGCCAGACAATGCGATTAAACCGGACCTTCAGCGTGATTTAATGAAAAGCCCAAACACTTAAAAAACGGTTCCCCAGCATCTAAAATTAATATATTTAAGTTTTTAGTCACTAACTTATTATTCTTTCCCCCACTGGGCTGCAACTCTGTTCAGGACTTTAGGATACGGGTGCCGCCATCTTAACTCAGAAGCATCACACTTACTGAGGAGGGGAGAGTGGGATAAGGTACAGGGAGGCGGGTTATAGCTGTGCTTTGCTCAGACAGAGCAGAGTTGGGGTCAGGTAAAGGCCAGCAGTCCCAGAATGCAGAGCAGCACAGTCAGGAGGCACTTCCTGTTTGCAGGCTGCCTGATAAGATGGCGGCTTTCATAAGCCGCCATCTTGGATGTTTAAAGGCTCATAACATGCAGTAGATGCAGGTAGGATGATTTTTAATGTGGACAATCTGTATGTACAGGGTGTGGGAAACATATAAGATAGACTCTTATTCAGAGTGAAGGTCCGCTTTAAGGCACACCCACACACACATGATTGAGACCAGTGGGGGCACCCGGTAAATAGGGGCCCCAACACACAAACAATCTAAGAAGATGGCCAACGGGCTCTTACCACACCGATTGCTATGCGGCCTGCCAGGGAAGATGGCCCCCACGCAGCCTCGTGCCTGAGGAGGGAGAGCAGGGGGAGGGCGGGTCAGCGCAGAAAGCGCGTTTGCCGAGGCCACGCCCCCCCCAGCAACGTGAACCCCTATACAACGAGCACAGCAATTGCGCCAAATAAGGGGGCGGGGCTACCGCGCCCCCTTCCCGAACGCAGCCTGAGGGGGAGAAGATCCCCCAGGCTGTAATCAGTCAGTGTAATAAGCCAGTAATGCAGCAAACACCTCACATACACACACACAGTAAACACACAGCACACAGGGATAAGGGCTGGGTAAAACGAAATATCGGCCAGCCGCCCCCCCCCCCCCCCCTGGAGGGGAATAAGGGACCCGGAAGGGGGGAATCCTGCCAGGAGCCGGCCATAAGCCTAACGGGACGGGGCATCCCACACCAGGATCACCTGGAAACTGCCTACCCCATAGTGAGGTCTCACGGTGGAGCAGTGCTCCTGCTGCACCCATAGGGTGCACCTACCTTCACCAGGACCCGCAGCCTAAGCTGGGAGGCTCAATATAGGGCAATTTAGAAGGGTCCTGGCAGTAATAGGGATAATAGAAGGCCGGCTTACCTGTAAGCAGAGAAGTCTTCATCTTCTGTCTTGTCACCTTCTCTGCAGAGAAGAAACTGGGGAATTGGTGGGAGGTCCCAGGTATTTATGGACCGGGAGGGGCTTTCTTTTTTGCATTCATCTCTGCAGAAGTTCGCCCTCTACTGGAGAATAACCCAACTGTCATGAAGAATTGAAGTGGAGTGTATGTCACACTTGGAATATTTGGATAGGAAACTGATGGGGAATACTCTCTCAAGAGATTTTACTCTTCTGCGATAATTGTGGCTCAGAATAGAAGGAAAGGTAAATTCGAAATAAAAGATTTGGTCTGGAAAAAGCAGTAGGATAAGGGCAATCTGGAAGACACAGTCATCCAAAAGGTATGCAGCATTGCAGTGGGAGGCTAATGGGGGAAGCTAGGAGGTCCGAAGTTCCTCTTTAACGTCTATACACATGTGGTATCCACAGCTCATCCAATAGGAGACTTGCTTCACTGAAGTGCGCAGCTACTTCCTGCCCCCCATCATAAAGGGGTTAATGCCCGTTTTTTTCCTCATAAGGATCTTCAACTGTAGAGCATTCCAAACTGGCACAGCCAGGGGGGAGAATGTTAAAAGAGACATAAAGACAATTTTGGCTGTTGGTCCGTTTTAAAGAGGACCTAAACCCTTCCTGGCAACTCTGTTTGACACCCACCCTCTTCTGCCATTAGTAAGCGCCATATTAAGAGATTTTTTTTGACTGCAATCCACCTGAAAAGGGAGGGGGGGGGGGCTGCAATGGCAGCACACAAGTGCTGTAGATAAACCTCCACCACCAGGGGGCATGCCTTGTGCAGCTCTAATATCTCTAACTGGGCTTCAAATCATGCTCAAGGATTACTCAGATTAGGTCAGATTTACTACAACTGCAGCATGTGTGCCTCAATATAATAAAAGAAAAAGGCTCAACTGCAATGATGTCAGTTCAAAGCTGTATCTGTTCCCCTCCCACCAGTGCTCTATACAATTACAGTTTATAGTATATACATATAGATAGATAGAGACCATGTGAATAAGGGTAGAAAATCCCCTCCACCCCCCCCCCCATAGCAGTAGAGTCAATAAGTGTTTGTGTTACACATGTGTTTGGGCCACACATGGTCAACCTCCCCTCCTCAAGGGCCACCAACAGGCCATGTTTTGGACATCCCCATACAGATGCACAGGAGTAGTAATTAGTGCTCAGAAAAATCCTCGGGTGTAACTATAGGGCAGAGATGTACAACCTGCGGCCCGGGTGCCACATGCGGCCTTCCGTGTCCTCAGCTGCAGCTCCTGGCACCTCCCCACCCCTATATTTCATAATATTTGTAAAACTGAGATTGCATTGCCTGCAGTGCATGCGGCTGGCTGGCCTCTAGAGACAGTGTAGAGCTAATTCTTGAAACAGGGCCCACCTCAGCTCTTCCTCTGCTCCCCTCACCTCTACTTCTACTTACCTCTTCCTGCCTCACCTCTGTTTACTTCTTGTTACCTCTCCCCACCTCACCTCTGCTTAGCTTTTCACATCTCACATCACTTCTGACCACATCACCTTGGCTCACCTCACCCTTGCCTACCTCTATCCACCTCACCTATGCTGTGTCATCTTTTCTAACCTCTGTCTGCTTCACTTCACCTCACCTTTTTTCAACTCATCCCGGACCAATTCTTCCCGCCTCATCTCTGCTCGCCTCTCCTAATCTCTGCTTACGTCCTCTCACCTTTAGCCATCGCACATCTGCCTACCTCTACCCATCTCTGCTCACCTCTCCTAATCTCTGCTTACGTCCTCTCACCTCACCTTTAGCCATCGCACATCTGCCTAACTTTACCCACCTCTGCTCGCCTCTCCTAATCTCTGCTGACGTCCTCTCACCTCACCTTTAGCCATCGCACATCTGCCTACCTCTACCCACCTCTGCTCGCCTCTCCTAATCTCTGCTGATGTCCTCTCACCTCACCTTTAGCCATCGCACATCTGCCTAACTCTACCCACCTCTGCTCGCCTCTCCTAATCTCTGCTGACGTCCTCTCACCTCACCTTTAGCCATCGCACATCTGCCTAACTCTACCCACCTCTGCTCGCCTCTCCTAATCTCTGCTGACGTCCTCTCACCTCACCTTTAGCCATCGTACATCTGCCTAACTCTACCCACCTCTGCTCACCTCTCCTAATCTCTGCTGACGTCCTCTCACCTCATCTTTAGCCATCGTACATCTGCCTAACTCTACCCACCTCTGCTCACCTCTCCTAATCTCTGCTGACGTCCTCTCACCTCACCTTTAGCCATCGCACATCTACCTACCTCTACCCACCTCTGCTCACCTCTCCAAATCTCTGCTGACATCCTCTCACCTCACCTTTAGCCATCGCACATCTGCCTAACTCTACCCATCTCTGCTCGCCTCTCCTAATCTCTGCTGACGTCCTCTCACCTCACCTTTAGCCATCGTACATCTGCCAACCTCTACCCACCTCTGCCCTCCTCTCCTAATCTCTGCTGACGTCCTTTCACCTCACCTTTAGCCATCGCACATCTGCCTACCTCTACCCACCTCTGCTCGCCTCTCCTAATCTCTGCTGACGTCCTCTCACCTCACCTTTAGCCATCGTACATCTGCCAACCTCTACCCACCTCTGCCCTCCTCTCCTAATCTCTGCTGACGTCCTCTCACCTCACCTTTAGCCATCGCACATCTGCCTACCTCTACCCACCTCTGCTCGCCTCTCCTAATCTCTGCTGACGTTCTCTCACCTCACCTTTAGCCATCGCAAATCTTCCTACCTCTACCCACCTCTGCTCACCTCTTTCTGCTTCACCTCTTACCACTTCTGCTCACCTCATCTTTTCCTACTTTACACCTTGCCCACTTCTTCATTCTGCATTCTCTCCTCTACATATACATACATTAGATATAATGCTTTAAGCTTGCAGCTTTCCTGCAGTGAACTGTGTTTTTTCTTCTTCCATTTTATTGCCGCCCCTTGAAATGAAATATAAAGACAATGCAGCCCCTGGACAAAAAACGGTTGCGCACCCCTGCTATAGGGGATGCAACTGCACCAGGGCCCAGAAGGCCAGAGTGCCCCATTAAGTGGCTTCTCCACCTTATTTATCAGATTTCTGCTCACTTGTAATCATATAATGGAAAAAGAAGCACCATTTATCTCAGCTGTTGTAACCAATTAGGGTAAAATATCAGGAAAAAGGGCACGATATGAGCCTTGACAGGGCCCCATGTTCACACCAGGGTCCCATTACGCCCAAAACTGCAGATTGAAACTGATAACTACACATATGCATGTGGACATATGACCTCTTGGTGGCCCTTGAAGGGAAGGGTTGAACACCACTGGTGTACGGGATCACCCTCAAAGACCCCCCCCCCCCCCCCCGCTCCGGTAATCTTACCCAGGTGATGATGGAAAAGAAAGAGAAGGCTATTCCGGCTCTTGCTGCGTCAGCTGCTTGGTCCACCTCCGGTGAGTATGGCGTCCTTTGCCACTGATTGGCCAGGAAGCAGAAGCAAACAAACCAGAAGAAAGCCCAGAGGCCTAGAAAGGAGAAATTGAAGTGGTCAGGGGACACAGGGATAGGTTTATTACCTTGTACAGTTGCTATACTTAAAAGACAACTCTAGGAAAACATTGGGAATCCTTAGTTCTAATAACCTCCTTCTGTAATTTTCTTTCCTAAGCCTTGTTTTTCCTGACAATCTCAGCAAGTGCGCCCCCTAGGGACCAGAATTAGGCCACACTTTACAGTTTTCTGCTCCAGCGTGGTCTATATCAAGGGTTCCCAACCTTTTTTCATCAAGTACCAGTAAAATTTAAATTTTCTCAAGTACCACCACGGTGGTACATATGTGTGATCAGTCTCCTTCTATGAGACTCCAGGAAAGGTTTACTCCCTCCCCCTGTGGCATCCAGATTTGGGATGCCCCACTGTAAAAACCGTAAAAACCCCTAGGTCGTCCGATAAACTCACCTTCTCCCTGATCCAATAGCACATGCGCTGCCTGCTTACCTTTAGGTGGTACCCGTACCACTGGTTACGAAACCCTGGTCTAAATCAGTGGTCCTCAGTCATTTTACGCCAAGAACCCCCTAGCAACAAGTAATTACAGCCAATTATCCCCAAGGAAGAGGTCAATTATTAATGTTACTAAAATAGGTAGGTCACAGGCTATGTAGCTCTTTTCATAGCACAAAAGAATCATGTTTTGCTGTTAAAATAATATACCAGACCTATAATAAGCCCCTTGTTGGTACGTCTCTGACCATTGCTGTGGGGTACATGTACCGCAGGTTGAAGAACAGTGTTCTAGATTCACCCTCCAATTGTTCAATTGGTAGATGACCACACAGAGGAAATTGTGTTAGGATCTGTATTTCTCAAAGTCCAACTCCTGCCAATTTTTGAGTTTTGTATAGAGTCGGGAAAACCATATTTAATACCTATAAAACCTATGTAATAATTTTAATAACTTTTTATATGTTACCCTGTTGGAGTCTAGACACCAGCAGGGCAGTTTCTAGGCAAAGTAGCTCTCAGTGCAGGAAGGAAAGAAATCCTCCCCGCTCCCTCCATCCTATTTTGTTGCTGCTGTCCCGTACTGACATGTGCTATGCTGTACCTCTTTCTTAGCATCAGGCAGTGCCCCTTTCCCATGACTGAGCCCGATATGGGGGGTGGCATATGGTCAGCAACACTAACAGTGGCCCTCACCCATCTGTGGAAGTCAGGATGCCTGGGATAAATGTGCCCCTCCCTCTGCATACAGAATGGCTTTGGCATCCAGGACAATCACCCTAACTGCCTGTCCCTAGAAACTGCCTGTGGTCACCAGAGACAGAAAAGTCAATCTCAAGGTTCAACTTGCCAAGAGTAGATCCCAATAGGGACAAATAGGTGATGGTGACCGCAGTACAAGACTGGGGCCGCTTGCATGGGAGAGTCAAGCATGCCAAATCACCTTATTTTCCTGGGAGTCACCTTTTTTTCAGCACACCTCACCCGGTCACCTGGTCAAAGCTGTAAATCATTTGGCAGACAGACAGCGCTCAGGGCCAGAGAAGGGGACAGGCTCAGTACTGTGTCCTCTCCAGAAAGACTGTGAACAGTCCAATTTTTGTAAAAGGGTTAACGGGGAGGCTGATTCATTAATAGCGCCAGGTAGCGACAGATGAGCGACAGTAGCGGTATTTTCACAGCGCACGCTAGTATTCGCTGTGCTTGGGCGTTGTTCGGCTGTTGACAGCGACTCAGTCGGTGTGCGGTAATGTTGAATACGGGGTTAGGAGTCGCTGTTTGACAGGTTCCGCGCTGTATGGGAGCGCATGACAGCGAATGGCCATAGCGAACGGCTCCCAGCCTATTCATTAACAAATCACGCTCAAAAAATTCTCGCGCTGTGAAATGCATGTTTAAACCCCAGAGCGCTGGCGGCGATGGGTTAAAAGTAGTTTTTAACCCCCAAACAACCATATTTTTTGATTAAAAAAAAAACATGTTTTTCAAAATATTTTGTAATATGAATACATTAATATCAGACCTGTAATATCAATTCTGCACAATTTTTTTTTTTTTTTTTTTACCTTAAAAAAAATATCTAACATTGCAGAAGTGGTCACAGAATTTTTGACATTTAAAAAAAAAAAAAACATTAATAACAATTAATTATGAATATTTAAAGATTGTTCCATTGAAATGCATTGGAGAGCGCCAGGTAGCGAGAGGTCATACCTGTCGCCTCTTCAAGGTCGCTCGCTAGCGCTGTGGGGTGAGGCTGGGATAATGATGAATGATTCGCTATCTGGCGCTCTGTCAGTCGCTAAGCAGGATCGGCTTGATAAATGTGTGATTGCGGAGCGGAGCCGGCGTACTCGTGGCGGTGACCGTCATTACCGTTCGCTCACCATTCGCTACCTGGCGCTATCCCTTGTTAAATAAGGGCCTAAGTGTACTAACTTCTAATCTCATGTCTGTGTCAGGGGCTGTGTTTCTAATTAATGATTTTTTGAACTTTCTTTTCATTCCTTTTATCTTATTCCCAGTTACTGACCACGATGAACGTCCCACACCTAACGCCTGAAGACAAAGGTATTTCAGTGAGTGAACAGTGGGGTTAGACCTTCTTGTGCTTTAAAAGGTAAAATGGCAGACAATGATTAGATTAGAAACACAAACATGAGATAACAAGTTAACACTTAGTTAACCTTTTTGCCTGAAATATCCCTTAAACCGAACCTTCAGCATAATTTAATGAAAAGCCCAAACCCTTAAAATGTATTCCCCAGCATTTAAAATTAATATATTTTATGTTTTTAGTCACTTACTGCCCATTCTTTCCCCCACTGGCCTGCAACTCTGTTCAGAACTCTAGGATACGGGCGCCGACATATTGCCTCAGAAGCATCAGATACTGAGGAGAGAAGGAGGGGGTAAAAGTGCAGGGGGTGGGTTATTTAGCTGTGCTTTGCTCGGAGAGAGCAGAGCTGGGGTCAGGAAAAGGTCAGCAACCCCAGAATGCAGAGCAGCATAGTCGCATAGACACTTCTTGTCTGCAGGCAGCCTGAGGCTCCATGTCCCGCCGTCTTTGATGTTTAAAGGCTTATAAAATGCAGGTAGCATGATTTTTAATGTGGGCAATCTGTATGTACAGCGTGGGGGAAACATATAAGATAGACTCTTATTTAGGGTGAAGGTCCAGTTTAAAGTTGAGTATTGGGACTAAGCAATACTGCAACGATTTAAGAAGTGAATATGCAAAAAGTAATAAGCCGTTATTCTCAGCACAGGCAGCAGGTGGCAGAAGCAGGGTCTGGATTTACTGACTGGCAGTTGAGTGGGTAGGATGTATGTATACAGGAAAGTCTAACCCTGTGCTGCCCAATGGTAGCCCTCCCCAGTAATGGGCAAGCCTCTACACGCAAAGAATGTATAGTTCTTTATTGATTCAGTACCTACCTTAAAGGATTATTGAACCCCATTTATTCTGTTTTTTATTGCTTTAGTTATTTCTTTCTACCCTTTGGTCTGCATCTCTCCCTTTGCCTTTCCCTGTTACTCATTCACCCTGTTCCTTGTTTTCTCCCCACATTTCCTTCATCGCTATCTTTTTCAGTTTTCCTTTTTGTGTTGTTCCCTCTCTTTTGCACATTCTCTCTTTCCTGCAGTTGAGCTTAAAATCTATGGCTGCCTCCACCTGCCATCATTATGAACACACTGTATAGACAGCAGATTCTTTACAATGAGACTCCATGGCCAGAGGTTTCACTTCATCTTAATACAACAAAACAAAAAGGAAGTGAGATCAAGCATTAACATCACAGCGTTCTCCGGAACCTGTAAGTGGTCTCTTTTCACAGAGATGACTTTATTTTAGTTTTGGGTGGAATAAGGAAGTTCAAAAACCACTTAAAGTGGACCAAAACCCACCGAACCTTTGAAATACAATTGGCCAAAGCCCCTGTTGATACTTCCTTCTTAGCGTGTAGGACTAGAAATAGATATTTGTACTCTTCAAAAGTCCTGAAACATCTTTTTTTTTTATGTCCCTCTCTGTAAGATGGCAGATGACCAGTCATTGCATAAGTGTGGCAATGACATCATTGCTACACACAACAGTGGCAATGAATGGAGGGGGCGGAGTTTTACAGCTAGAACAAGTGCCATTATCTGGGAATAGAGTGATGCAGGAGCAGTAAAAATTGGCAAAAGTGTTCTACATGGGAGGAGCAATTCAGGGGATGTCAAAAATGTGGGTTTTGGTCCGCTTTAATAGAGGATTTCTTATTTTATCACTTCGACCCCATTGTGTAGCTTTGGCCTTACTCCCTGTCTTCAGTCACCACAAAGCAGGACCCTATCTTCACAGGTCACCACGTCACCCATAGAGTTTCTGTCAAAGCGGATGGAAGTCCATTTCTGGGTCCACCGCTTATCCTTGCCCCGCCCCAGCCGACGCTGCCGGCCCTGGCTTTTCCAACACCGTAGCCAAGCCCTGTGCCGCTGTCAGGTGGTGCAGTCGACTGGCCGCATCCCCAGCATGTTGTACGGGCACACATGGTCCCGCGCCCAGCGATTTGAAAAGGAGAGGAGAAGCCTGGGATGCGGTGCTGGCAGAGAACGCATTGCAGGACCCGCCTCGATCCAAACATAAAACAGCTCAGTCTTTTTTGCTCCCCCACCCCAGGTACATTAGCACTTGGATGTCTGCCCTCAGTGCTGCTTGGTATTCCTGTTATAGTGATTTTCATGTTGTTTTCCCGAGCTATGACATTGTATGCCATTGGTTACCATTGTTCTAAACTAGCTGTTTAACCCCCATCTTCACAATCTCATGCTGGGAGCAATTAGGAGCCTTTTGAAAATAGTGCTAGAAGGAGGATAAGAGCCAAAAGAAGATTTCCTTTTTCCTTAACTTTCCCCCAGTTTTTCCTTTGATGCCCAAATCGTTTGTGAGAATTATTATCCAATGCATCACCAGGACACTAAGAGGAGTTGATACACGGGTATTCTTTAAATTTAACGTTCCATGGGACATGGTTGGTCCACTTTAAACGGGCTAAAACCCAAGTAACCTGGCTGTAGAGTTTAAAGTGAACCAAAACCCAGGATTTAGACTATCCTGGGCTTTGGTCCTTTCCCCCGGGACACCCCGATCGGTGCACAAAACCCCCCAGATCGCCGAAGAGAACTCACCTCATCCTGGTCCAACTGCGCATGCGCGGCCGCTCGTCCAATCAGCACGCTCGGAGACGCTAAAGTCAGGTAGTCTAAGCTTCATTTAAAGCCAGCGCCAGTTGCATCCCCCGCTACTCTCTAACGGAGCCATCAACAAATGCCTGGCGCGGGCACGCGCCCTACTAGAGGGATAGTGGGGATGCGGCCACGGCTCGCGCATGTGCTGTTGGACCGGGAAACAAGGTAAATGTATGGGGCGACCTGGGGGGGTTTCACACAGTGGGGCATCCCGATTTTTGATGCCTAGGGGGAGGGAATCGATCTATTAGCTTCCCGGGCCGATCGCAGTGGGCTTTAGTCCACTTTAAAACACTCCAGGGATTGTGGTAAAGCTTGCCCCTGGGGCAACCCGATTTAGGATGCCCGGCTGTGCATTTCATTGTGTTTGTCACTTCTGAAACAGATCTGACGGTGCATTGTGAGTCTCCGTAGCATCCCCCCGGCACTCCTCTAGCTGATATGTACACTCTTGCCGGCGTAGCTCGAGGTGGGAGCGACCAGCAGGAGGCATCTGGCAATATATCCATTGAGAACTCAATTCCGGGCATGAATATTCACAGTTCTGAATGGACAAGAGCCCGTGCATGTGCTGTGGGAGCATGGATCCACGTGAGTAAATAGGCAATCCTGGAGGTTTCACCCAAATATGCCCCTGTAAAGCGGATCAAAATACCCCATATTTTGGTCCGCATTAATTCAGGCTGCCAGTCAGGTTGCTGTAAAGATAATGAGGGATGTGGGTCTACATGTGATACAGAATGAAAAAGGCTGCAAGTCAGTTTGCCGTACAAATGAATAGGAATGTAGGGCAGGATGTTGTACAGAATCAATCAGTCTGCCGGTCAGGTTGCCGTACAGAGGAATAGGGCTGTGGGTCTACATGTTATACAGAATGAAAAAGGCTGCAGGTCAGGTTCCCATAAAGATAAATAGTAATGTAGGGCAGGATGTGGTATAGAATCAATCAGGCTGCCGGCCAGGTTGCCGTACAGAGGAATAGGGCAGGATGTTATATAAAATAAATCAAAGTGAGGTTGGTTTGTTGTACAGATTAATGGGGCTGTGGGTCGAGATGTGATACAGGAAAAATTAGACTATGGTCAGGTTGCTAGACAGATGAATGGAGCTAGGTCTGGAATTGGTACCCAATATAAAGGCTGCGAGTCAAGTTGCTGTATAGATAAAGGGACTGTGGGGTGGGATGTGGTACAGAATAAATCAGGAGCGATTGGATGTCATACAGATAAATAGGGCTGTGATACAGAATAAATCAGGCTGCAGGTCGGATGGTGGTTGAGATGGATAGGGCTGTGGGTCAGAACATGGTATAGAATGAATCAGTATGTGGGTTAGGTTGCTGTACAAATGAATAGGGGTCAGAATGTGAAAAAGAAGGAATCTGGAGGCAGTTTGGGTTAGTGCACAGATGAATGGGACTGTGGGTCAGGTCATGACAAATATAATGAATGATCATCCATATCGGCATCCTTGTGGCCATAGCAAGGAAGAGAGGCTAGCGATTGGCGGCTGCAACATGTGAGGAGTGTGGTGGTGGATTCAGTGCTGTAATTAGTAGTAACTCTGTGTTCCAAACATGCCTATGACGCGCGTCTCGTAGCCCCGGCCACATGATCAACTAATCGGCAAACAATACTTAATTACACCATATGCTGCAGCCAACAATGTGAGCAGCAAGGGGCTGAGTCACCGCCACCAGTCGCCATCTTGCAGTGGAACTCTCCGCTCAGTATATATTCCTATTAGAACATATAAAGGTCTTAGGTAGATGTTTGAAGAAGTTGGTTGTGCTGAGCAATACCATGAATGGTGCCCTCAGTGCATCCTATTTATCACTACTAGTAACAGCAGAGAAGAAGAGAGATGGGTGGCAGCATCCTGTGACTACCACTTTTTCATAGGGTAGGGCCAGGGCCGTATTTGGTGAACATGGTGCCCTAAGGGTATAGGGGAAAAGGGTGCAATGGGCTAGAGTAGTGGTCCTCAACCCTGTCCTCAAGGCCCACCAACATGTCATGTTTTTTGGATCTCCACATAGCCAGCTCTATTGCTCTGCAGCTGCAATAATTACTCCACCTGTGCATCTTTGTGGAGATCTGCAAAACCTGGCCTGTTGGTGGGCCTTGAGGACAGGGTTGGGGACCCCTGGGCTAGAGGACACAAAGAGGGAAATGCAGAGAATGCAGGGGAGAGGACCAAAGCCCAGGATAGTCATAATCCTGGGTTTTGGTTCACTTTAAACTCTACAGACAGGTTACTTGGGTTTTAGTCCGCCTAAAGTGGACCAACCACGTCCTATGTATCAACTCCTCTTAGTGTCCTGGGGATGCATTGGATAAAAATATTCACAAACGATTTTGGCATCAAAGGAAACACTGGGGAAAAGTTAAGGAAAAAGGGGGGTGCTTCTTAGGAGGCATTAATGTTCTGGCTATGGTAGTTTCAATTTGTTTTCTTTACTACAGTAATAAGGGCAGCACCCCCCTCCCTTCCAGTTTGCCACCCTAGGCATGTGCCTAGGGTTGCCGAATGGTAAATACAGCCCTGGGCCCCCAAAATAACCTCAGCTGTTGGGGCAAGCTCTGCCAATCAGATTCGACAACAGTGGTCCACATTAGTCACTGACCTGAGAAGCCCATGTCCAGGATGACAGCCTTTTTCCTGTCCTTCACACTGCTGATCTGTTGGAAGTTAATATCCAGGAAGATGAAGAAGATGCAAGCAAAGAAGGCGATGATTCCAATGGCGATGGCATAGTTACAGGCTCCTTCGTTTTTGTTGTAAATGCAATGAAGCTGGGGGCTGTCGATGTTGATGTAGCCTTCATTTATTATGGAGCCAAAGACCACAATGGAGAATACCTGAAAGGGTTAAGAAAGGGAGGTTAGGTCATCACTGGTTTATACTGGACCTTCAGCATCATTGAATGAAAAGCTCAAACCCTTAAAAAAAGCTACTCCCCAGCGTCTAAAATGCAAGTCTTAAAGGAGCCACAGCAATCAACCCTGTTAGCTCGCAGACCAACCTACAATCTGTCTCTGAATCTGGTTAAATACAGAGGACTCGGTCCACACACATCTGTAGAAGTATGCTTAAAGGAGCACTATCGTGAAATTGTGTAATATTAAAAATGCATATAAACACGTTGGCTAATCAGAGGAGAGGTCACTTATATACCCCAACTAAATAAAACTCCCACCCAGCTTGTGGCATATTCTCTCATGTTAGAAATAAAATCCAGAGGTGACAGGTTTAGTCTATCAGGGGTGACAGAGCATGTCACCCTGGATGTCCCTTTCCTTCCCATTCTAAGAAAGAAAAACAATCCTTGCTGGATATTTCTTGATACCTGGTATATAAGTGACCCCTCCTCCCGCCATCCAGCATATTTATATGGATTTTTAACATTGGGCCATTTTTCGCGATAATGCTGCTTTAAGCTGCACCACCAAGCGCCAAGGTGCCTCTGTGGGGTGCAGTCCCAACTTTAATCTTTGAGAGCCCCATTTGGGACATACAATGCAATAGATAAATTGGGAGCAGCCTAACCTGAGGTAGCCCTATAACCTCGAGTGCAGCCCATGGGATGGAAGGGTCGAACACCTCGCAGTACAGCCTAGACCCCACACCCCATGTGCTTGCACAAATTCAAAAGAAACAAAGGAGGAGTGGCAGCCGCTCAGACCATTTTATAACTAACCTGTGCAAGCACATGGGGCGTGGGGTCTAGGCTGTACTGCGAAGTCTTCGTCTATTATTCTTTCCCCTGCTGGGCTTCAACTCTGTTCAGGACTCCAAGATACGGAGTAGCATCACATACTGAGGAGAGGAGAGGGGTGTAAAGTACAGGGGGCCGGTTATAGCTGTGCTCTGTGCTGACACAGCAGAGTTGGGGGCAGAAAAAGGACATAAATCCCAGAATGCGGAGCGGCATAGTCCTGTCCGCAGGCAGCCTGAGACTCCACGGGTCACCATCTTGGATGTTAATCGTCTCAGAAAACACACTAGGCGCAGGTTGTATGATTTTTTTATGTGGGCAATCTGTATGTACGGGGTGGGAGAAACATACAAGATAGGCTCTTATTCATGGTGAAGGTCAGGTTTATGTGAAGGTGACATAATATAACTGAAAGATTAATAGTGGGCCACCACATCAAGATAAGGGAGGACCCTCATAGCACCAAATGCTGTACCCCTGGGCACCTGCCCACTTAACGCATCTGTAGATGCCCCCTACCTTAATTGTAGCCAGGATTGTTAGCAGAGTTTGATAAGGGTTTGGCTCTTAGAATGTCCTGTGCAGGTCCAGCTTGGGCCAATGGCAAATGAGGAGTGAAAAGGGGGCTTAACCTCACCCAACCCACTGCTAGAGTGTCTTAGGTTTACCCAGCCGGATCATCATGGCAGTACCAGGTACTGTTTGGTGACCTGCAGAATATTCTCCACATTAAAATTCTGAGCTGAATGGTGCCAGACAAGATGGGTCGGCATTGGTTCGGCAAACAAGTGCGTTTTAACAGCAATTGGCAAATTGTGGACCAGGTCACTCACAAATCAGTCACAACCAACCTTTTGTGACCAATCTGTGAGTGATGATGATTTCCTGACCTGGTACCCAATTTGCCAATGTGGTACGCCAATTATAATTATTGATAATGTCTAATCTGCTTCTTGGAGGAAGCTCCTAAGCTTGGATGTGCAGGAAGGGGGAAACTGTATTCTCCACACTGTTGGCTTTTTCACATTTTGTTATTGCTGTCCAGTTTTTTCCAGGGATGTTTTTTAAGCTAGAGCAGTGTTCCCCAACCTCCTCCTCCAGAGCCACCATCAGGTCATGTTTTGCAGATCCTCACACAGATGCACAAGTAAAGTGATAAGTACTTAGACAGAGCTATAGAGTTATGGTATTTTTCGTACTATAAGACACAGCTAGGTTTTAGAGGAGAAAAAGAAGAAAAAGAAAATCTGACCCAAACTGTGTGCTCAAATACCAATTCCAGTCACCCCCATTACAGGCAGTGTACAGTATCCCTCCCTTACAGGCAGCGTGCAGAATCCCCCCATTTCAGAAAGTGTGTAGAATTCCCCATTACTTGCAGTGTGCAAAATCCCCCCCAATCACCCCATTGCAGGCTGTGTGCAGAATCCCCTCCCATTACAGGCAGTGTGCAGAATCCTATCCCATTACAGACAGTTTGCAGAATCCCCCCATTACAAGCAGTGTGCAGAGTCCCCTCCCCAATCACCCAATTATAGGCAGTATTCATAATCGCCCCATTACAGGCAGCATGCAGATTCCCCCATTACATGGCGTGTGCAGAATCCCCCCCAATCACCCCATTACAGGCAGTTTAACAGAATCCACCCCCCCGCAATCACCCAATTACAGGCACTGTGCAAAATGTCCCCAGAATGTCGGACAATGGTGGAGGAGCGGACGTGCAGGGAGATGGCAGGGTAACAATTCGCTGCCCAGCCACTGCTCCTCCATCATCTTGCATGCGCACAAACATGTATACACAATTACATCTTACCAGCGCTGGTTCAGGGCGGTAGGTGGGCAAGGCCTGTGTCTATGGCCAGCATCCACTGTTTTCAATGGATGCCAGCTGTATACAGGCCATGCACACCCGGCACATTCACACCATAAGACGCACTAACACGTCCCCAACTTCTAGGGGGGGGTGCGTCTTATGGAATGAAAATGTGGTTCGTGTATGGAGATCCAGGAAACACAACCTGTTGGTGGCTCTGGAGAAGAGTGTTAGGGAGCTTTGAAGAGGTTTGTGCTTCAATAGAATTAATAAATCAGGAGCCTTGCTGTCTCGTGCCAATACATAGGAACGACAGGATGAAGGGTGATTGCTAACAGTCCCCATGCAGTCTGGATAGACAGCAACACTGTATACTCCCTTCATTCCTCAATCTCATGGCACATGCATGGACCTCTGGCAGCATCTCCCTTGCGCACTCTAAACACATCTGGCAGGTCTGAATGAGTGAGCAAGGATGCTGCCAGGTGCTGGGACTAAGAGTGCACTTGATTAGACCCCCTGACTGTGGTTATTTCTTCTGAACCCATAATGATCTACCAAACCCTAAAAGCCTCCCTGATTTCCAAGCTGCAGTGCTGGTATCCATGATTAGAGCTGGAATCTGGCAGAGGAGTATGAACGATGCCTCCCTTTCTCATTCACACGTGATGCTGAGTGTGTAATGGCATGGGGATTTCACAGCTGGCTGACAAGTTGTGAATTGTCTGTTGAGGGGAATTTATATTTATAGCCACAGTTTCTCACCTCTGAAGAATTCTGGTTTCTGTCACCGGCGGAAATGGGGGACTATTCTGTGCTCATCCTGGGTCTGATCTGAATATGCTGTTCTGCACTAGTTAGAAATCAACAAAAAGATTATGTGGCCTACATATGCCCAATATAGAATTAGGCTTGATGATTGGAGGGGGGGGGCTTGCATGTGTCTATGTCCCTATAAGTTGGGCCAGTGGGCAAAATGTTCATAACATGCATCCAGCCCGACCAACCCTCATAAAACATAACTTTTACTAATATCAATAAAACATACGAATCCCGTGCTGAGACGTGTGAAATTCGCGCCCCCCTCAATCAGTTACGTGTTTCGAAGTGAAAACGCCTTAGTTATACCTTAGTGGGTAAAATCACTTGTAACTTGTCTGAAGATCATGTTCAACAAGATAGATATTGACCTATGCTACTAAGCTCTCTAATGCCCAAAACAAGTGCCTCAGATGCGATTTTGGCCCCTTCCAACACCATAAACAAGCCTGCAGTTCCCAATGACCATATGTACCACAATTGGGACCCTAGCCGAAGTTCCCGTTCACTAAACCCTGTTGGTTCCCTGAGCTGTGAAAATAGGTGGAAATGCAGACTGGTGAGTATACTGCCTTGTTTTTAGCCTCTGTGTGGTATTGTAAAAGATGGAGGGGATTGAAAAGAGCCTATAGTAATTTTTTACTTTAGGTTGCTTTAACAATGTATATCCATGGGTGTCACTAGAGCTGGAAAGTGGTGATCAGTGCAGTATATGGGCTCCTGCACTAGTAACAGTTTTTGTGTTTAATAAACTTACATTGCAGACAGCAAGTGAGGTTATCTCTGTCCTACAGGCTGTCAAAATAATTAAATTGTTGAGCCCCATTGAAGGTATTTATTTTTAGGGTACACGCATAGAGTGGAACTTGGTTGGCCCAAGGTGCTGCAGGAGCTAGGACCTCATTAACAGTCCTATGGCAAGTAGTACTCAAGAAGTACTGTGACCTAAGGGTAGAAAGGCCCCTGTGAGGAGAATACAAACAGTTGACAATTGCAGGGGGGGGGGGGGGGGGAGAGAACTTGTCCCTACGACTACAGTGGTGATATGGTACTGCTGCCCTTGTGGCTCTAAGATGGAGTCCCCTCAAGCTCCCATAGGTCTCATGGTGGATCCTAGGTACCTTGTGCTCACAACAATAAGGACTTGAACCCACAAATAATCTTTTATTAATGCTATTACCTTATTGTCAATTGTATATGCTAATTCTGTATGTGCCTGCATTTCCATTAAGGGTTTTGATAGTTAGTCTAGTGTACATATCTGTAAATAAAATGTCTGTTATAACAAATTACAGTGAGTGAACACAAGGTACCTAGGATCCACCACCCTCCTAGGGGCACCATGAGACCAGTTGACAGTTGGCCAGATACATGGGCATCCCGGAGGATAGCAGAAGAAGCAGAGGGAGACATTTAGATTTTTTTTTAATTTAGAGTTAGATTTAAAATTGCAAATTGCTAGGATTAGTTTGTTGTCTAAAGCCCTACCACAGCCAAGATACATTCTCCAGGAATATTTGGCAGGTGTGCTGAGAAAGAGGATGAAGTATTTAGAGACCAGAGGCCATTTAAACGGTATAGAGTTTACCTTACATATGTACATAGCAGAGCCTTACCAGAGAATCATCACTAGAGTGTGACCACTTACCCCCACCCTCCCTATGTCACGCCTCTCACTTTACCAGCTTAGACAAACCAACCACCGATAAGTCAATGTTTCTCTATCTCTTTCTAAAAAGTATAGTAGGTAGTTAGGTAGAAGAATACACTAAAAGACTTCCAAAGTGGCCTGGATGCTTTCCTTGCATGTAATAACATCACCAGC
The DNA here is from genome assembly GCA_027917425.1 of Gastrophryne carolinensis. NCBI lineage: Eukaryota > Metazoa > Chordata > Amphibia > Anura > Microhylidae > Gastrophryne > Gastrophryne carolinensis. Next base: position 43,404,996 of record CM051240.1, on the reverse strand, counting down.
TATGGCTGCTAGACCACTGGAAGGAGACCTTTTATATACAGGCTGAACTGGATGGATTAATGTCTATTTTCAGACTTACTTTCTATGCCTATCTATCGATCTATCTTATACATCTATTCACCCCATATTTATCTATTTATCTATCCAATATCTATTTTGCCAAATTTTGGTTTGCTTTACACTATTGTCCTGATGACCCAGTCTGGTGTCTGGCCAGCATGTAGATCTGCACAACATGGTAAATATTAAAGTGGACCAATCACCAGGATTTCAATTATCCTGGGGACTGGTCCCTGCTCTGGGGGCATGCAGATGTAGGATGCACCCCATGTGAAATCCCCCAGATCGCCCAGTTTCACTCACTTTTTCCTGTTCCCACAGCGCAGATGCGGGCACTCATCCAATCAGCGCTAAAGCCACTGATTGAACTGTTTTTTGGCATAGATGCATTGGCAGCCGCATCCCTGGCTCCCCTGTGGAGTGTGCCCCTGGCCTATTTGAATGGCTGGCCATGCGGAGCGCGCACAGCTGCCGAGAAGCCGGGGATGCGGCCGCCGGCAAAGGCAGCGTCGGAGGAGCCGTCAGGATCAGGTAAAATTACTAGTGCCTCGAAGGGGTTTCACACAGCGGGGCAGGCTAGCGATCGGTCCTGGAATCTTTTAGATTCCAGGCTGGCACTAGGGGTGACTGGTGACTTTAAGGACGTCTTCATAATATTTACTGTACTATGCCCGCACGGTCTAGTCATGTGGACTTGTTATCTCTATAGGATTTACAATTTTGGAGTCCAATGTGCACAGTCGGAGCTTCATCTGTGTGTGATGTATGGATCATGCAGACATCCTCCCAGTTTAGACTTAAGGCTTCAATGAACCAGTCTCTCAAGCGGATGATATAACCCTGGATGTAGAACTATATAACCTGTGATGCCCTCCAGTATGTCACCATAGTGAGAATGCTGTAAATGTTAAAGTGATATTTCAGGCATATCCAATTGTAGGACCATTGTGTCAGGCTATGTTTGGCACCGACCAAAGACCAAATGACTGAGGTATAAAGGCTTACAGTTTTACCCCATTATTTATCTTCTGAAGCATGTGGGTGTAATCCTGGGAGCGGTGATGCTGCACAAAAATTAGCCTAATGGTTGGGGGGATGCTGAGAGCAAGAGCGCTTGCTAGGGGTAGGCTGGGACGGGAGGAAGGAAAGACGTATTAGCTGGGTTTGAATGGACGCTCTAAGAGTGCCATTCAAGCCATCAATACAGAAGGGGGTGTGGTCTGGACTAGCTCCTCATGCTAGTATTGATGGCCCACATCAGCAGGGTGGTGCTGGCAGGGCAGATAGGGAAATATATTTCCAGTATATTTCCTCATTCAGGCCGCAGAGGTAAGAGGAGGCACATCGCTGTAGGAACGCTGGGCAAGTTAAGATGCTGTTTATTTTTTTAACCTTGTGCCTGAAAAATCCCTTCAACTCTTAGTGATGTATATTATGTAACTATTGGCTTAATTTAAAACAACTTCATTGCATAATGAATTATTTCATTAGTTGATTATGGTAGATTGTATTATTTTATCACTTACTGAAACCATATATTTCTACTTAAAATGGTTGACATCATTGCTAAAATAAGGTTGCTGACTCTATGACATCCAATCTTTTGCTAATGTGGCTTACTGTAGGAAAAAGAAAAAGGCCCCGAAATGTGTGTTGTGTAGATGGCAAGCCCTGATAGTAGCCATGCTGGTAACACAAGTTCACTGCATATATTATCATTAAGGAGAAATCCCATCACTTTCTCTGGTGACGCAACAGGAAGTTCAGCTCACAGTCATGCCGGTTGTTGTAAGCAGTGGTGGACTGCTTCAATGCTGCTGCCCCATGTTACTGATATTCCTTTATCCCAAATGGCAATAAGGACTTTTTTTCTTAGGAGCAGGTTCGGATAAATTTCACACGGCAGCTCGTGACTTCGCTGCGTAAATATATTTTTATCTAAAGTGAAACTAAAACAGTCGCAGATGATGAAAGGGTGAGAGCACAAACATCAGACGGAACAGTCGCAGATGCATTCAATCTTTCTAAGTCTGTCTCCTGCCAGCCATGGGTTGGTGGTAACACAAAAATATAACCACAAGCCTACCTGCAGCCTGATGTTATGTTGCATACACATTCTAGGTGGGGGTGATACCAGGCGTGTAGGAAGTGGGGTTCTTCTTGGGCCTTGAGGTGTCCTGTTGGTTACTTGTGGGGTATGGAGCAGGTCTCTCTTTGTGGGTGTACACATGAGCGGACTTTGGGGTGTGCTAGGTATGCAATCGTACAGGGTGTCATCCCAACCAATTTGTAGGGGGGCGCCAAGGAGCTCTCAATTCCCCCCATCTCTCTGCTTTCTTTTTCTTTTTTCCATATTTCTTTATAATTCTCTTTTACCTTTTTTCCTTCATCTTGAGTTTTTCCTCTCTCTTTTATTTCATGATCCCTCAATCTTCCTCTCCTTCCGTACCTCCTCTTGTTCATGTTATTTTCACATTTCCTCCATTCCCTCCACCATCTCTCGTTTTACCTTCCACCCATCTCTATTCTCAGCTTCTTCACACTTCTTTGCTTCCTCCTTTTTACCCTTCTTCCATCCGTCTATTTCTTTATGGTCTTGATTTATCTATCAATCTTTCTTTTATTTACTCTTCTTTTCTATCTCTTTCTCCCTTTCTTTCTTTCTTTCTTTCTTTCATTCTTTCTCCCTTTTATTTTTCTTCTTCTTCACTCCTTTTTTCCTCTCTTCCTTTTTATTTCTTTCACTTTCTCTCTATCTCTGCATTCCTAATGCTTTTCTCTGTTCCTTGCCTTATTCAACTCCATCACTTTCTCTCCTCTACTCTCTTGTTTTTCTACATTCCTCCTATCTCAGTCTTACTCCTTCAGAGAACAAGACCCAGTATTTCTCAGGTCTTGTTATGCATCCCCAGGGCATTCCCAGTAGGGGTGCCCCACTGTGTGAACCCCCCAGATTGCCCTTTGAGATTCACCTCTTCTCGTCCAATCAGAACCATTCACGTTGCATATTAATTGCTCTGCAAATGTGCTCTGCTTACACACAAAGCCCGTAAATGGGAGTGAGAGCAGATGAATCCCCTGCAGGACACAAAGGAGCAGGAATACGACCAACCTCACATTGGTGAGGGAGCGTCAGGAAGGTTCACACAGCAGCGCATCCCAGATAGGGGGAAGGCCGACGGCCAGGGCCGGCCCAGTTGGGTTTTGTTCTGCTTTAAAGTGGACCAACACCCAGGATTTTGACTATCCTGGGTTTTGGTCCATTTCGGGGGGGCACCCCGATTGGGGGTGCCCAGCTGTGTGAAACCCCCCAGAAAGCCCCAAAAACTCACCTCACCACGCTCCTACGTGACCGCGCCGTCCAATCCCCGCCGACGGACAAGCGGGTGACAGCGACGGACAAGACAGCGTGTCCGCCGCCGCCTCCCGCACGTCAATCTGACAGGGCGCGCGCCCGCGCCGGCCGTTCACGAACGGCCGCCGCGGGCGCACGCACGTCTAGAGGGGCTGAGGTAAGATTTTTGGGGGGGTCCCTCACCGCGGGACATCCCGATCTCGGATGTCCCGCGGTGAGGGAGGTGATCGGCCCGGGAATCTTATAGATTCCCGGGCCGATCACCCCTGGGTGATGGTCCACTTTAAAAGACAGAAACAAGTTTACTGTATGAGCCTTGAAAGAGCCCCATTTAATGTTCCCACTGGGGCCCCATCACATTTAGTTATGCCACTGGTCATCAAGTAAGCCATTGGTCAGTCATTTACTAATACACAAACTATATGTGCAAGTAAGCACAAAAACTGCTCAAATGAAACAAAGGGCCTTATTCATGAAGCGATAGCGCCAGGTAGTGCCTTGTAAATGCGAGGTAGCGACAGGTAGCGACAGGTGAACGCCGGACACGGCATGCAATTACACATTTATCAAGCAGAATCTGTAGAGCGACTGGGATAACGCCATGTAGCGTCCGATTCATCATTATCCCAGCCTCAGCGTACAGCACCGGTTCAGCCTTGCAGAGCGCCACGTCTTACCTGTCGCTACCTGTCGCTCTCCCATAAATTTCAATGGACGTTTTTTACTTCTCTTTAAACAGGGTGTTTTTATTTTTATTTAATTTTTTTTATTCTCAAATAATGTTGGGATCTCTCCTGGTCTTGAAAAAGCCATTTTTTAATTTTTTTTTAATTTTTATATATTTCTGCAGAAGTGACATTACAGGTCTGGCATTATTGTGTTCATGTCACAATGTTATAAAAATGTAATTCCAAATGTTTTCGCTTTGTTACTGGTGGATACATGTTAAAAACAGCCTTTAATCACACAGCCTTCGGCGCGCTGGGCTACTGCGAAGCATTTTTGAGCGCCGGCGGTGTGTAAGGCTGTTTTCTTTATGAATATGTTGTGAGTCGGTCGCATTAACCAGTCGCTACTATTCGCTCCCATACAGCGCTGTACTGCTTATATAGCGACTCCCCACAATGTATACAGCGACTGAGGCGCTCTGAACTAGCGAACCACGGCCGAGCACAGCGACTACTAGCGGGCGCTCTGAAATGCCTGCTACAGACGCTCATCTGTCGCTACCTGTCGCTAGTATTGAATCAGCCTGAAAGTAACTGACAGAAGTGGGGTAGACAAATGGAGGAAAAAATAACTATTAATTCGGTTGATATAAAGAAAACCATTTTGGGAGTCATCAGATGACCAACACATTCGATCTTCTTCAGTTCTATTATTCAACCTCTTTGCGGTTGGGGGATACACTTTCACTCTTCATATTTTGGGGCGCATGCACTTTGAACATTTGATGAACATTGAGCACATTGTAGTTTGATGCTCCTAAAGTAATTCCCTGCATTGTTATTTGGACCCGTTTCCAGTTGCTACAATACAACATGGTGCCTTAGAAATAAACAATAATAATATTCTGCCAATCGTGTTTCTGTGAAGACAGGTGCTCAAAAAATGGCAGATACATCAGCGTTCATCATGTGAAGATTTAAGGTGCAGTAAATGGTTGGTGTACTGGGAATGATCCTTTGCAGCACTGCTCCCTGTACCTGCTGTGTATAGCAATTACCTGCTTACCAAGCCCCTGGGGCAAATAAACACTCTGATCTCCCTGTAGACTGAGCATTCTGAGCAGCACGAGAGGGTGGATAATGCAAACCAGCCAGGATTTACCTACTGAATCAAGGCTGTACGAAACCAACAGGCAAAGCCAATCAGTATCCATAAGATTCCAAAGTTGCTATAGGGCCAATAAGATTCAAGTAAAGCCATTTTCTACAGAACAACTAGAAATTCAGCAAAGTAATATATTTACAGCAAGGCCTATCACTACAAAACTAAAAGGACCCCAGCAAAACCAGGCTATATAGAACCAATATGATCCCAGCAATAACTCATTCTATTGAACCAGTAAAACCCCAGCAATCATGATCATACAGCTACAGATCTAATAAAATCTCAGCAATAACGCTTACTAGAGAACCAATAGGATGCTAGCAATCACTTCTGAAACAAAACCAATAGGAACCCCGCAAAAGCTATCACGTTTGAACAACTAGTATCTGGTAAGGAACCAATAGGATACAGCAAGAACATCTGCTACCAAACTAATAGGATACAGGAATAACACTTGCTACAGAACTAATTGGATACAGGATGAACATTAGCTTCAGAATAAATAGGATACAGCAAGAACTATTGTTACAGAACTAATAGAATACAGGAAGAACACTTGCTACAGAACTAATAAGATACCAGAACACCTGCTATAAAACTAATAGGATACAGGATGAACATTAGCTTCAGAAAGACTAAGGCCCTTATTTATGAAGGAATAGCGACAGGTAGCGACTGGTGAGCGGCCGGTAATGACGGGCCCCGCCATGAGAACGCCGGCTCCCCACCACAATCACACATTTATCAAGCCGATCCTGCTTAGCGACTGAGATAGCGCCATATAGCGACTCATTCATCATTATTCCAGCCTCAGCCCAAAGCGCCAGCGTCCGACCTTGAACAGCGACAGGTATGACCTCTCGCTACCTGGCGCGCTCCAATCCATTTCAGTGGAACAATCTTTAAATATTAATAATTAATTTCTTTTTTTTTTTTTAAATGTGAAAAATTCTGGGACCACTTCTGCTATTTTAAGGGAAAAAAAATAAAAAAAAATTGTACAGAATTGATATTACAGGTCTGATATTAATGTATTCATATTACTAAATTATTTAAAATACTTTTTTTTTTTGGTTTCCAAAAATATGGTGGTTTGGGGGTTAAAAAACTACTTTTAACCCATCGCCGCCAGCGCTCTGGGGTTTTAACATGCATTTCACAGCGCTTAAATTTTTTGAGCGTGATTTTTGGATGAATATGGTGGAAGCCGGTCGCTCTGACCAGTCGCTATCATGCGCACCCATACATCGCGGAACCTGTCAAATAGCGACTCGTAACCTTGTATTCAACATTACGCCACACCGACTGAGTCGCTGTCAACAACCGAACAACGGCCAAGCACAGCGACTACTAGCGGGCGCTGTGAAAATACCGCTACAGTCGCTCAACTGTCGCTACATGTCGCTATTAATAAATCAGCCTCTAAGATACAGCAAGAACTATTGTTACAGAACTAATAGGATACAGGAAAAACACTTGCTACAAAACTAATAGGATACCAGAAGAATACCTGCTATAGAATAAATAGGATACAGGATGAACATTAGCTTCAGAATTAATATGATACAGCAAGAACTATTGTTACAGAACTAATAGGATACAGGAAGAATACTTGCAACAGAACTAATAGGATACAGCAAGAACATTTGCTTTAGAATAATAGGATACAGCAAGAACTATTGCTTCAGAACTAATAGGATACCAGAGGAACACCTGCTATAGCACTAACAGGATACAGGATAAACATTAGCTTTAGAATTAATAGGATACAGCAGGAACTAATGTTACAGAACTAATAGTATACAGAAAGAACACTTGCTACATAACTAATATGATACCGGAAGAATACTTGCAATAGAACTAATAGGATACAGGAAGAACATTTGCTTTAGAATAATAGGATACAACAAGAACTATTGCTACAGAACTAACAGGATACAGGAAGAACACTTGATACAGAACTAATAGGATCACAGCAATAACTCTTGTAATAGAACCAATAGGATTCCAGCACAAACTCTTTTATTGAAGCAATAGGAGAAAATTCTTCCTATAGTACCAATAGGATCAGTTAAAATGTTTTGCTACAGAACCAAGATGATCACACCAAGAACTCTTGTAATAGAACCAATAGTATCTAGCGAAATAGCTTGCTAGAGAACCAAAAAGGTCACAGCAAAAAAGGACGCCAGCAGAAACCCTGAAGAAGAAAGATTATAAAGCTGAATGTGTTGTCGCTCACATCTAATGCTGTGCAATTATTAGTAGGTCAGATATGACATCACATCCTTTTGTAATGTGGCGGCCTGAACATGTAGCCATACTCGGCAGCACATTGCCTGATCACTGCTCTAGTGTAAACCTCAACCTCCAAGCGCCGCCAGGTATGGCAGCTAATTATACATCAATGGGAAAAGAAATCCCACTGAGAATTGATACAGCTGTGTTCCCTTTCCATTGTAGAATCTGATCATCCTATCCATCCATCTCTCCGGCTATTAGGCACGGCATCCCCATCTCCACATCCCTCCACCAATGACAAAGCGGCTTCATTTATACTGCTGATGTCACACTGATACCCTGCAATGGGTGACGCTGTTTCCAGGAAGAGTACGCTCTATTGTCTGCCTCTCTAATATATCAATATAGACTTGTAAGCGACACAAGGGAGGGGAGACGATTTCAAGCTGCACAATCTGGGCTTGCGTTCCCATTTTAAAGCCTATCACTAAATACATGGACCCACATGCTAATTCTATTACATATAGTGTGTATATATATGTGTATATATATAGTGTGTGTATATATATATATATATATATATATATATATATATATATATATATGGTATATATGTGTGTAATACAATTCTAAGGCATCTTGGTTTGTATTCTGACATTGTAATGACCTTGTACTGGAAAATATGCTGCATGATTCTGGTGCCAATTGCATGCTAAGAATCCTTACACATGCAGTATTATTCCACCAGCCAAGCCCATATCAAAGGTTACTGAACCCCACAATGCTCATAAAGTGGACCAAAACCCACGCCAATAGTCCTCTCCCTGGAAGTAGAAAAAAAAATTGCTATTTTCGCTTACCCTTACATATTGTAAACCCTGTTTTCAGCATTCTATTGCTGGGCTCCTACATCATTAGTTCATTAGCCCGTGAACAGGCATTTCATCCCAATCCCAGGTAGTGGGTCATCATGCAACCCGGCAATGGCTGGTTCTGCCACCCAAACCCCTGGGAATTTAGAAAATTGACAGCTCTGATGGCTAGCACCAATGTAGTACACAGCACAGTGACTGCCAGCACCAATGTAGTACACAGCACAGCAACTGCTAGCGCCAATGTAGTACACAGCACAGTGACTGCCAGCACCAATGTAGTACACAGCACAGCAACTGCTAGCGCCAATGTAGTACACAGCACAGCGACTGCTAGCACCAATGTAGTACACAGCACAGCGACTGGTAGCACCAATGTAGTACACAGCACAGCAACTGCTAGCACCAATGTAGTACACAGCACAGCGACTGCTAGCACCAATGTAGTACACAGCACAGTGACTGCCAGCACCAATGTAGTACACAGCACAGCAACTGCTAGCGCCAATGTAGTACACAGCACAGTGACTGCCAGCACCAATGTAGTACACAGCACAGCAACTGCTAGCGCCAATGTAGTACACAGCACAGTGACTGCCAGCACCAATGTAGTACACAGCACACCAACTGCTAGCACCAATGTAGTACACAGCACAGCAACTGCTAGCACCAATGTAGTACACAGCACAGCGACTGCTAGCGCCAATGTAGTACACGGCACAGTGACTGCTAGCACCAATGTAGTACACAGCACAGCGACTGCTAGCACCAATGTAGTACACAGCACAGCGACTGCTAGCGCCAATGTAGTACACAGCACAGCGACTGCTAGCGCCAATGTAGTACACAGCACAGCGACTGCTAGCGCCAATGTAGTACACAGCACAGTGACTGCCAGCACCAATGTAGTGCACAGCACAGTAACTGCTAGCACCAATGTAGTACACAGCACAGCGACTGCTAGCACCAATATAGTACACAGCACAGCGACTGCTAGCACCAATGTAGTACACAGCACAGCGACTGCTAGCACCAATGTGATACACAGCACAGCGACTGCTAGCACCAATGTAGTACACAGCACAGCAACTGCTAGCACCAATGTAGTACACAGCACAGCGACTGCTAGCACCAATGTAGTACACAGCACAGCGACTGCTAGCACCAATGTAGTACACAGCACAGCGACTACTAGCACCAATGTAGTACACAGCACAGCGACTGCTAGCGCCAATGTAGTACACAGCACAGCAACTGCTAGCACCAATGTAGTACACAGCACAGCGACTGCTAGCGCCAATGTAGTACACAGCACAGCGACTGCTAGCGCCAATGTAGTACACAGCACAGCGACTGCTAGCGCCAATGTAGTACACAGCACAGCGACTGCTAGCGCCAATGTAGTACACTGCACAGCAACTGCTAGCGCCAATGTAGTACACAGCACAGCAACTGCTAGCGCCAATGTAGTACACAGCACAGCGACTGCTAGCGCCAATGTAGTACACAGCACAGTGACTGCCAGCACCAATGTAGTACACAGCACAGCGACTGCTAGCACCAATGTAGTACACAGCACAGCGACTGCTAGCACCAATGTAGTACACAGCACAGCGACTGCTAGCGCCAATGTAGTACACAGCACAGTGACTGCCAGCACCAATGTAGTACACAGCACAGCGACTGCTAGCACCAATGTAGTACACAGCACAGCGACTGCTAGCACCAATGTAGTACACAGCCCAGCGACTGGTAGCACCAATGTAGTACACAGCACAGCGACTGCTAGCACCAATGTAGTACACAGCACAGCGACTGCTAGCGCCAATGTAGTACACAGCACAGTGACTGCCAGCACCAATGTAGTACACAGCACAGCGACTGCTAGCGCCAATGTAGTACACAGCACAGCGACTGCTAGCACCAATGTAGTACACAGCACAGCAACTGCTAGCACCAATGTAGTACACAGCACAGTGACTGCTAGCACCAATGTAGTACACAGCACAGCGCCAGATTAGATGGGAATGCCAGCACTCCAAAGCTGCACTATAGCCAAAAATGCTGCTAAAAGGCGCACATTATTAATAAGGTCCTGTGTCTCTATATTGGGAGGGAAGAGTGTGAATCTGTTTCTCTGTGCCTGTGCTTGTCTCTGAGTTGGGAAGGTAGCCGTATGAATCTGTGTTTTTGTGGCAGTGGATCTCGTTATGGACGAGGGAAAAAATGTGAATCTCTGTCTGTAAGTATGTCTGTATCTCTGTGCCTGTGCATGTCATTGTTTTGGGAAGTGAGGTGTGTGAATCTGTGTTGCGGTGCCTCTGTGAGTCTGTGTGTTAGAGATTGAGGAATGAAAATCTGTGTCTGAGAGAGTCTCTGTGTGTGGGGGGGGGGGGGGAGTACAAATCTGTGTCTGTGTTTCTGTGCAGGGGAAGGAGAAATGTGAAGGTGTGTCTCTCTGCTTGTGAATGTCTCTTTGTTGGGAAGGACAGAGTGTAAATCTGTGTCTCCGTACCCGTGTCTCGGTTTTTGGGAGGGAGAAGTGTAAATCTGTGTCTCTGTGGGTTTCTTTGTTCGGAAGGGAATTTGTTTCTCTGTGATTGTGAATGCCTCGGTGTTGGGGGGGAATTTTAATCTGTGTCTCTGTGCATTTAAGTTTGCCTCTGTGTCTCTGGGTGTTTCTGTCCTGAGGAGGGAGTAGTGTGTATTTGTGTCTCTTTGAGTGTGAATCTGTGCCTTGAGTGTGTGTCTGTGTTTCTGTCCTGAGGACGGAGTAGTGTGTATTTGTGTTGGGAAGGGAGGAGTGTGAATCTGTGTCTATGAGTGTGTCGCCATGTTGGCAAGGTGGGAGTGTAAGGCTCCTTTTACACAGCTGTGCTTTTGTGCTGAGCATTTTATTTGCATTGCATTTTCAATAGACTTCTATGAAGCTGCGTTTGCTTTGCATCGTGTTAGAAACGCAGCATGCAGGACTTTTCTAATGCAAACAGCTAGGTGTGAAACAGGCCTGAATCTGTGTCTTTATCTCTGTGAGTGTGTCTCTGTGTTGGGAAGGGAAGGGTGCGAATTTATGTCTCCATGTCTGTGAGTGTGCCTCTGTGTTTGGATGGGAGAAGTGTGAATATGTGTCTCCATATCTGTAAGTGTGCCTCTGTGTGGGGATGGGAGGAGTGTGAATCTGTGTCTCCATGTCTGTGAGTGTGCCTCTGTGTTGGGATGGGCGGAGTGTAAATATGTGTCTCCATGTCTGTGAGTGTGCCTCTGTGTTGGGATGGGCGGAGTGTGAATATGTGTCTCCATTTCTATGAGTGTACCTCTGTGTTGGGATGGGCGGAGTGTGAATATGTGTCTCCATGTCTATGAGTGTGCCTCTGTGTTGGGATGGGAGGAGTGTGAATATTTGTCTCCATGTATGTGAGTGTGTCTCTGTGTTGAGATGGGTGTCGTGTGATCCTGTGTCTCCATATCTGTGAGTGCTTTGGGGATGGGAGGAGTGTGAATCTGTTTCTCCATGTCTGTGAGTGTGCCTCTGTGTGGGGAAGGGAGGAGTGTGAATCTGTCTCTATGTCTGTAATTGTGTCTCTGTGTGGGGATGGGAGGAGTGTGAATCTGTGTCTCCATGTCTGTGAGTGTGCCTCCGTGTTGGGATGGGAGGAGTGTGAATATGTGTCTCCGTATCTGGGAGTGTGTCTCTGTGTTGGGATGGGAGGAATGTGAATCTGTGTCTCCATGTCTGTGATTGTGCCTCTGTGGGGATGGAGGGAATGTGAATCTGTGTCTCCATGTCTGTGATTGTGTCTCTGGGTGGGGATGGGAGGAATGTGAATCTGTGTCTCCATGTCTGTGATTGTGCCTCTGTGGGGATGGGAGGAATGTGAATCTGTGTCTCCATGTCTGTGATTGTGTCTCTGGGTGGGGATGGGAGGAATGTGAATCTGTGTCTCCATGTCCGTGAGTGTGTCTCTGTGTTGGGATAGGAGGCGTGTGAATCTGTGTCTCCATATCTGTAAGTGTGCCTCTGTGTTGGTATAGGAGGAATGTGAATCTGTGTATCCATGTCTGTGAGTGTGCCCCTGTGTTGGGATGGGCGGAGTGTGAATCTGTGTCTCCATGTCTGTGAGTGTGCCTCTGTGTTGGGATGGGTGGAATGTGAATATTTGTTTCCATGTCTGTGAGTGTACCTCTGTGTTGAGATAGGTGGCGTGTGATCCTGTGTCTCCATGTCTGTGAGTGTGCCTCTGTGGGGATGAGAGGAGTGTGAATGTGTCTCTATGTCTATGAGTGTGCCTCTGTGTTGGGATGGGAGGAGTGTGAATATGTGTCTCCATGTCTGTGAGTGTGCCTCTGTGTGGGAAAGGGAGGAGTGTGAATGTGTCTCTATGTCTGTGAGTGTGCCTCTGTGTTGGGATGGTAGGAATGTGAATCTGTGTCTCCATGTCTGTGAGTGTGCCTCTGTGTTGGGATGGTAGGAATGTGAATCTGTGTCTCTATGTCTGTGAGTGTGCCTCTGTGTTGGGATGGTAGGAATGTGAATCTGTGTCTCTATGTCTGTGAGTGTGCCTCTGTGTTGGGATGGTAGGAATGTGAATCTGTGTCTCCATGTCTGTGATTGTGTCTCTGTGTGGGAATGGGAGGAATGTGAATCTGTGTCTCCATGTCTATGAGTGTGCCTCTGTGTTGGGATGGGAGGAATGTGAATCTGTGTCTCCATGTCTGTGAGTGTGCCTCTGTGTTGGGATGGGAGGAGTGTGAATCTAAAACTTCAGTGTTCCTTTAAAGATGGAGTTACAGGTAACAAATGCTTACAGACAGAAGGGCATCTTGTCAAATGTCTGTGGCCAGCTTTGTGGTTTACAGAAGAAGAAATCTATTGATAAAGATAAACAGAAAGAAAAATGTCCCTGCTGACAACATTTATATGGGGATTTTCCAGGCCTGTAACTGAGCTGATCACAAACCAGCGGCAAAGCTGGGAAACACCAAATACAATAACCTGAACTGATGACCCACACAACAATACTGCTGTATAGTGAGAAACTTAAAGAGAACCTGATATAGAAGCAACATTGGGGCTGCTATGGTGAAAGCGGACCTTCAGTCTGACCCTTTGGGTCACTTTATCCCAAGTTGGACAACATTAAACCTCATAGAAAGCCTGAAAATCACATGCTGCACATGTCCCGGTTTATATGCTGATAAGGCTGCCATGACGGGGGTGCAGAAAACTATTTTGGCCTTCCTAGGAGAATTTGAGTTTCTTGACACATAGGGCGGCTGTGCATAAATGAAGAGTGTGGTTTCCTAAAAGAAAAGTATTTGCATGGGGCATACAAGCCAAAGATAACGGAATTTCTCCCAGAATCCCTTGCAGTAAGCAAGCCCATGTAAATTATCTCTTTACACCTCTTAAAGTGGACCAACACCCTGAGGTGATCGGCCCGGGAATCTATAAGATTCCCGGGCCGATCACCTCACACACCGCGGGACATCCGAGATCGGGATGTCCCGCGGGCTGTAACCCCCCCAAACACCCCGAAAAACCTTACCTCTCTGAATGGCCGGCGCGGGCGCGCACACGTCAAGAGTGACGCGCGGGAGGCGCCGACGGGCAAGCTGCTTGTACATCGCTGTCAATCAGCTTGTCCGTCGGCGCCGATTGGACGGCGCGGCCACGGGGGGAGCGGGGAGAGGTGAGTTTTGGGGGCTTTCTGGGGGGGTTTCACACAGCGGGGCACCCCCGATCGGGGTGCCCCGGGGAAGTGGACCAATACCCAGGATAGTCAAAATCCTGGGTGTTGGTCCACTTTAAAATCTATATCCAAAGTGCCTAGATCCGCCAGGATGTGCAGCACTCCAGAATAGCATATAAGACTAGCAGGCTGATTCATTACTAGCGCCAGCTATCGGCAGATGAGCGTCGGTACAGCGGCGCTAAGAGCGACCGCTAGTATATGCTGTGATCGGCTATCAGGCGCTGTAACAGAGCGCCTCAGTTGCTCTAGTAACCTGGCCGGGCTTTGATAAATGAGATGTATGTTGGGCGTTCTAACACCAGTACAGCGTTGCAGGGAGGGAAAGGTAGCGCCAGCTCAGTGCGACCAACTCTCAGCGACTCACATCATATTCTGGTCCCTACAGCATAGAGCACCAGACGCTGTGTGATTAAAGTCTGTTTTTGAACACGTATCCACCAGTAACAAAGAAAAAACACATGGAATGACATTGTTGTAACATTGTGACATTAATACTTTAGTACCAGGCTTGTAGTGACAATTCTGCATATAAATACTAAAAATCTAAAATGTTTTCCAAAATGACTCTTTCTAGGTCAGGAAAGGTGACACAATGATTTGAGAGAAAAAAAATATTGAAAACAAAAAACCCTGTTTAAACAGAGGAAAAGGAACGTCTATTGAAATATATGGGAGAGCGACACTGAGCGAAAGGTAATACCAGGCTCTCTGGAAGCTAGAGCGCCGGCGCTATACACTGAGCCGCCTGTATTAATACATCGGACGCTACATGACGCTGTTAGAGTCGCTCACCAGAATCGCCTTCATAAATGTGGTTTTGCGTACAGCGTCCGGGGGTTCACCAGACGCTGCCTGCCGCTATCCCTTGATGAATAAACCCCAATATGTCCTACCTGTTAAGAATAGGTGAGTATATTTCTTTTTTTTTCATAGATTTTTTAGATTTTTTATTAAAGTACAAAGATACAGATACAACAACTCAAGAGAAAGGCCCTCTATAGAGTGACAATGCTCAATGGTACATCAAGTGAAATCTAGTTATCATATACTCTCATAGATACACTGTGTAGGGGCAAAATGACCTATTTAAAATAACAAGCATAAATCACAAGTATATTCCACTATTCTTCAGGTGAGTATATTTCTAATGTAGGGCTCAGTGATGCCAGAGGTGAGGGGTAGGTTAGATTAGAGACTGGGAGGCTGATTTATTAATAGCAACATGTAGCGACAGTTGAGCGACTGTAGCGGTATTTTCACAGCGCCCGCTAGTAGTCGCTGTGCTTGCCCGTTGTTCGGTTGTTGACAGCGACTCAGTCGGTGTGGCGTAATGTTGAATATTGGGTGAGGAGTGGCTATTTGACAGGTTCCGCGATGTATGGGTGCGCATGATAGCGACTGGTCAGAGCGACCGGCTTCCACCATATTCATCAAAAAATCACGCTCAAAACATTCAAGCGCTGTGAAATGCTTGTTTAAACCCCAGAGCGCTGGCGGCGATGGGTTAAAAGTAGTTTTTTAACCCCCAAACCACCATATTTTGGGAAACCAAAAAAAAAAAAGTTTTTTAAATAATTTAGTAATATGAATACATTAATATCAGACCTGTAATATCAATTCTGCACAATTTTTTTTTTCCCTTAAAAAAATTATCTAACATGGCAGAAGTGGTCACAGAATTTTTCACATTTAAAAAAAAAAAACAAAAAAAAACATTAATAACAATTAATTATTAATATTTAAAGATTGTTCCATTGAGATGCATTGGAGAGCGCCAGGTAGCGAGAGGTCATACTTGTCGCTGTTCAAGGTCGGACGCTGGAGCTGTGGGCTGAGGTTGGAATAATGATGAATGAGTCGCTATATGGCGCTATCTCAGTCGCTAAGCAGGATTGGCTCGATAAATGTGTGATTGTGGTGGGGAGCCGGCGTTCTCGTGGCGGGGCCCGTCATTACCGGTCGCTCACCAGTCGCTACCTGTCGCTATTCCTTCATAAATAAGGGCCTAAATATCTCTGCAAATCGGGACTCTGGCCTGGGAGGGTTTACTCACTCTTCATCAATAAATGATTAATTTGCTTGTTTAAAGCGTTTGTATTGTTTTAACTGTTATAACCTATAGCCTATCTATCCCTTAATGAGGGGCTGTGGCCTCATTTACCTAATGTCCCTTTTTCCCACCCCGAAAAGTCGGTAGGTATGTTGATGGCATGTGAAAAATGGCTGCCCCAGGAACCATCTCCCCAAGCATGGCTGGCCTGCACTCAGGACTGGATTTCCCATTATGCAGCCCTTAGCCTAGGGCAGCCACCTGTTGGGGGTGCTGCAGAACCATTACTGCTATTGTAAAAAAAAAAAATGGTTGCCAGCACGTAAAGAGGAACATTAGAATGAAAATAAAAAGGGGTGACCCCCCCCCCTTCAGCCCCTATTTACCTTTTCGATGTCGCTGTAGCCTGCTGCAGCAACATCTGGGCGCTTCAGGGCCGGATCGCTGCTGGCCCGCACCGGCTTAGCCGTCTGTTACTGAGAGCAGGGCTTTAGCCGTGCTCTTGAAAGTCCTGCGCCAATCAGCAGCCCCATTACATCCCATTTATGGGCACTGTGCAGGCGCAAGATAACGCTGCCTGTCGGAACTTCGCCCAGAAACAGAGGGACCTAGAATATGGATCCCTTGGTGAGGTGAGTAAATACTTCCCAAAGGTAAAACTGGAGGGGGGCAAGCAGATCGCTGAGGTTTGGGGGAGGTTTTAAAGTGGACCCAGGGGTGATCGGCCCGGGAATCTATAAGATTCCCGGGCCGATCACCTCCCTCACCGCGGGGCATCCGAGATCGGGATGTCCCGCGGGGTGAAACCACCCCCAAAAGCCCCAAAAAAACCTTACCATATCGGCGACGGATCAGCCACCGCCGCGTCCCGCAAGTAAGAGGGACGCGCGGGAGGCGGTGGAAAAGGTACGTTTTTTGAGGGGTTTCACACAGTGGGGCATCCTGATCTCGGATGCCCCGCTGAAGTGGACCAACACCCAGGATAGTGAAAATCCTGGGTGTTGGTCCACTTTAACCTCCTCCGGATGTTTCTCTTTAAATGCGCCTTCACGAGTGCCCACCCCACAGCCACAGAAAAACCACAGACAGTGTGTGGAGGGGGGAGAGGAAGCAAGGGGTTAAACATAATCCACAGCTTGACCCCCTGGCTGTCAGCAAGACCTTATTTCTGCTGCTAGGAAGTATATGCTCATCTGCAGGACGCAAATTGACTCAACAAAAGGGGGAGCAAGTACAACGGCAGCCTCAAAGTGCACCAAAACCCAGGATTTTGGCTATCCTGTGTTTTGGTTTTTGCCCCCGGGGCATCCTAATCGGGGGTGCTCCGCTATGTGAAACCCCCCATGTTGCCTGAACGAACTCACCTCTTTCAGATCAGGGTGCCCCGCTGGGAGCAAGTATGCCTGCCCTGGAGTCTCATAGACTCCAGGGTGGGTTTTGGTCCTCTTTAAGAAAAACACAAAATACGTCACTGACTGTCGCACAATGAATGTCCCAGGGCTTTCCCAATATGCGACAGAAAAGCATAACAAAGACAGCAACAACTGTCAGAACCAGTTTGAAACCTGTGTGACAACAAAATCTCACACTGCCAATTGCAACATCCTTCTGCCAAACATCAAAGACCTGATCCTCCAACTCCTGGTGATGGAACGTCCATGAAGGACCTACAGCTGGAGTGGAATGTGCAGTGCCTGGAAAGGGGGGGATTCATATTGACCACTGTCAAAACCTTGGTGGCCCTGAGAAAAGATTCTCAGTCTTACAGATAGCTGCCATTGCAGTAAGATAGAACTTATGCCCAGGGGCGTAGCTAGGGGGGAGCAGGGGGGGGAACGTGCCCCGGGTGCAGCAGGTCAGGGGAGTGCCAAAGGGGGTCCTGAGAACAGGTGGGGGCACCATTTTGAATCTTTGCCCCGGGTGCCAGAAAGCCTAGCTACTCTTCTGCTTATGCCAATAATGACTGCCCTCAGGACCAGATTAGGTGTGGTGGAGGCCCCAGATACAGTATTTTTCCCTTTAAAACAATAGTCCAGCCAAGTGATTGATCGGTGGTTGTCTGGCACTCGCTTACTTACTGGAACGTGAGATCGAGTCCCTTGTGTCACCCTTGTGCGGGTGCGTGCTGCTCGGGAACTCCTGCTCTGGGTGGGGGGGGGGGGGGGGTGTAGTGTAGTCACCCAGCTGGTCCAGCAGAAAACAGTTCCCTGCA
The DNA here is from genome assembly GCA_027917425.1 of Gastrophryne carolinensis. Classification (NCBI taxonomy): domain Eukaryota; kingdom Metazoa; phylum Chordata; class Amphibia; order Anura; family Microhylidae; genus Gastrophryne; species Gastrophryne carolinensis. The sequence goes on along the minus strand of CM051240.1, from coordinate 43,386,620 downwards.
TTGAGCTGCCAGCGGCTGTGCTTGGTGGCTTATGTGCAGTGACAGCTCTGCACCCATCACTGTAGCTCTGCACCCATCACTGTAGCTCTGCACCCATCACTGTAGCTCTGCACGCACCCATCACTGTAGCTCTGCACCCATCACTGTAGCTCTGCACCCATTACTGTAGCGTTGCTGGCGGCGGCTTTGCTGCTCCAGACTCTCCGTCCTGCCCTGTGGTGGCTTTGGCTGCAGGTTTGCCCAGGCGTGGGGGGGGGGGGGGGCACTGCCACCGATAGCTTTGTTGCTATCCTGTCATTTATAATTTAACCCCAAATGGCCTTAGGTACCTCTCATGACTGACTTGTGGATAATCAAGATGTGCTGTTAGGGTGGTAATTAAGGGGTTTATTTAAAGTGGACCAAAACCCACTGTGATCGGCCCGGGAATCTATAAGATTCGAATCCCTCCCCTGGGCATCCAAAATCAGGATGCCCCACTGTGTGAAACCCCTCAGGTCGCCCCATACACTTACCTTGCTTTCCGGTCCAATGGCGCATGCGCGAGCCACGGCCACATGCTCGCTATCCCTCTAGCAGGGCGCGTTCCTGCACCGGGTATTTGTGGATGGCCGGCGCAGGCACGCTCCCTGTTAGAGAGTAGTGGGGGATGCGTCCATCAGCGCACACTGAGCACACTGATTGGACGAGCGGCCGCGCATACGCTGTAGGACTGGAAAGAGGTCAGTTGGCTTTGGCAATATGGGGGGTTTCACACAGTGGGGCATCCCTAATTCGGGTGCGCGGGGGGAAAGGACCAAAACCCAGGATAATCAAAATCCTGGGTTTTGGTCCACTTTAAGAAGCGCTAACACCACGTCGTGGCAGGTGCTCTTCGTGAGTGCCACCAGCAAGTCATATTTATGATGCAAAAAAATGTTTAGCGCCTCTCCTAACGCCACATAGCATTCCATGTGCCAGGTGCTTTGTTAGCGCCAACTCTGTGTTCCCTACAGCGCCACATCACACCAGGCTCTCAGTGTAGTTCTACCATTGACTTTAATTAGTCGTTCTAGTCCCTTTTTTTGGTGACTTCTGGTCATTATTGTGCTTAGGTTACCCACTTATAACTTGCGTTTTCATGCCTGCCAATCGTGTCATGTCATTTGCATGTTCCCAATGACATTTCATGTGTTTTTGCTTGACCACTGTGCTGCCATCCCCAGTTAAAGCCTTTTTTTTGTTTTGCACATTGTGCTGTATGCCTGAGTATCGTGGTTTTACAACGCCCGTGCTGGCGCTGTTCATTTACACATTAAATACAAATGATTTCTGGCCCTGGAAACCGGCGCTACCTATCGCTAGCTCCATTGAAATAAAAACAAACAAGACACAGCACCAGGGGTAGCCTACAGCGCCAAACACTAACTGCGCCGTCTGCCTGTTGCCAGCTAATAGCGTCTCTCTGCAGAAGCTCAAATGGCATTACGAGGCGCTAGTGATAAATTGGCCTCCTAGTCTAAATGCCTATCAGGGGCAGAATCACCATAGTGAGGCCCAAGGGAATTCTTGGTGGGTCGCACTGCTGTGCTGCTGTGCTGCTTACCCCTCCAATCTCTGTAACCTCCGCTTACCCCTCCAATCCCTGTAACCTCCGCTTACCCCTCCAATCCCTGTAACCTCCGCTTACCCCTCCAATCCCTGTAACCTCCGCTTACCCCTCCAATCCCTGTAACCTCCGCTTACCCCTCCAATCCCTGTAACCTCTGCTTACCCCTCCAATCCCTGTAACCACTGCTTACCCCTCCAATCCCTGTAACCTCCGCTTACCCCTCCAATCCCTGTAACCTCCGCTTACCCCTCCAATCCCTGTAACCTCCGCTTACCCCTCCAATCCCTGTAACCTCCGCTTACCCCTCCAATCCCTGTAACCTCCGCTTACCCCTCCAATCCCTGTAACCTCCGCTTACCCCTCCAATCCCTGTAACCACCGCTTACCCCTCCAATCCCTGTAACCTCCGCTTACCCCTCCAATCCCTGTAACCTCCGCTTACCCCTCCAATCCCTGTAACCTCCGCTTACCCCTCCAATCCCTGTAACCTCCGCTTACCCCTCCAATCCCTGTAACCTCCGCTTACCCCTCCAATCCCTGTAACCTCCGCTTACCCCTCCAATCCCTGTAACCTCCGCTTACCCCTCCAGTCCCTGTAACCTCCGCTTACCCCTCCAATCCCTGTAACCTCCGCTTACCCCTCCAATCCCTGTAACCACTGCTTACCCCTCCAATCCCTGTAACCTCCGCTTACTCCTCCAATCCCTGTAACCTCCGCTTACCCCTCCAATCCCTGTAACCACTGCTTACCCCTCCAATCCCTGTAACCTCCGCTTACTCCTCCAATCCCTGTAACCTCCGCTTACCCCTCCAATCCCTGTAACCTCCGCTTACCCCTCCAATCCCTGTAACCTCCGCTTACCCCTCCAATCCCTGTAACCTCCGCTTACCCCTCCAATCCCTGTAACCACTGCTTACCCCTCCAATCCCTGTAACCTCCGCTTACTCCTCCAATCCCTGTAACCTCCGCTTACCCCTCCAATCCCTGTAACCTCTGCTTACCCCTCCAATCCCTGTAACCACTGCTTACTCCTCCAATCCCTGTAACCTCTGCTTACCCCTCCAATCCCTGTAACCTCCGCTTACCCCTCCAATCCCTGTAACCTCCGCTTACCCCTCCAATCCCTGTAACCTGTTTACCCCTCCAGCCCCTGTAACCTCCGCTTACCCCTCCAATCCCTGTAACCTCTTCTTACCCCTCCAATCCCTGTAACCTCCGCTTACCCCTCCAATCCCTGTAACCTCCGCTTACCCCTCCAATCCCTGTAACCACTGCTTACCCCTCCAATCCCTGTAACCACTGCTTACCCCTCCAATCCCTGTAACCACTGCTTACCCCTCCAATCCCTGTAACCTCCGCTTACCCCTCCAATCCCTGTAACCTCCGCTTAGCCCTCCAATCCCTGTAACCTCCGCTTACCCCTCCAATCCCTGTAACCTCCGCTTACCCCTCCAATAGCTGGAACCTCCGCTTACCCCTCCAATCCCTGTAACCTCCGCTTACCCCTCCAATCCCTGGAACCTCCGCTTACCCCTCCAATCCCTGTAACCACTGCTTACCCCTCCAATCCCTGTAACCTCCGCTTACTCCTCCAATTCCTGTAACCTCCGCTTACCCCTCCAATCCCTGTAACCTCCGCTTACCCCTCCAATCCCTGTAACCTCCGCTTACCCCTCCAATCCCTGTAACCTCTGCTTACCCCTCCAATCCCTGTAACCACTGCTTACCCCTCCAATCCCTGTAACCTCCGCTTACCCCTCCAATCCCTGTAACCTCTGCTTACCCCTCCAATCCCTGTAACCACTGCTTACCCCTCCAATCCCTGTAACCTCCGCTTACCCCTCCAATCCCTGTAACCTGTTTACCCCTCCAGCCCCTGTAACCTCCGCTTACCCCTCCAATCCCTGGAACCTCCGCTTACCCCTCCAATCCCTGTAACCACTGCTTACCCCTCCAATCCCTGTAACCTCCGCTTACTCCTCCAATCCCTGTAACCTCCGCTTACCCCTCCAATCCCTGTAACCTCCGCTTACCCCTCCAATCCCTGTAACCACTGCTTACCCCTCCAATCCCTGTAACCTCCGCTTACCCCTCCAATCCCTGTAACCTGTTTACCCCTCCAGCCCCTGTAACCTCTGCTTACCCCTCCAATCCCTGTAACCTCCGCTTACCCCTCCAATCCCTGTAACCTCCGCTTACCCCTCCAATCCCTGTAACCACTGCTTACCCCTCCAATCCCTGTAACCACCGCTTACTCCTCCAATCCCTGTAACCTCCGCTTACCCCTCCAATCCCTGGAACCTCCGCTTACCCCTCCAATCCCTGTAACCTCCGCTTACCCCTCCAATCCCTGTAATTACTGCTTACCCCTCCAATCCCTGTAACCTCCGCTTACCCCTCCAATCCCTGTAACCTCCACTTACCCCTCCAATCCCTGTAACCACTGCTTACCCCTCCAATCCCTGTAACCTCCGCTTACCCCTCCAATCCCTGTAACCTCCGCTTACCCCTCCAATCCCTGTAACCTCCGCTTACCCCTCCAATCCCTGTAACCTCCGCTTACCCCTCCAATCCCTGTAACCTCCGCTTACCCCTCCAATCCCTGTAACCTCCGCTTACCCCTCCAATCCCTGTAACCACTGCTTACCCCTCCAATCCCTGTAACCTCTGCTTACCCCTCCAATACCTGTAACCTCCGCATACCCCTCCAATCCCTGTAACCTCCGCTTACCCCTCCAATCCCTGTAACCTCCGCTTACCCCTCCAATCCCTGTAACCACTGCTTACCCCTCCAATCCCTGTAACCACTGCTTACCCCTCCAATCCCTGTAACCTCCGCTTACCCCTCCAATCCCTGTAACCTCTGCTTACCCCTCCAATCCCTGTAACCTCCGCTTACCACTCCAATCCCTGTAACCACTGCTTACCCCTCCAATCCCTGGAACCTCCGCTTACCCCTCCAATCCCTGGAACCTCCGCTTACCCCTCCAATCCCTGTAACCTCCGCTTACCCCTCCAATCCCTGTAATTACTGCTTACCCCTCCAATCCCTGTAACCTCCGCTTACCCCTCCAATCCCTGTAACCTCCGCTTACCCCTCCAATCCCTGTAACCTCTGCTTACCCCTCCAATCCCTGTAACCACTGCTTACCCCTCCAATCCCTGTAACCTCCGCTTACCCCTCCAATCCCTGTAACCTCTGCTTACCCCTCCAATCCCTGTAACCACTGCTTACCCCTCCAATCCCTGTAACCTCCGCTTACCCCTCCAATCCCTGTAACCTGTTTACCCCTCCAGCCCCTGTAACCTCCGCTTACCCCTCCAATCCCTGGAACCTCCGCTTACCCCTCCAATCCCTGTAACCACTGCTTACCCCTCCAATCCCTGTAACCTCCGCTTACTCCTCCAATCCCTGTAACCTCCGCTTACCCCTCCAATCCCTGTAACCTCCGCTTACCCCTCCAATCCCTGTAACCTCCGCTTACCCCTCCAATCCCTGTAACCTCTGCTTACCCCTCCAATCCCTGTAACCACTGCTTACCCCTCCAATCCCTGTAACCTCCGCTTACCCCTCCAATCCCTGTAACCTGTTTACCCCTCCAGCCCCTGTAACAACTGCTTACCCCTCCAATCCCTGTAACCTCCGCTTACCCCTCCAATCCCTGTAACCTCCGCTTACCCCTCCAATCCCTGGAACCTCCGCTTACCCCTCCAATCCCTGTAACCACTGCTTACCCCTCCAATCCCTGTAACCACCGCTTACTCCTCCAATCCCTGTAACCTCCGCTTACCCCTCCAATCCCTGGAACCTCCGCTTACCCCTCCAATCCCTGTAACCTCCGCTTACCCCTCCAATCCCTGTAATTACTGCTTACCCCTCCAATCCCTGTAACCTCCGCTTACCCCTCCAATCCCTGTAACCTCCACTTACCCCTCCAATCCCTGTAACCACTGCTTACCCCTCCAATCCCTGTAACCTCCGCTTACCCCTCCAATCCCTGTAACCTCCGCTTACCCCTCCAATCCCTGTAACCTCCGCTTACCCCTCCAATCCCTGTAACCTCCGCTTACCCCTCCAATCCCTGTAACCTCCGCTTACCCCTCCAATCCCTGTAACCACTGCTTACCCCTCCAATCCCTGTAACCTCTGCTTACCCCTCCAATCCCTGTAACCTCCGCTTACCCCTCCAATCCCTGTAACCTCCGCTTACCCCTCCAATCCCTGGAACCTCCGCTTACCCCTCCAATCCCTGTAACCACTGCTTACCCCTCCAATCCCTGTAACCTCCGCTTACCCCTCCAATCCCTGTAACCACTGCTTACCCCTCCAATCCCTGTAACCACTGCTTACCCCTCCAATCCCTGTAACCTCCGCTTACCCCTCCAATCCCTGTAACCTCTGCTTACCCCTCCAATCCCTGTAACCTCCGCTTACCACTCCAATCCCTGTAACCACTGCTTACCCCTCCAATCCCTGGAACCTCCGCTTACCCCTCCAATCCCTGGAACCTCCGCTTACCCCTCCAATCCCTGTAACCTCCGCTTACCCCTCCAATCCCTGTAATTACTGCTTACCCCTCCAATCCCTGTAACCTCCGCTTACCCCTCCAATCCCTGGAACCTCCGCTTACCCCTCCAATCCCTGTAACCACTGCTTACCCCTCCAATCCCTGTAACCTCCGCTTACTCCTCCAATCCCTGTAACCTCCGCTTACCCCTCCAATCCCTGTAACCTCCGCTTACCCCTCCAATCCCTGTAACCTCCGCTTACCCCTCCAATCCCTGTAACCACTGCTTACCCCTCCAATCCCTGTAACCTCTGCTTACCCCTCCAATCCCTGTAACCACTGCTTACCCCTCCAATCCCTGTAACCTCCGCTTACCCATCCAATCCCTGTAACCTCCGCATACCCCTCCAATCCCTGTAACCTCCGCTTACCCCTCCAATCCCTGTAACCTCCGCTTACCCCTCCAATCCCTGTAACCACTGCTTACCCCTCCAATCCCTGTAACCACTGCTTACCCCTCCAATCCCTGTAACCTCCGCTTACCCCTCCAATCCCTGTAACCTCCGCTTACCCCTCCAATCCCTGTAACCACTGCTTACCCCTCCAATCCCTGTAACCTCCGCTTACCCCTCCAATCCCTGTAACCTCCGCTTACCCATCCAATCCCTGTAACCTCCGCATACCCCTCCAATCCCTGTAACCTCCGCTTACCCCTCCAATCCCTGTAACCTCCGCTTACCCCTCCAATCCCTGTAACCTCCGCTTACCCCTCCAATCCCTGTAACCTCCGCTTACCCCTCCAATCCCTGTAACCTCCGCTTACCCCTCCAATCCCTGTAACCTCCGCTTACCCCTCCAATCCCTGTAACCTCCGCTTACCCCTCCAATCCCTGTAACCTCCGTTTACCCCTCCAATCCCTGTAACCTCCGCTTACCCCTCCAATCCCTGTAACCTCCGCTTACCCCTCCAATCCCTGTAACCTCCGCTTACCCCTCCAATCCCTGTAACCTCCGCTTACCCCTCCAATCCCTGTAACCACTGCTTACCCCTCCAATCCCTGTAACCTCTGCTTACCCCTCCAATCCCTGTAACCTCCGCATACCCCTCCAATCCCTGTAACCTCCGCTTACCCCTCCAATCCCTGTAACCTCCGCTTACCCCTCCAATCCCTGTAACCACTGCTTACCCCTCCAATCCCTGTAACCACTGCTTACCCCTCCAATCCCTGTAACCTCCGCTTACCCCTCCAATCCCTGTAACCTCTGCTTACCCCTCCAATCCCTGTAACCTCCGCTTACCACTCCAATCCCTGTAACCACTGCTTACCCCTCCAATCCCTGGAACCTCCGCTTACCCCTCCAATCCCTGGAACCTCCGCTTACCCCTCCAATCCCTGTAACCTCCGCTTACCCCTCCAATCCCTGTAATTACTGCTTACCCCTCCAATCCCTGTAACCTCCGCTTACACCTCTAATCCCTGGAACCTCCGCTTACCCCTCCAATCCCTGTAACCACTGCTTACCCCTCCAATCCCTGTAACCTCCGCTTACTCCTCCAATCCCTGTAACCTCCGCTTACCCCTCCAATCCCTGTAACCTCCGCTTACCCCTCCAATCCCTGTAACCTCCGCTTACCCCTCCAATCCCTGTAACCACTGCTTACCCCTCCAATCCCTGTAACCTCTGCTTACCCCTCCAATCCCTGTAACCACTGCTTACCCCTCCAATCCCTGTAACCTCCGCTTACCCATCCAATCCCTGTAACCTCCGCATACCCCTCCAATCCCTGTAACCTCCGCTTACCCCTCCAATCCCTGTAACCTCCGCTTACCCCTCCAATCCCTGTAACCACTGCTTACCCCTCCAATCCCTGTAACCACTGCTTACCCCTCCAATCCCTGTAACCTCCGCTTACCCCTCCAATCCCTGTAACCTCCGCTTACCCCTCCAATCCCTGTAACCACTGCTTACCCCTCCAATCCCTGTAACCACTGCTTACCCCTCCAATCCCTGTAACCTCCGCTTACCCCTCCAATCCCTGTAACCTCCGCTTACCCCTCCAATCCCTGTAACCTCCGCTTACCCCTCCAATCCCTGTAACCTCCGCTTACCCCTCCAATCCCTGTAACCTCCGCTTACCCCTCCAATCCCTGTAACCTCCGCTTACCCCTCCAATCCCTGTAACTTCCGCTTACCCATCCAATCCCTGTAACCTCCGCTTACCCCTCCAATCCCTGTAACCTCCGCTTACCCCTCCAATCCCTGGACCTCATCTTACCCCTCCAATCCCTGTAACCTCTGCTTACCCCTCCAATCCCTGTAACCTCTGCTTACCCCTCCAATCCCTGTAACCTCCGCTTACCCCTCCAATCCCTGTAACCACTGCTTACCCCTCCAATCCCTGTAACCTCCGCTTACCCCTCCAATCCCTGTAACCTCCGCTTACCCATCCAATCCCTGTAACCTCCGCTTACCCCTCCAATCCCTGTAACCACTGCTTACCCCTCCAATCCCTGTAACCTCCACTTACCCCTCCAATCCCTGTAACCTCCGCTTACCCCTCCAATCCCTGTAACCTCCGCTTACCCCTCCAATCCCTGTAACCTCCGCTTACCCCTCCAATCCCTGTAACCACTGCTTACCCCTCCAATCCCTGTAACCTCTGCTTACCCCTCCAATCCCTGTAACCTCTGCTTACCCCTCCAATCCCTGTAACCACTGCTTACCCCTCCAATCCCTGTAACCTCCGCTTACCCCTCCAATCCCTGTAACCTCCGCTTACCTTTCCAATCCCTGTAACCTCTGCTTACCCCTCCAATCCCTGTAACCTCTGCTTACCCCTCCAATCCCTGTAACCTCTGCTTACCCCTCCAATCCCTGCAACCACTGCTTACCCCTCCAATCCCTGTAACCACTGCTTACCCCTCCAATCCCTGGAACCACTGCTTACCCCTCCAATCCCTGTAACCTCTGCTTACCCCTCCAATCCCTGCAACCACTGCTTACCCCTCCAATCCCTGTAACCACTGCTTACCCCTCCAATCCCTGGAACCACTGCTTACCCCTCCAATCCCTGTAACCTCTGCTTACCCCTCCAATCCCTGTAACCTCTGCTTACCCCTCCAATCCCTGTAACCACTGCTTACCCCTCCAATCCCTGTAACCTCCGCTTACCCCTCCAATCCCTGTAACCTCCGCTTACCCCTCCAATCCCTGTAACCACTGCTTCCCCCTCCAATCCTTGTAACCTCTGCTTACCCCTCCAATCCCTGTAACCTCTGCTTACCCCTCCAATCCCTGTAACCACCGCTTACCCCTCCAATCCCTGTAACCTCCGCTTACCCCTCCAATCCCTGTAACCTCTGCTTACCCCTCCAATCCCTGTAACCTCTGCTTACCCCTCCAATCCCTGTAACCTCTGCTTACCCCTCCAATCCCTGTAACCTCTTCTTACCCCTCCAATCCCTGCAACCACTGCTTACCCCTCCAATCCCTGTAACCACTGCTTACCCCTCCAATCCCTGGAACCACTGCTTACCCCTCCAATCCCTGTAACCTCTGCTTACCCCTCCAATCCCTGTAACCTCTGCTTACCCCTCCAATCCCTGTAACCACTGCTTACCCCTCCAATCCCTGTAACCTCCGCTTACCCCTCCAATCCCTGTAACCTCCGCTTACCCCTCCAATCCCTGTAACCACCGCTTACCCCTCCAATCCCTGTAACCTCCGCTTACCCCTCCAATCCCTGTAACCTCCGCTTACCCCTCCAATCCCTGTAACCACTGCTTACCCCTCCAATCCCTGTAACCTCTGCTTACCCCTCCAATCCCTGTAACCTCTGCTTACCCCTCCAATCCCTGTAACCTCCGCTTACCCCTCCAATCCCTGTAACCTCCGCTTACCCCTCCAAACCCCGTGTAACCTCCGCTTACCCCTCCAATCCCTGTAACCTCCGCTTACCCCTCCAATCCCTGTAACCTCCGCTTACCCCTCCAATCCCTGTAACCTCCGCTTACCCCTCCAATCCCTGTAACCACTGCTTACCCCTCCAATCCCTGTAACCTCTGCTTACCCCTCCAATCCCTGTAACCTCTGCTTACCCCTCCAATCCCTGTAACCTCCGCTTACCCCTCCAATCCCTGTAACCACTGCTTACCCCTCCAATCCCTGTAACCTCCGCTTACCCATCCAATCCCTGTAACCTCCGCTTACCCCTCCAATCCCTGTAACCACTGCTTACCCCTCCAATCCCTGTAACCTCCGCTTACCCCTCCAATCCCTGTAACCTCCGCTTACCCCTCCAATCCCTGTAACCTCCGCTTACCCCTCCAATCCCTGTAACCTCCGCTTACCCCTCCAATCCCTGTAACCACTGCTTACCCCTCCAATCCCTGTAACCTCTGCTTACCCCTCCAATCCCTGTAACCTCTGCTTACCCCTCCAATCCCTGTAACCACTGCTTACCCCTCCAATCCCTGTAACCTCCGCTTACCCCTCCAATCCCTGTAACCTCCGCTTACCTTTCCAATCCCTGTAACCTCTGCTTACCCCTCCAATCCCTGTAACCTCTGCTTACCCCTCCAATCCCTGTAACCTCTGCTTACCCCTCCAATCCCTGCAACCACTGCTTACCCCTCCAATCCCTGTAACCACTGCTTACCCCTCCAATCCCTGTAACCTCTGCTTACCCCTCCAATCCCTGCAACCACTGCTTACCCCTCCAATCCCTGTAACCACTGCTTACCCCTCCAATCCCTGTAACCACTGCTTACCCCTCCAATCCCTGGAACCACTGCTTACCCCTCCAATCCCTGTAACCTCTGCTTACCCCTCCAATCCCTGTAACCTCTGCTTACCCCTCCAATCCCTGTAACCACTGCTTACCCCTCCAATCCCTGTAACCTCCGCTTACCCCTCCAATCCCTGTAACCTCCGCTTACCCCTCCAATCCCTGTAACCACTGCTTCCCCCTCCAATCCCTGTAACCTCTGCTTACCCCTCCAATCCCTGTAACCTCTGCTTACCCCTCCAATCCCTGTAACCACCGCTTACCCCTCCAATCCCTGTAACCTCCGCTTACCCCTCCAATCCCTGTAACCTCTGCTTACCCCTCCAATCCCTGTAACCTCTGCTTACCCCTCCAATCCCTGTAACCTCTGCTTACCCCTCCAATCCCTGTAACCTCTTCTTACCCCTCCAATCCCTGCAACCACTGCTTACCCCTCCAATCCCTGTAACCACTGCTTACCCCTCCAATCCCTGTAACCACTGCTTACCCCTCCAATCCCTGGAACCACTGCTTACCCCTCCAATCCCTGTAACCTCTGCTTACCCCTCCAATCCCTGTAACCACTGCTTACCCCTCCAATCCCTGTAACCTCCGCTTACCCCTCCAATCCCTGTAACCTCCGCTTACCCCTCCAATCCCTGTAACCACCGCTTACCCCTCCAATCCCTGTAACCTCCGCTTACCCCTCCAATCCCTGTAACCTCCGCTTACCCCTCCAATCCCTGTAACCACTGCTTACCCCTCCAATCCCTGTAACCTCTGCTTACCCCTCCAATCCCTGTAACCTCTGCTTACCCCTCCAATCCCTGTAACCTCCGCTTACCCCTCCAATCCCTGTAACCTCCGCTTACCCCTCCAAACCCCGTGTAACCTCCGCTTACCCCTCCAATCCCTGTAACCTCCGCTTACCCCTCCAATCCCTGTAACCTCTGCTTACCCCTCCAATCCCTGTAACCTCCGCTTACCCCTCCAATCCCTGTAAGCTCAGTACTATAAATTCATGTATTAATTTCCCCTGTGGCCCCACCTTTCCTGTTGATCTTCAACCACTTTCCTTGGTGTTCTTCCACTTTTTCCTGTGACTTACCATGTTCCCTTGTAGTATTCCTCTTTCCCTGATGATCTTATTCCACTTTTCCAGACGATCTTACACATCCTTCCTGACCCACCATGTTCCCTGATGATGATCTTCTACCAACTTCCCTGGTGATCCTCTACCACTTTTCCTGGTGATCCTTTACCAATACCTGTCATCTGTCACTGGAGCACTTTAGCCTCAACCTTAGAAAGCACTAGATGACTGGCCAGGAAGCACATGGTAAGGCTTGTCATAGGCTAGCCAGGAAATCCTAGGCAGAGTTTTTGGCACAGTCTACCACTATTGTTTTGGTACCCAAATCGTCCTCATATTTTCTGTGTTTGAAAAAAATGACAGCTTCAATCTTATTGGCTCTCATGGGCATCTCAAAAATGTTTTAGCTCTGCTTTTTACATAATGGACAGCACATGAAGGAATTTAGGTCGTGTCCTTTATCTACTGTGTGATAAATGGAAAGAGCTATGGAGTGTCAAAGTACCATGTACCCCTCCTTTCCTGGCAGCTGACTGGCACATACAGGAAACCATTGCCCAGATGACACTGCTGAATTGATTGCATCAAGAAGGGAATTTCCTCCATGTTTATCACGCTAGGTCCCAGACACAGGGTGCAGACAGTTACATTTGATTACCATGATTGAATAAGGACAAACTTTTTCCAACAACGTCTGGTTACAACGATCCCTCGGGACCACATGTCGTGCCAACAGCAGTGCCCAGTGCAAAGTGCAGTAACTGATAAACATACCCAGGTCCTAGTGACCACCAAATGAAAAAAATAAATCTCAACAAAAGTTCAGCTAAGAGCACGCCCATGTTTAATCTCCAAAAACAGTATTTGGAAACTTAAACCTCTGATCTGGTTCAATACACCATTGTACTAAATAGTTACACACAGGAGGGATGAGGAACCTATTGTGTTTCACAGGGCTATGGCTATTACAATGGCTTTAATGAGCACTGTTAATATGATAAGCAATGATATAAAAAGTCAATGTAACTTGCGTTTCTTAAGCCGTCTACCTCCCAAACTAGAACCGCATTCTTCACCTAAATTTCAGTAATTGCACAGGCCTTGAGAAGTAGGGTTAGATCCCCCCCAGCACACAATTGCCCATCAGAACTGCAGGAAGCAGAGGACCACAAAGACTGGTGATGGGGCTCATACAATACTGGAAGCAGGGAGGCTCGGAACCAGGAAACCTTGGAATCCACCTGTGGGCACAATCTCAAAGGGGATCCTACTGTGGTTGTGATTATGGCTTTTATAGTGCTAGCTGGCCAGGGGTGGACCTGCCATAGGAAGAAGGGAGAATTCCTGGTGGGCCACACTGCGTAAGGCCTGGACAACCAACAAACCAAGCCTGTGTTTTGCCCATGAAATGCTATAAGTATTGTGGCTGGGAGGGGGTCTACCTACCCCTGCCTCATTATCTTACCCTGCAATACTAAAGCTTCAGTACCATTGCGTTAGGAGTGGCCATATCCACCTCTGCCCATAAGCTGTCCCTGCAATGCTATAGCTTTAGCCATGTACTTTGACTTTTTGCAAAGCACACTGGAAATGGGGATCACATGGGAATGATGTAGGCTAAAATTCCAGGCTGAATTTTGCCTCTAGTTCACCCCTGGCCCAGCCCTGTACCTATTAAGGGATGGAGAACAATGTGGCCTGTAGCATCTTCATTTTGGGCCTATGTACAGCCCCAGCACACATAAAATAATGATTACACAATCCATGTTGAATGTAGAGCCCTAAAGTCACTTCTACTGGTGGCCGCAAGACATCCTCGTCCAACACCGGAAGCAAGAGTAGTGGATGGATAGTCAGCATGATACAAGGGAGTGTTGTAACCAAGGGATAAACCTCGAGAGTGGTTAGAAGACTAGCTGGGGTTCACTAAAGCAGGCCCAAACCCATCCTGGCACAGATTTGCAAGAGAGAGTTTTGGCCCACTTCAATTACCACCGGTTAGCCTTCTAACCCATTTCAAGTGTTACCTCTTGGTTATGACACACCTCAGTCCTCATTACTGGTCCACAGAGACACTAAACTAATCTAATTACACTATCACGCCATCAGTGGCCTCTGCATAAGAGAGAAACTCACCTTTTGCTAGAAGAGCTCCATCCAACTTGACAGGAAGCAGCTACACACAGGTGGAGCAGCCACACCTCCTCTAAAATTAAGAGTACGGCCCTGCAGTGAGCTGTTTTCTCATCCCCCGGGCATACAGATATTCATGAGGAAAATATAAGTATCTCCTAAATTTAGGGTGCATGGAGAGTGGGAGAAGATGAGTTTGGGTTCTTGTGGGCCTGGAAACTAAGTTGCCAGGAAAGGTTTAGGTCTATTTTAACAGGAACACAATCCACCAGGTAAACCATTGGCCACAAGACCACCAGTGTCAGCCCACCTAAAGCTTGTTCTTCTGTGTGCATAGACTGCTTGCCTCAACCCGAAAAGTTGACTAGATTTGCATTGCCCACAATTCACTGTGGATGGCAGAAGAACGATGATACAGCAGTGAATGGGTATGTCTATATTGTTAAATTCACACAAGGAATTATTTTTGGTAGGTAGGCTCAGTACATTAGGGTGTAAGAGGGGGGGGGGATTCCAAAATGGAAAAACGTGGGAAATTGGGGTGTGGCCTTGTAGGCCCAACACAAAGTGATTAGAAGATAAAGGTACCAGAAATGGGCATTGTTCAGTGGAGGGTGCTAGTCAAGGGAACCCAACGTAGGCCTTGTGGTAGTGACATGGAAGGTGATCAGGAGCTCTGTGCCCCAGGCAGACATTCAAATGTATCACTTAATGGAGTCTTGGTCCCAGGAAAAGTGTTAGAAGATCACCAGAGAATGTGGTCAAAGGGGAAATAGGTAAAAATGACCAAGGAAAGTGAGGTCAGAGTGGAAAAGGGTAGATCACCAGGGAAAATGGTAGAAGATGAACAGGGAAAGTGGTAGAAGATTACCAGGGAAAGTGGTAGATCAACAGGGAAAGTGGTAGAAGACCACCAGGGAAAGCAATAAGTCACAGGGGAAAGTGGTAGATCACCAGGGAAAGTGGTAAAAGATCACCAGGGAAAGTGGTAGAAGATCACCAGGGAAAATGGTAGAAGATCACCAGGGAAAGCAATAAGTCACAGGGGAAAGTGTAAGATCACCAGGGAAAGTGTAACAAGATCATCAGGGAAAGTAGATGATCGCCAGGAAACATTGTAGGTCACAGGAGAAAGTGGAAGAACCCCAGGGAAAGTGGTTGAAGTTCACCAGAAAAAAATGGGACCACAGGGAAAAGTTATACATTATCATCGGGTAAAGTGGTAGAGGAACACCAGGGAAGTTGGTAGAAGATCATCAAAAGTGAAATAAGAAAAAGGAAGACCACCAGGGAACATGGTAGGTCACAGGAGAAAGTGGAAGAACACCAGGGAAAGTGGTTGAAGCTCACCAGGAAAGGTAGGGCCACATGGGTAATTTATACATGATTGCCAGGGAAAGTGGAAAAATATCCCCAGGTAAAGTGATAGAAGATCACCAGGGAAACTGATTGAAGATTACCAGAGAAAGTGATATACCTAATGTACAATACTAAGATACTTCACTGATGCTTCAACAGATCATGTGACTAGATTAAATAATTGTCATTTAAAAATGGACGGGACTTTATTGTGTGTATGAACATAAATGTCATGCACTAGAACTAGTAGGATGTTGCACTGGATAATCCAAACCTGTGTAACAACATGATCATCAGGACAAGTCTAATAGATGGGAGAAACCATTACCATTCTCTTTATAATAAGACCCTCTGATTCACCTTCTCAGTTTCCAGAAATCCAGTCTATAGTGTTATAGTGTCATATAGTGCATTATATGCTATGTGTATGCATTATATGAGTGTATGCATCCCTTAAAGGTGTCCTCCATTCTGCCCCCACCCCTAACACTGACCAATCATTTTCCAAAACCAAATCACATCACTAAAGCTTTTACAGGAATACAGGCCTGCACACAGGAGAATGAGTGTGCAAGACAATAACACCACATAGCTCGGAGTGTGTGTTGTATCGTGCACCAGACCATGTACATGCTTTGCATACAGAAACCTTCTGCTCCTTTATGGTTTTCCTCCCCCTGCCTGCCACTAAGCCTGCGATAGAGGGTATGATTACTGTCTCCTGCTCTACCACCAGTATAATAGTATAATTTATACAAATGTAAAAACACAAACACAATATGTATGCCTGATATAAGCATATATCTGAAATGGCTGGACCTCCAGAAACAAGTCAACATAATTGGACTTGCTGTATTTTTCTTGAAGATGTTTCACTAGTCGGCTGACTGGCTTTCTCAATTTTGAATTGATGATAAGTGAAACGTCTTTAATATATACATTTATACATTATAAATACTAAAAATACTTTGTAAATATACTGTTGTAAATGTTTTGTTTGTATATTAATACATGTATTAAAAAAAAAAAAAATATATATATATATATATATATCATATTTTATTGTAACCACATACAATAATAATTTTTGAATAGAATGAGATATTAAAATTATAATTATTAATAAATATAATTATTAATTAACCAATAAGTTAGAAAAATGATATATATATATATATATATATATATATCATATAGTGACATTTAATGTGTGCACATATTCCCTCAGTGGCTCATTGGTGGCCCTAAGGCACACTAACCAGATTCTGACTGTGTGATCTGCCTCTAGATACAATATAAATACATAATAGTGCAAGTTCAGGCATAGGCATAGTTCATGGCACCCTAATTAGATTTTAGTTGTGTGAGCTGCCTGTAGATATCAAAACCTCAAGCAGATTATTAAAACTAATTATATATATATATATATATATCGTTTTTTACATTGTTGCCATCTGTGAGTCTACTCTAAATTGATCGAGGTTTGTTAATTGCTTCAGTAACATTACCATCTTCAGCAGCCCATAGGATGTCTACCAGACCATGCATTCAGAATCTGATCCCATTTAAACCATATACTGTACACAGAAGCCCACCGATCAGAGATCATTTCACATCAATCTAGAACATAGAGGCTGGATGTGAGTGTAGCTTTCAACGCACATATTACCATAGGCCAAACCTATGGTATGGTATTACACTATACAATCTGTACTACTATACTACATTACAATCTGTAAATACATCATCATACAGTATGTAAATAATATACATATATCTTACTGAGCAATACATCAGCATTGTAATAGCATTTAAAGAAGCCCACCAATCACAGTTTAGAGCCCTGATGGCAGTGGAATCGTGACTTTACATTACATAGACCCTTCCGTAAATAAATGATTTATAAACTGGTTACCCAATACTGCAATACTACTACTACTAATAATAATAATGATCTGATGACATTTAATCTGGATATGAAAGACTTGAGTCTCGGTGTGTGAGCAGCCTTCAATGACATTGTAAAACCTTACAGCACTATAAAGAGATATATAGACATGCTGTAGGTGTTAGTATTGTGAAAATATACTATGTCATTTTATATTATGTAAAAGTGTGTGTGTGTGTGTGTGTGTGTGTGTGTGTGTGTGTGTGTTGTGTGTGTGTATATATATATTTATTGATTTAAATTTTGTTATGGGATTCCTTGTAACAAATAGTAAATAAATATATATATATATATATATATATATATATATATATATATATATATATATATATCAGTATATATATATTTGATACATATTTGAATTATAAATGCCTGATGCTGTCAAATATTTGTACACAGACACATACAGTATATATATATATATATATATATATATATATATATATATATATTATATATTTTTTGCTGGCCAGCTCTTTAATGGCCCCATTGTTATGGGATACCCTGTTAAAAATTGTAAATATATATATATATATATACACACACACACCAGTATATAAATTTGATACATAATTGAATTATAAATGCCCGATGCTGTCAAATATTTGTGTGTACACAGGCACATACAATATATATATATATATATATATATATATATATATATATATATATATATATATATATTCCTGGCCAGCTCTGTAAT
Organism: Gastrophryne carolinensis; assembly: GCA_027917425.1. Taxonomy (NCBI): domain Eukaryota; kingdom Metazoa; phylum Chordata; class Amphibia; order Anura; family Microhylidae; genus Gastrophryne; species Gastrophryne carolinensis. Next base: position 43,368,516 of record CM051240.1, on the reverse strand, counting down.
GGCCCCATTTAGGGGCAGATGGGAGGCTCAGGTGTATGGCCGGTCTGTCATTATCACACACAGGCTTGATACATTGTAGCAGTAGTGGATGGCTTGTAGCCCCTGTGCCCACTGACTGGAACATCCCCCCCACCCCTTGTTCATCACTCACCCAGGATAATATCCTCAGGATGGTCTGGGGCTGTTTGAGAAATTCTATGGGGTCAAATCCCCCTCCTGCCTTTCCAGCTCCATATGAGGCTCCCTCCATGTCTGCAGTGTCAGCTCCCCCTGCTCGTGCTCCGTCTGTCTGTGTCTTGCTGGTGCTGCTGTCAGTGTCAGTGTGTGTGTGTGTCAGTGGAGTCAGTGGAGCTGGGTGTCTGCGCAGAGCAGGCTGCTCCTCCCTCCCTCCCTCCCTCCATCCCCTCTCCTCCTCTGTTTCCTCCTTATCACACTCCATGGCTCCCCTTTTCTCACCTTATCTTCCCCCCTCCCCTCCTCTCTAATACTGGAAATCAGTGATAAGGTGGCTTTAAGGTGAATGAGGCATGATTAGCTCTATGGAGGTGCCCTGCACAATATACAATGGGATGGGGATGGAGAGGCTGCTGGTGCTGATGCTGGGAGATGCAGGAGCTGTGCAACACTGACAATGGCCACAGCATCCTGCATCCTGACAATCCTCACCAATGATTGGTCAGCTGCTCATACACATTACAACTGGGTTGTCCAACCTATTATGACCTCATACTAGACATTCATTCTTAAGGTTGGACCCAGTGCTTAGGTCTGGAGATACAGCTTCTGTATGTAGGAGAACCTTGCTGGGTGTATACTCCCCTCCCCCAACAAGCCAGCAGCCCCTCTCCCCATCATTCTCCTCCATTCACTTACCTGGGCCTCTATTTCTCTATATGACTGACACCATCAGAGCCAGTGGCGGCCCCAGGTAAGATTCCAAGATGGCATCCAACCCAGGGTACACATTACTTACATCTAAATGCTTGCATGTTATACCAGAACAGTGCTTACATGGGCCAATCCAAATTGACAAGTGTCATAAGAAAGGGGCACAACTCCATAAATACCATAAAATAATAATATATTCTCAGTATACAGTACGTCCTGCTCCAGATATAGTACTTACACTTGGGTTATCCTCCGCCAGATGGCGCTGCACTGCAGAGACATGCAAAACAGGCTCCTCCCGGCCCCTCAAATACCCAGGGACCTCCCACAAATCCCCAGATTTCCCTGCAGTGCCGACTGCGAAGACATGAAGTATCACTCTCTCGCAGGTGAGCGGGGCTATTACAGCCTGCGGCCCTGTTGGACTATTCCCACCCGTCCTCGTTGTGTTGTGCCTCCCAGCCTGGGCTGCGCTGGTCGAGTGAAAGTAGGCAGCACCACGCGTGCTTCTGGAGCGCTGCTCCTCCGCAGTCCCCCACCAAAGGGTAGGCGGTGTAGGCTGATGGTGAGCCTCTATGGGATGCCCCTCCCGCATTACAGCCCCTTGCCCGTGTAGCGGTGGGCCCTGTACCAAGGGCCGCCATCCTCCCTCGTTCCCCCCGTAGTCGGGGGGGAAGAAAGGAGGGGGTGCCTGTGTGGTCTGTATTGGATCCTTGCACGTATATGGCCTTTGTCTGTCTTTGGACTCTTATAGATGTGGTGTCAGCCGCCGCACCCTTGTTATGTATTTTACTTGTATGACGCCGCCGCAAGCGCTTCTTCCCTTCGAGGTACACGGCGCCATTTTGTCTGTTCGCACGCGACGCGTGGGACGCTCCTGCTTACCGTGGTACTGTAAGTGCCCTCTCGGGCGGCTTATTCTCGTTATAGTGTTTTCGGTTCTGACACCATTTTCTTCTCCTTGTGTCTTTCAGACTGGTGAACACCATTGGCTTCTCCCGGCCCGGTGTAATTTATAGCGGGCCTTGTAAAATTCTCCCACTTCCCTAGCGGGTCTTTGGGGCATCCAGGGTTGCTTATAGTGTAAATCCCTACTGGCATATTGTGCCTAAATAATCACCATATGGAGGCATCTCAGAATTATGTGACCGGGGTCCCTCTGGGACAAGACCAGCTGTGTATAGCGTGTGGACAACCCCATGCTGGCAGGGCACGGGTCTGCGGACCCTGTGCCGAGCAAGCACTGGCTCTGCAACCAGGCTTGCCAGTGGCTGCACCTCGTTTCAGTTCACCTATTTCCCCATGCTTAAATCTCACTCCTGCTGAGTCGCATACAAAGGGGGATTTGCAGCCTGTTGCTTCCTCCAGACTGCCTACGGCTGAACATTGCGAGGTTGTCAGAGCGCAAGGGCCCTGGTAAGAAGTGGCACTTGTCGCCTCCTGTTTCTGTTTTTCCTATGAGAACTGAGGAGTTTTCTACTCCGTGTGACTATTCCCCTTCTGATGAAGGAGAGCTATTCTCTGACTCAGGCTCATCTGATGAGAGGCCGACGAGTCATGACGATTCTGGACCTGAATACTGGGCCCAGTATGACACTGACGATTTGTTGATTAAGGTCTTTAAGGCTCTTTCTATCTCTCTCCCTGGTGAGGCTTCCAAGCCGAGAGGGGAGCCTTTCCATACAGCAACAGCACGTTTGGAATTCCTAGAGCAGGCTCACTTCCATGCTCTTGTTCTCAAGGAATGGGAATGCCCCAGTAAACTTTCAGGGGTCCCAGTGGAATGGGATAGGAAATACCCTTTTCCCCCTGTAGTGGTTAATTGCTGGTCATCCCCCCCCCCGTGGTGGATGCCCCGATCATAGGGGTTCCTAACCCCCCTTTATTACAGCCCCTGCTCATAATACCCTTCGGGATGCTGAGGACCGGCGCATTGAGCTGCTGGCCTCCCACGCCTTTTCTTGTGCAGGGACGGCGCTGCGCCCGGTCTGTGCCGCGGCCATTACTGCAGTGGCCGCTAGAACCCTAGTCAGAAAGATGCTTGATCATCACTCTGATAATCTCCCCTGGGAGGTGTTTAATGCACTCTCCAGCTGTGATCTGTTTCTAAAATTTATCCTATTAGCGTTGGACGACACCATTAGAATGTGTGCAAGAACCTCTGCCCTTGCGGTGGCTATACGTCGCTTGGTCTGGCTGCGACAGTGGGGTGCTGACGATGCTACTAAAAAGACTCTTACTGGGCTTCCCTTTAGAGGGCTACGCTTGTTTGGGGCCCGTCTAGACCTGTTTGGTAGAAAGGGTAAGTCACCCCAACGCAGGCGGCCGTCTCGGCCCCCTCGGGGCAGGGGCACCCCTACTCCCCCCTACCATAGTGTTAAACAAGAACCAGGGGTGTCCTTCGTGGGGGCTCGCGCAGACTCCTGCCCCGGGAGCAGCAGACAACGCTCTGGCCCCTCCGGGGCTAAGCCTAAATCTTCCACCAAACCGCCTCAAGCGTGATGGGGCGCCCTAGCCCGTCTGGGTGAGGGGATGGCTGCGGCACTTTGCTCTTGTCAGGACGCTTTACGCCTCATATTGGTGGATTCAGGAGGTAGTGTCCTCCGGATACAAGATAGAGTTTGCTGCGCGGCCTTCCCCAAGATTATCAGGTCCCAGGTACTCCTGGTCCTTGCCACTGTTCAGGTGCTGGCACAGGCCATGCAAGGCCTGCGAGGTCTGCGGGTCACTTTCCACAGTCCCCCAAAAGGATGGGTCAGTCTGGCCCATTCTGGATTCACAGGTCTCGGCAATTCTCCAATTACAGGCAGTTTCTGCATGGAAACTCTGAGATGGGCCATCAGCGCCTTGCACCCATGGGGCCTCTTGCCGTCTGTGGAGCTCAATGATGCTTATGTTCACATCCCTGTGTCTTCTGGACACCCAGGCTCTTTCAGGTTCGTGTTGGAAGTCCAACACTGCTAATTGGGGCCTTGTTATCTGGCCTCGCTTCAGCTCCCAGAGTGCACACCATGGTGCTGACGGGGGTAAGGTGTCTCTGATGAGACCAAGGGGCGTCCGCGCGAGACCTACTTGGACGTCCTTCTCACTTCCGAGTCTCTGCGTCAGGCTAAGTTGTCTACTCGGCTGGTGGTGCCCATTGGGAGTCATTTGGACGGGTGATCAATCACCCCAAGTCCTCATTGTCCCCTTATCGGTAATTCCATTTCTAGGAATGAATCTGGACTCTGTTCAGGCGAGAATCTTCCTTCCTCAACAATAAAGTGGACAATCTGGTTGCATAGGCTCGGTCCCTCACTGCTGTCCCCGTCCCTTCACCAGGCAGGGATGCTGCTGGTGGGCCTGTTGGTGGCTTGCTCAGAAGAGGTCCCTTATGCTCAGTCCCCCTTGGACTCTTCTGCAATTTCTTTTGTTAGTACAGGACAGGGATCCAGCATCCCTGGAGCAGGGTCTATGTGCCTTCCCCCTTTGGTATGGAGGTCCCTCTTGCAGTGGATGAACTCAAGGAACCTGTCTGGGGGCAGTTTTCCTTCCTTGCCCCTTCCTGGAGAAGGTCACCATGGATGCCAATCTATCAGGTTGAAGGGCGTGGGGTTTCTCTTCTGAAACTCCCTGCGGTTCTGGGGGAGGTGGGGCCCTTAGAAGGTCCATACACCTATCGATGTTTGAAACATTGAGCATTCAGGTTGATTCTATCTTGTTTTGACTACTCCTCTTCAGGGCCTGCCTGTTCGGGGACGCTCGGTCTGTATGACTACAGTGGCCTACATTAATCCTCTGGAAGGGACCTGGAGCAGGAGGGTCCTTCAGAAAGTGTCTATGATACTAATCTGGGTGGAGGACAATGTTCCCTGCATATCAGTGGTATTCGCTCTGGTGGGGGTCTCTCTCTACGACAGGATGTGTTAATCCTTGTATCACTATGGGGTCCAACCAGTTGTGGATCTGTTTGTGTCCCGTCACTTTCACAAGCTCTCGGCCCTTGTTTCCCTGTCCCAGGATCCTCTGGCAGTTGTCAGGATGCCTTGGTAACGTTATGTCTGGACATTCTGTTCCGTATGTCCTTTCTCCATCCCCCCTGCTAGGCAGGGTTATGTGCATGATTGCTCTGGAAGGGGGACCAGTGACTTGGGTGGTCCCCGGGTGGCCTAGTAGAGTGTGGTTCGCAGACGTGGTACTGAGGGCAGTAGTTCTGTACGTTCTGCCAGGAGTGCCAGCCCTGCTCACTCAGGGCCCCTTTACGTCACCCCAATCTACAGACTCTGGCCTAGACGGCCTGACTGCTGAAATATCCATCTTGCTGGAGACAGGCTTATCTGTCTCGGTGATTGAGACTATGGGAAGATTAGGTGCAAGCTTCTTCTTCTTCTTCCATCTGTTATAGGGTATGGTTTACCCTTATTGTTTGGTGTGAGTCTAGGTCTCTTCCCTGTCAGGCGTTCTCGGTTCCCAGGGTCCTAGAGTTGTTTCAGCATGAGTTGGAATTGGTTCTCCAAACCAGTACTCTGATGGGTCAGGTTCTGCCCTGTCCACCTTGCTTTAGAAGTCTTTTGCTCAGTCTTCCTGGTTAAGACTTCTTTCAGGGGGTACTCATGTGTGTCCCCCATGTAATCCTATGGTCCCTGTTGGGATTTGAATCTGAACTTGGTTCTGTATGCTTTGCAGGGTTTTTTCCCTTTGGTCCTATTCAGGATGCTGTCTGGCTGTTCTTACCCTCATGGTTGTCCTTCTGGTGACTGTTACTTCGGTCAGATGTGTGTTGGCGGGCGGCTCTGTCTACCTAGCCCCATTTTTTTGAGTTACACCAGAATAAGGTGGTGTTCCGCCTGAAGCCGGACTCTCTGCCTCAGGTGGTGTCTTATGTTCTTTGATTCGAGATATTAGGCTCGATTCAAAATCCCAAATGTCATTATGTTCGTATTTGCAATCGAAAGTTTTGTTGGGTGTTTGTCATTTTTTGGCTTTTTTTCGTACATTTTTCACTCGCACGAACGTTCGGGAGAATGCGTATATGCGCTTTCGATTAGCGAAAGCAATTCGGAACATTTCCAAACAAAATTGGAAAATTTTCGTTCCTTCAGAAAACTTCCGTTGCTGGGATGGTTTACGTCACATTCAGAGAGCTGTTTGCCGACGGCTCACCACCCTATAAAATCGTATAATTGTAAAACCACTTCCGACACCTCTGAGGACTCGGATTGCTATTTTTGAACATGTTTTGCGGCTATGTGGAGGAGTCTGCGCGCCTTTAGCACCAAGGCATTGCATGTATCAGCATGGCCGAGGCCATAAATTGTATAGCAATGCATACCTGAATCAATACATTTCATGTATGCCTTATAGATGCAGTTTAATGCTGACCTAAATTAGTCTTTAGCATGTAAAAATGTATTTTTCCACACATCCACACAATTGCAATATTTTTGAAGACTTATGTCCTTTGTGAATTATATTTGAATTGTTGAACTTGAATCTTAATGTGTTGTAGGAGTTAGTGTTTTAGTCGGTTACCTTTGCTTTGTGTAATTATTTTATATTTGGTTGCAGGAACTGCAAGATGTGCTGCTCGCCCTTGCTCCTGATGCCCGTTCTTTGCCTGCAGAATGCGGGCCAGGGGTTCTCTAATCGGGCACTATGCAAAACCCGGGCCGTGGTGGCGAGGGCCCTCTGGCTTATGAAGTCCAGATTTAGGTGTTTGGACCATACGGGGGGGGGGCACTGCAGTATGACCCCAACAAGGTTATCCCAAAATTGTAATTTACAGGGACCACACGTGCCAGAGTGGCACAACTGAGTGTCAGGGTCCTTCAGTTGGTGGGCGAGATGCAGGAGCTGTGCAACTCGTTGGGGACCACAGATGAAGAATAATGTTCAGTGGCCTGCCATTGCTATGTATTTAATTATTTATAGTTGTAAAAAGTTGAAATTTAAAACATATATTTGATGCTGGTAATTATTTTTAAAAAGTTACATTGTCATTTCATTAACAAACTACATTAACACAAAACTAATGGGCACAGAAATATTTAAAGATGAATATTCACATGAACGATAAGTGGTTTGGGTGAGCTTTAAGGGTCCAAAAGGGAAGATGGAGGATGGAGTGCTAAGTGGTTTAGCTAAACATTGTAGTAGAAGTGAGGGTGGCAAATATGTAGGCGAGCACTTTCATGACTTAAGTTTGTAGTGCGCAGGCGCAAGATCGTAAGGATTCCGTCTGGACGTTTATTTTTGGTAAAATGGAAACAGAATCTATCGGGAAACGTAAAGGATTCGTTGGAGGATACGATGGGAAAAGGGCAAAAACGAAAGCCTACGTTGTAACATGTGGAAATGAAACGGAAAAGTCTGGATGGAAAATGACATCCGCGTAATTCGTAATCTGCCGTACGAACGGACGGAAACTTTACACAAGGTTTTCAATGCATTCATAGAATCGCTCGTACGCTCATACGAGAGCGGGAAATTTTGAAAATGTTACGACGTCGGCACCAAACCGAAAGTTTTTTTGTGTCTCCCTGAATCGAGCCTATTGTTCTTCCTGCTGTGCCTTATTCCTAGCAACGCTGAGGAAAGGGTTCTGCATTCCTTGCACAGGTGTTGGAAGTTTTTTCCTGGTAGTCACTGTGTTCTTTAGGAGAACTGATCATCCTTGGGGCCTATGGTCACTACATCCTGAATGTGCCCGATCTCGTCTGCTCTCGGGGAGTTGGGCGGCTTTGGCCCTGGTTATTACTTGAATGGATGTTCCTTCTGGTCCTAGGAAAGGGTTTTTTGGCTTCTGCCAAGTCTACTGTTAGCGATTGGATTCGTCAGGCTGTTACTCAGGCCTATTCCAACAAGGGGAAGAATCTTCCTTTTCGCTTTGATTCTTATTTACTCGTGCTTTGGTGCCTCTTGGGCTTTTCAGCACCAGGCTTCTGTTGAACTGGTTTGCTAGGCCGCTGTTTGGTCTTTGATTCATACCTTTTTCAAAGTTTTACAAGGTTGATGTTTGGGCCTCAGCTCATGCTGTCTTGGCCGCATGGTTATGCAGGTGACAGTGGTTTCAACTGTCTGCTTTTGCCCTTTTTTGTTGGGGATCCCACCCTACTTATGGACACTGCTATTGGATGTCCCAAGTGTAAGTATTATATCTGGAGCAGGACGTACTGTATACTAAGAATAATACAATTCTGTGAAATACTCACCTGTAGAATTTATATTATTTGTATACAGTACGTCCTGCTCCACCCCACCCTGGTTTTTGCATTATTCTGGATCCCCTGTATGGTGATTGTTATCATTGTTATAAGTTACCAGTTTTTGGTGGTTAAATTCTCCCGGCTTCTTTTTCACTGCTTTTCAATGCTGGGGATTTGTGGGAGGTCCCCGGGTATTTGAGGGGCCGGGAGGAGCCTGTTTTGCATGTCTCTGCAGTGCAGCGCCATCTGGCGGAGGATAACCCAAGTGTAAGTACTATATCTGGAGCAGGACATACAGTATACAAATAATATCAATTCTACAGGTGAGTATTTCACAGAATTGTATTTTTACACTGTGTTACACTATAGCAAAAATACTGATTTATATTAGTACTTTTTGATACCTTGTGATCTTCTATTATATGGATTGCTAAGTATTTTAGCATCACAGGAATAGTGGATGAATTGATTTTATTAATTATTAAGTATTAATATTATTATTTTATGGTATTTGTGGAGTTGTGCCCCTTTCTTATGACCCTTTTCAATTTGGTTTGGCCCATGTTCTAGTAGCTTGACGGGTTATACCTGAAGATTTCTTACACTTACATATTACACCCTGAAGATTGCTTACACTTACATATTACACCCTGAACATTGCTTACACTTACATATTACACCCTGAACATTGCTTACACTTACATGTTACACCCTGAACATTGCTTACACTTACATGTTATACCTGAACATTGCTTACACTTACATGTTATACCCTGAACATTGCTTACACTTACATGTTACACCTGAACATTGCTTACACTTACATATTACACCCTGAACATTGCTTACACTTACATATTACACCCTGAACATTGCTTACACTTACATATTACACCCTGAACATTGCTTACACTTACATATTACACCCTGAACATTGCTTACACTTACATGTTATACCCTGAACATTGCTTACACTTACATGTTACACCCTCAACATTGCTTACACTTACATGTTATACCTGAACATTGCTTATACTAACATGTTTCACCGAACATGGCTTACACTTACATGTTATACCTGAACATTGCTTACACTTACATATTACACCCTGAACATTGCTTACACTTACATATTACACCCTGAACATTGCTCACACTTACATATTACACCCTGAACATTGCTTACACTTACATATTACACCCTGAACATTGCTTACACTTACATGTTACACCTGAACATTGCTTACACTTACATATTACACCCTGAACATTGCTTACACTTACATATTACACCCTGAGCATTGCTTACACTTACATGTTATACCTGAACATTGCTTATACTAACATGTTTCACCCGAACATGGCTTACACTTACATGTTATACCTGAACATTGCTTATACTAACATGTTTCACCCAAACATTGCTTACACATGTTAAAAATGCTTTTCTTACAGTATTCCAACACAGTAAGTTGTAAGTGAGTGCTTATATGTTTCCCCCAAACACTGAGGTCACATGTTGTGAGACCTCTTACAGTTTACACTGAAATACTGCTCTTACAAATTGTAAGTGGGTGCTTACATGTTACACCAGAACAATGTGCCTACAAGTCGTCCAAAAAAAACCCTCACCTGGTCCCTGCCATCAGCATGTTCACCATGGCTGAAGAGGAGATCTCTGTCATGGCCACCGCTTCCAAAGATTATGATGGTGCTGCCGCTGTGCTTGGGTGAAGAGACGAGGAGGCTCTTAGCGGCACTTAGAGTAGACGCTGTGATTGGCTATCGGCGCTGTAACAGAGCGCCTCAGTCGCTGTAGTAACCTGGCCGGCATTGATGAATGAGATGTATGTTGGGCATTCTAACACCAGTACAGCGCTGCAGGGAGCGAAAGGTAGCGCCAGCTCATTGCGACCGACTCTCAGAGCTCCACACAATATTCAACAAAAAAACAGACACAGCGTCGGCGCTCTAAAGCTGGGCGCAGTAGCATAGAGCGCCAGCCGCTGTGTGATTAAAGTCTGTTTTTGAACACATATCCACCAGTAACAAAGCGAAAACACATGGAATGACATTGTTATAACACTGTGACATTAACACTTTAGTGTCAGACCTGTAATGACAATTCTGCATAAAAATATAAAAAGTCCAAAAAGTTTCTAAAAGTGTTTGTTTGCAGCCAGGAGAGGTCACACAATGATTTCAGCAAAAAAAAAAAAAAAAACTGTCAAACACGCTGTTTAAACAAGAGCGAATGAACGGCCATTGAAATGTATGGGAGAGCGCCACTGAGCGAAAGTTAATTCTTGAACCTAGAGCGCCGGTGCTATACGCTGAGCCGCCTGTAATAATACATGTGACGCTACATGGCGCTGTTAGAGTTACTAATCAGATTCGCCATCATAAATGTGGTTTTGTGTACAGCGCCCGGCTTTCACCAGACGCTGCCTGCCGCTACGAGGCGCTACCTGGCGCTAGATCTTCTTAAATAACCCCCTTTGTTTCCTGTTTCTATACTCCTGGACAGTGAAGTTGCTGAACAAAAGGGGGCGCAAGCACCTGAGGTACCCTAGGGCAGCAAGGACACCAAATACAGCCCCACGTGTTAGTAATCTCAGCTCCTGCTCCCTATAGCAGCTGAAAGCAGAGCTTATAGTTCTCTACTGGCCCAAATTCATCCCCCAATAGTTCATAGGGGAGAGGGTCATACAGCAGAAAACCAAGTACATATAAACATATATATATAAGACTTTCATTAAAGTGGACTTTGACTATCCTGGGTTTTGTGTTTGCCCCCCGGGCACAGGGATGCTCTGCTGTGTGAAACCCCCAGGTCGCCCAATCTCACTCACCCTTCCTCAGTCCTACGGCACATGCGCAGCCTCTCGTCCAATCAGCGTGCTCGGATCCGCTCCCATACCTTCGTCCAAGAGCTTGCCTAATGCGAGCGTGCTGGAGCCGCATCCCCCGCTACCCTTTAGCAGGCAGCATGCGCGTGCCGGCCATTCACAAATGCCTGGTGTGGGCACGTGCCCTGCTAGAGGGATAGCGAGGATGCGGCTCAGTCATGCGCTTTTGGACCAGGAAAGAAGGTAAGTGTATGGGGCGACCTGGGGGGTTTCACACAGCGGGGCATCTTGATTTTGGATGCCCTGGGGGGAGGGAATCGAGCGGCCCAGGAATTTTATAGATTCCCAGGCTGATCGCCGTGGGTTTTGTTCCACTTTAAAGCTTTCATTTGACCAGTGGCCACTAGGGGGAGCAATAGCAGAGACTCTGAAGCAAGCACAAAACTCACCTTTCGGGTGGTCCTTGCATGGACCTTTCAGATAGACTGTGGCGGTAGTGCACCACAGACCACAAGGAGACCAGGGATGCAGTTGCCAGCCTTTCACTGTGCCAGAGCTAGTATTTATTTGCACAGCATACATTGCTGATTGCCCGAGAGTCGACGCATGCACCGCTGGACTTCTGGGAATGTGAGTTTTTACAGCATTTGGTAGGGTGTCACTCAGTGGGGCAACCCAAATTGGGATGCTCGAGCTAAGAGGACCAATTGCCAGTATAGTGACATTCCTGCTGATTGGTCCACCTTTACCAGCTGGGCAGAGTCTCTGCTGTATTACATTGTAACAGCCAGGCTTGTAGCTGGTGCTACAATTGTAACAAGCGGACTTATAAGGCTCTCCCTATCCCTCACACATCCAGATTTGGGATGCCCCACTATTTGAAAAACCCCAGGGATAACTCACAAAACTCACCTTTCGGGTGGTCCTCATGTGGACCTCTCAGATAGACTGGGGCGGGAGTGCGCCACAGACCACAAGGAGACCAGGGATGCAGTTGCTGCCTTTTCCCTGTGCCAGAGCTAGCATTTATATGTGTAAGAAATAGAGAATTCCTATGACATATAAAATATTAGAGATATAAGTTTTAAATATCTAAACTAGGTCTCCAAGTAGCTGCCCTAGCAGCTGGTAATTGAGCCTCTTAGATGCTAATTTGGTATCAACCCAGACAACTTGGCTGCAGTTGGGTGGACACAATACATTTGGGTGTATAAAGGATTCTTTACTATGTAATGTGAATGAAGAAGAAATCCTTTTGTGACTAGATGTGCTGTCTACAGGGAGGGGCTAGTCCTTTACAACAGGAAGTGAGGTGTCCGAGAAAGAGGTGGAGTAATATTTGGGCAGTTGAGAGAGGACCAAGTAGGAGAAAGGATGCGTGTGGTAACTATGAGCAAGTAATTTTAGGTCTAGTTGGCAATTGTAAATAGTAATAGTACATTTTAGGAATTGTTTTATGTCATTTATTAGTCCCTGTGATACCTATACTGTCTAGGAGGTAATGTAAGTGTTTATGCCCCAATGTTATATATATTTTGTAGTATTTTTACATATGTACTGCTGTCCTGTATCATAAGTCTGTGCACAATATAATCTTTTTATACACAATTATTGGTGTGATTCCTTTTGTCACCCACAACCTAGCACCTACAGTGAGCAGTTACTGTCATATTAATCATTAATATTTTTATTGATGTTTTTATAATAATAATTGTTTACATATGCACAGCATACATTGCTGATTGTCCGAGTCAACGCATGCACCGTGGGGCTGCTGGGAAGATGAGTTTTTACAGCAATGGTCAGGGTGTCACTCAGTGGGGCAATCCAGATTGGGATGCTCCAGCTAAGAGGAACAATTGCGAGGATAGTGACATTCCTAGCAATTGGTCCACTTTAACCAGCTGGGCAAAGTTTCTGCTGTTACCTTGTAAAATGCTGTCCAGGTTCCTGCTGTATTACATTGTAACAGCCAGGCTTATAGCTGGTGTTCCATTTGTAACAAGAGCCACACCCCGCTGAGTTACATATAGTTGCATGCTGCTTTTATGATGTAAACAGCTTATAGCTGGCTCACAGCTTTCTGCAATGTGTGAGTATTCTCTCCGTTTCTGTGTTATGATGGGGATATTACTCGGAGGAATTCCTCATCTGTATGCAGTGTTGGTGTGCTGTCTATACGTAGCACTTGGGGTCAGGGTCATCGGTTTTACAGGATGGAGGAAAGAGGCCAGTGCCTTGTTTTCCCCAGCTGCTGACATAAAACTGACCACTCCATGGGCCCACAAGTGCTGCCAAGGGCCCGGAATCACCTTCCCTCTATGGCAGGTACACTTCTGACTTATAGCCTGTTTTTTCCTCTGTGCTTGGAGCTAAAGAAGGGAGACAAGCGACATTTTTGTGATTTTATTTTTTACTTGTTAACTGTTAGGGGGTTAATGGTTGAATATTGCTGTTCAGGCTGTGGATTGTCAGGCGCGTGGGTCAGGGGAGCAGACTGAGCCAGTGAGAGCCGCCTCGTCATCTGCTTTGTGTCTCTGAGCCATTAGAAGCGTGTGATGTATCTCCCGGAACTCTGGAGCCTAATGTGTAACCGTATTACCCGGGAGCCGAGTTTATCTCCATCACACGTGGCTGACTCACCTCCCAGCCCGGGAAGACGACTCTCCCAACATCCTTAGCTCCACACGCCACCGCCGACTCTCCCCAGGAGAGCAACGCCTGTGACGTCTTTCTGGTTATTAATGGCGTGGAGCTGAAGTGCCTAAGATATGGCGGCTGTCATCCGCGTTTCTTTACGGCTTTATCATAAGGAGCGATACATCTCACACAGCTCCGAGGAGCGTCTCGTTTATCCAGGTCATGGAATAGCTGTAGTAATAAATCAAGGCAACCGCTGTTTTTTTTAAAGAGGTTTTTCTAGTGATCTGACTGGCTTTCCCAAATTGTTAAAGTGGAATGATCGATTCCCTCCCTCACTGTGCGAAACCCCTCAGGTCACCCCATACACTTAATTGCAAAAAAACACAGAGCTTCTATTGGTGAATCAAGGTTCCATTAAGTTCATCCCACCGCGCATGCTCCTCCACCGTGTGAGCCACCACCTATAGTGCTAGACTCTTATCGGATAGGTACCAGACAAAGCGTAGTGAAATCCCCACGGAATCAGGGAAACTCCACTGGATCAGATCCGATGATTCACAATCTCGACATCCACTTGGAACACACCAAGACTAGTTTTGCTCAAACAAGTGGTGGCGAAATGGCAAAAGCAAAAGAATGTACATAGTGCAGGACGCCCATAAGATAAGAACTCACATTTAATAAAGGTATTGTACTCACAAACAGCAGTAAAAATGGCGCAATCACATATACAAAAGTTCCACTTAAGAGAGGGTCGATCACACCCTTCACACCAGAAGTGCACATAAAGAACCAAGTGCATCCGACGCACGTTTCGCCGCCGCAGCAGCTTAAACATGGATCATACACTTACCTTGCTTCGCGGTCCAACGGTGCATGCACGGGCCGCGGCAGCATCCCCGCTATCCCTCTAGCAGGGCGCGTTCCCGCACCAGCCATTTGTGAACACCCGGCGCAGGCACACTCCCTGTTAGAGGGAAGCAGGGGATGCGGCCTCCAGCACACTCGGAGCCGAGCGCGCTGATTAGACGAGCAGTCGCGCATGCGCCGTAGGACCGGGATAAGGTGAGTTTCCTCAGGCGATCTGAGGGGTTTCACGTAGCAGGGAACCCCCCGATTGGGGTGCCCCGGGGGAAAGGACCAAAACCCAGGATAGTCAAAATATAACAGCTTTTCCAGTCGCCTTGATTTATCACTGCAGATATGCTAATCTATTTAGAACCACTAATTTGGGGTCTTAAACTGGACCTTCAGTATCATTTAATGAAAAGCCCAAACCCTTTAAAAAAACTATTCCTCTGCATTTAAAATTAATATACCTTACGTTTTTAGTCACTTTCTTATTATTCTTTCCCCCACTGGGTTGCAACTCTGCTCAGCACTCTAGGATACGGGCGCCGCCATCTTGCCTCAGAAGCATCACATACTGAGGAGAGGAGAGGGGGGCAGGTTATAGCTGTGCTTTGCACAGACAGAGCAGAGCTGGGGTCAGGAAAAGAACAGCAATCCCAGAATGCAGATGGGCAAAGTCAGAAGACAGCCTAAAACTCCATCATGTTTAAATGCTCAGAAAAAGCAGTAGATTCAGATAGCATGATTTTTTAATGTGGGTATACAAGATAGGGTGAAGGTCTGGATTAATGTGGGCAGTATGTACAGGGGGGGAAGATATAAGATATTCTCTTATTTAGGGTGAAGGTCTGGTTTCATTCCCCCACATACTCATCAATTGTATCTCTATTCAATTCAACCTGTCATTTGATATTCCAATCAAATGAAAATCGTTATTTTTTTTTTTTTTACTATCCTTTGAATTGATTAAAAGATAAATGATCAGAAATGTTGTAAGATTTGCTTTATGTGCATTGGACCTGGACCCTCCTTGGCACAAAGTTGGCCAATCAAAAAACAGAAAATGGTCAACTCCATTCCCAGCCCCAGGGCATCCCAATAAAAGAAAGCCCAAAACTGGTAAGAACTACTAACCGGGTTCCTGGCACTCTTGCCCCCCTGTGACCACTGGTGGCCAATAGGGTTCATTGGGTAGGTGATTGTCTAATTAGTCGGTGGCGGTCACATGATTGCAGGGGCATCCCCCTCCAGTAATGAAGCCCGGAGCCAGTGAGTATTTCTGCCCTATTTCAGACTTTCTTTTACTTTTACAGAGGAGCATCCCAAATTGGTTTTGTAGGAGTGAGCTGTTCCTGTGCCAGCAATGATGTGACCTGCCCCAAGCAAAGCTCCTGCCCGCTAATAATCCATCACAAACTGCTAAACAGCGCCACCTGATGGACCCATCTATATATATATATATATATATATATATATATATATATATATATCTTATATATTCTATACATTTTGACTATCCTGGGTTTTGGTCCTTTCCCCCGGGGCACCCCGATCGGGGATGCCCCGTTGTGTGAAACCCCCCAGATCGCCTAAGGCTACTTACCTCTTCCCGGTCCTACGGCGCATGAGCGGCTGATGGCCGCATCCTCCGCGCCCATTTATTCACAAATGGCTGGCGCAGGCACGCACCCTGTTAGAGGGATAGCAGGGATGCGGCCGCAGCTCGCACATGCGCCGTTGGACCGGCAAAAAAGGTAATGGGGCGACCTGGGGGGTTTCACACAGCTGGGCATCACGATTTTGGATGCCCCGGAGGGAGAGAATCGATCAGCTCGTGGGTTTTGGTCCACTTTAATTACAGCCTGAAAAAAGGGGCTAAATACTTACCCTTCCCCAGTGGCAACTACATTTGGTCTATGTTCTTGTGCCACTCTTGCATTCCCTGCTCCACTGTTGGTGCCCTGTGAACGCCATTGCTTACCATTGGTCACATGGGACCTCCGACCTGGTAAGTTATTTTGCCTGATTTTGAAATTGGTTTTAACTTGTAAGGCCCTTTCACACCTATACACTTGCAGTAAATACATTGTATGCTGCTTTTGTTCCCGATTCCGTTTTGAAGACTTTTGTGTTGTGTTTTGTTTTATTGACAAAATAATAAAAAAAAATGACATGGGTTATATTTTTTTAGTTAAATTGCAACACAAAGAGGGAGACGCCCGGCCCTAGAGACTTCTAGACTCCTCTTAAAGCTGAATGAGGAATGATCTGACAGGGAGTTTGGACAACTTGACTGAAGTCTTATTATGAATGTTGGACTAGAAAATGCTGTTAATTTATTTTAAGTGATTCGAGATGTAATAAAATGTGATTACAGGCTATATACCAAGAGATATCGAAAGAAGATTGAAGTGGACTAAAACCCCAGGTTTTGGTTCGTACCCTTGGGGCATCCAACTGGTCACCCATAGCGCAGGCACAAAGGGAAAGTGATCTGTCCAGTACGATACTATTAAAAATTAAAGGACTGTCCAGGAGCTTACCCCGTTATAGCTACCCTCTCCCTCCCTGTAACCTCACAGCAGCACCTGGAAGCAGAAAATTACATTGACTTTTAACACTCCCCCTGATTCCCCTAGAAGTAGACTACCAATCATAGGGCTTGACTGGCTGCCTGTGTATTGTAGCATTGTGATTAGGCTGCTGATTTAAACACGCTGCCTGCTATTGTACTGGAGAGTGGCCTGAGCATATGTAGTTATTATTATTATTTTTTATTTATATAGCGCCATCATCTTCCGTAGTGCTTTACAAAGTAGTAATTACAGACAGGGTAAAAACATATGGTACATATACTATTTCAAATGCACTTTTACAGATTTGACAGTGGATATTCTGAGTACAAGATACAATAGGGGAGAGAGCCCTGCCCTTGCGAGCTTACAGTCTAAAGGATGAGGGGTGAAGACGAGGGGGAAGGATCACAAACAGTCAGTAGTGAGCTTTGTGGCATGTGCCCTTTAGAAGATTGGTTAGGCCAGATTATATGCTTGTCTGAATAAGTGAGTTTTGAGGGCGCCTTTGAAGGTTTTGAGGGTTGTGGAGTGGCGGATTGGGTGGGGGAGCGCATTCCAGAAGATTGAAGTTGCACGTGAGAAGTCCTGGAGGCGGGCGTGAGAGGAGGTGACCAGGGTGAGGACAGGAGAAGGTCAGCAGCAGAGCGGAGGCTGTGTCTAGGTTGATATTGTTGGATGTAGATGTAGGGAGGGGCCTGGTTGGAGAGAGCTTTGTAGGCGAGAGTTAGAGATTTGAACAGGATTCGCTGTGGGACTGGCAGCCAGTGCAGGGATTGGCAGAGAGGAGCAGAACTGGAGGAGCGAGAGGAGAGATGGATGAGGCGAGCAGCAGAGTTCAGGATAGATTGGAGGGGTGCCAGTCTGTTAGTTGGTAAGCCACAAAGAAGGATGTTGCAGTAATCCAGTCGGGATATGACCAGGGAATGCACTAGCATTTTAGTGGTGTCAGGTGAGAGGAAGGGACGGATGCGTGACATGTTTTTAAGTTGGAGGCGACAGGAGGTGGCCAGGGAGTCAATATGTGGTTTGAAAGAGAGAGTCCAGAGTAACTCCCAGGCACCAAGCTTGGGGAGTTGCTGTTATTGTGTAATTGTTGACAGAAATAGATGTGTTAGAGAGGGGAGGGGAGTTAGATGGTGGGAAAATGACCAGTTCTGTCTTGTCCATGTTTAGCTTGAGGTAGCGAGTTGACATGAATGAAGAAATAGCTGAGAGGCAGTTGGGGAGGCGAGAGAGGAGAGAGGAGAGATTGGGGCCTGAGAGATATATCTGAGTGTCATCCGCATAGAAGTGGTATCGGAAGCCTAGTGAAGTTATAAGTTTGCCAAGGCCATAGGTGTAGACTGAGAAAAGTAAGGGGCCTAGGACAGAACCTTGCGGCACACCAACAGAAAGGGAACGTGAGGATGAGACTGTGTTAGAATAGGATACACTGAATGATCTGTCAGAGAGGTAAGAGGTGAGCCAAGAGAGTGCAAGACCTTGAACCCCAAGACAGGAGAGAATATCAAGAAGCAGAGAGTGGTCGACAGTGTCAAAGGCTGAGGAGAGGTCAAGAAGGATGGAGTAGTGACCTTTGCTTTTGGCAGTGAGCAGATCATTGGTGACTTTGGTGAGGGCCGTTTCAGTGGATTGGTTACGGCGGAATCCTAATTGTAAGGGGTCAAGTAAGTTGTTAGTGGATAAGTATTGTGACAGTTCTGAGTGGACATGTTGTTCAAGAAGTTTGGAGGAGAAAGGGAGTAGCGAGATAGGCCGGTAGCTGGAGAGGGCAGAGGGGTCGAGAGAGGGTTTCTTGATTATCGGAGTAATAACTGCATGTTTGTAGGAAGAAGGAAAGGTGCCAGTGGAGAGAGAAAGGTTGAATATGGATGTTAAGGCTGGAGTGAGGGATGGAGACAGTTGAGGAATAAGGTGGGATGGAATAGGATCGAGGGAGCAGGTAGTCAGGTGGGCCCTAGAAATGAGGGAGGTTAGTCCAAGCTTAGTTATTGGAGTGAAGAAAGTAAGAGAGTAAGGCAGGGGGATTGTTTGAAGTGGTGAGGGATTATGAGGGTCAAAGCCAAGTCGAATGTTGTCATTTTTTTCTTTGAAGAATGTAGAAAATTCTTCTGCTGTTATTTGGGAGGTTGGGGAGGAGGTGGTGGGTGGAGTAGGTGACTGAAAGTGTTAAAGAGTTGTTTGGGATTCCGGGCTTGTGCAGAAATCAGTGAAGAGAAATATGCTTGCTTAGCAGATGAAAGGGCCGTTCTGAGTTCCTGAAGGGCTTGTTTATAGAATAGAAAGTCATGATTGGCTTTGGTTTTCCTCCATTGCCATTCAGCAGCTCGAGACAGCTGTTTCAATCTGGTTGTGCTTGCATTTAGCCAGGGTTGGGGGGTTTTGGTGTGGGGACGGAGTCCAGAGCTGAGGAGAGAGTATTATGGTAGTGTGATGATGCAGCATCTATGTCCGTGAATGAGGTCAAGGTCTGAAGCGGTTGAAGTGAGGCAGATAGGGACCGAAGATCTAGGTTTCTTAAGTTCCTGCGTTGAGTTGTGGGTTTGTGTGGAGGGGGGTTGCAGGCATTGGAGAGAGGGTCATAGTCAGCAGATTATGGTCAGAGAGGGGGAGCAATGAGGATGAGAGGTTTGATACAGAGCAGAGGTTAGAGAAGAGGAGGTCAATTGTGTGGCCGTCTTTGTGGGTGGGTGCAGTAGACCATTGCTTGAGGCCGAAAGATGAGGTTAGTGACAGTAGTCTGGTGGCAGCAGGGTTGCTAGTGTCAACAGATATGTTGAAGTCACCCATGATGATTGCCGGGATGTCTGTGGACAGAAACTGAAGGAGCCAGGTAGAAAAGTGGTAGAAGAAAAGAGTAGTAGTTCCAGGAGGGCGGTAGATGACTGCGATTTTCAGGTTACAGGGAGAATATAAGCAGACACAGTGAACTTCAAAAGATGAGAAGGATAGAGATGGCAAGGCAGGGAGTGGGTTAAAGGAGCAGAGTTTGGATTGAAGGTTGCCGACACCCCCACCCTGTTTGTTGTTGGATCTAGGGGTGTGGCTGAGATGTAGTCCCCCATGTGAGAGGGCAGCGGGTGAAGCTGTGTCTGATGGGGTAAGCCATGTTTCTGTGAATCCCATGAAGTTAAAAGAGTTGGAGAGAAACAGGTCGTGAATATAGGTGAGTTTATTGCGCACTGAGCGTGCATTCCACAGTGCGCAGGTGACTGTGGTGGGAAGGGGTGGGGAGGGAGTAAGATGAATCAGATTAGATGGGTTGCGTGTGTATCCAGGTTTAACACGGTTGCAGACTTTTGGCTTTAATGAAAAATGAATAGTTCTGAAGGAGGGGGGTGGAGAGAGGGGGCCTGGATTAGGGCTGATGTCACCGGCGGCAAATAAGAGTAAAAGGAGAGAGAAGAGATGGTTGTGGCTTTTGAGGGTGGAATAATGTGTCTGGTGCTTGGATATAGAGGGGGTGTGTGATTTTGCCAAAGAAAGGAATTCGTGAGCAGAGAGGTAGGGGGAGGAGAGCAGAGAGGGGGAGATATATAGGGACAGGAGGGTACTGTGAGCCTAGGATTCTGAGGGTAAGAGGAAGCAGTGTGATGAGGTAGAAAGTAATCATTTTAGCTGATGCTAGGCTATTCAGACAAGCAGAATCCGGTGAATTCAGGTTAAATTCGCTGCAGACTTAGGAGTCAGGGGAAGAGATTGACAGCTTGATATATAGTCTAAAAAGTTTCTGTAAAATATTTAAACAGGATTTAAGATATGATGACAGGTGACTTTGTTTATAGTGGTTTCCCCAATGAGAGTCTATTGGATGCTCCCCAATGAGATCCTATTGGATATTTACCAATGAGAGCATATCGGATGTTCCCCAATGAGAGCCGATTGTATGTTCCCCAATGAGAGCATAATGGATATTTACCAATGAGAGCCTATTGGATGTTTACCATTGAGAACCTATTGGATGTTCCCCAATGAGATCCTATTGGATGTTCCCCAATGAGATCCTATTGGATGTGACATACGCTCTGTCTTTTGGATGTCATCACTATTCAGTTGCCCACCGGGTCATTCACTGGCCTTTTCTTAATTAGGTCATTGTAGTTTGGATTGTATTATAAACTGCCTTTGTGTTAATTGATTACGTCACAGGCAATGGCATTGTTCTGATTGAGTGTATTACAGACGCCTATTGTTTTGCTGATTGCGTCACCGGCAGAGTTGGTCTGTGTATTTGTCATGAGGTCCACGGGGGAGGTCCCATTGCATGGAGACTTGTGTATATAAGGCCTAGAGTGGCACTAATAAAAACACTTCACCTTCACCCTCAATACTGAGTTCTGTCTCTTATTGGGGGAAACGCTATATTACAATTCACTAGCCCTTGTAAGGGCTGTTCCTGTTTCCTCACGGACGACTCTGGAATTCCAGCAGCACCTCTTACGATTGGGAAAAGGACGTCTCGGGCGGTGAAGCCCTCCGGCGATAAGGGTTATCGCTACATTGGATATTTACCAATGAGAGCATATTGGATGTTCCCCAATGAGATCCTATTGGATATTTACCAATGAAAGCCTTTCAGATGTTCCCTAACAGAATCCTATTGACCAATGAGAGCATTTTGGATGTTTCCCAATGAAAGCCTATTGGATGTTCCTTAATGAGAGCCTTTTGGATGTTCCCGAATGAGAGCCTATTGGATGCTCCCCAAAGAGATTCTATTGTATATTTACCCAATGAGAGCCTTTTGGGTGTTCCCCAAAGAGATTATATTGTATATTTACCCAATGAGAGCCTTTTGGATGTTCCCCAATAAGAGCCCATTGGATGTTCCCCAATGAGAGCATTTTGGATATTTACCAATGAGAGCATATTGTATGTTCCCCAATGAGATCCTATTGGATATTTACCAATGAGAGCCTTTTGGATGTTCCCCAATGAGAGCATATTGGATGTTTCCCAATGAGATCCTATTGGATATTTGCCAATGAGAGTCTTTCAGATGTTCCCTAACAGGATCCTATTGACCAATGAGAGCATCCCCAAAGAGATTCTATTGTATATTTACCCAATGAGAGCCTTTTGGATGTTCCCCAATGAGAGTATATTGGATATTTACCAATGAGAGCATATTGGATGTTCTCCAATGAGATCCTATTGGATATTTACCAATGAGAGCCTTTCAGATGTTCCCTAACAGGATCCTATTGACCAATGAGAGCATCCCCAAAGAGATTCTATTGTATATTTACCCAATGAGAGTCCATTGGATGTTCCCCAATGAGAGCCCATTGGATGTTCCCCAATGAGAGCATATTGGATATTTACCATTGAGAGCCTATTGGATGTTCCCCAATGAGAGCCTTTTGGATGTTCCCCAATGAGAGCCCATGGGATGTTCCCCAATGAGAGCCCATGGGATGTTCCCCAATGAGAGCCTTTTGGATGTTCCCCAATGAAAGCCCATTGGATGTTCCCCAATGAGAGCATATCGGATATTTACCAATGAGAGCCCATTGGATGTTACCCAATGAGAGCCTGTTGGATGTTATGCAATGAGAGCATATTGAATATTTACCAATGAGAGCATATTAGATATTTGCCAATGAGAGCCTATTGGATGTTCTCTGTGACCCAACAATTGGAGGTCCCCTGGGAGATGGGAAGACCACCCGACGTTGGATCCTGATGAGCTTTTTTTTTTTTTGGGGGGGGGGGGGGCTGTAAACTGGAGAAAATGCCATAGAATCTATAGGGGTGGTGGTCAGCAGGCAGAGAAGTCAGATTCTATGTGCTTGGCCGTTGAAGGGTTAAAGCTGAATAAGAAAATGATTGCTGACAACTTGTAATTCAGTTTTTTTTCTGACCTTTGGACTAGCAAACGCTGATAATGTAATTTATAGTTTATCGAAATATAATAAAAGAGCATGAAGGCCAAGACAAAAGAACAGGAAATCCTCCTAACGCTCAGGATGTCCTTGTATTTCACTAATGAAGCCACATCATTTGGTTTTCTAAGGTTAAAGGAGCACTATAACGGAAAATTATAGCTGATAAATTTTACAATCTATATAAATATGCTGAATGATTTGTTTTTATTTTATTTTAACAGAAGAAAAAGGAAATCAGGGGTGACAGGCTCTGGTTTTCAGGCGATATTAGGGGGGGGGGGGGGGAAGTGGGGAGTCTAATGAGGCCATTATCACAGGAGGTAGACAGGATACCCAACGTTCCAAGGAAGGTAGCTGGTTGCAAAATAATAAATAAAATACCCAGGGAGATCCTAGTGTATTACTACGGTGCTCTGCCCTAAACCCTGATAGGGGGCACCCATGAACCAAACTCACAAACTGCAAAAACACACATACATACACCTGGTTCCTAAAGGAACCAGGTGTATGTATGTGTGTTTTTGAAGGTAGCTGGTTGCTATGGGCAACAGCCCCACTTTTCTGGGTTTCCTTGTGAATGACTCCAGTAGGTTCATGGATTGGTTATCACAGAAACACACCTGCAGGTCACAGCAACAATCAGACACCGGTCACGTTTATTAGATGTTAATTTATACAATAGAGACTTTTTCTCATCAGCTAGGAAACATTTCACCAAAATAGAACATTTAAAGAAACATTTACAAAAATCTGAATAAATAGGTCCTATACAGATTCCCCATGTGTTGATGTTGAAGAACTACAAATCCCAGCATGACTGCCATCAGTGTTTAAGAACACTGGTTCTCAACCTGCAGTACATGTAATGTAGCAGCTACAGGGACGTTGGGGGTGCACCAACAACAGAAGTCTGATGGGTCTATTGTATATTCATTATTGCCTTTTTGCTTTAAAAGTGCTATGAGCCTTTGGTCACATTTTGAATGGATCCCCTCTTTGGGAGGACTCTGTTGGAACATCTGGTCTCTGGGGGGATCTTACATATTGTCCCATATAACCTCCGCTCCCCTCACCCCTACCTATCTCTATCCACCACTTCTTATACCATCTCGTCTCTGCTCATGCCACCTCTCCTCTTCCTGCCTCCCCCTGCGTTACCTTTGCCCACACCTTCTCACCTCACCTTTGCATAAACATAAAGCTATGTGCAGCTTACATTTTTTGAGACCCCTTGAAGTGGAACAATATGACAATGTGGGCCCATAACCAAAAAAGATTGGGCACCTCTGCTAGGGGGTTACTTGGAGGGGCCAGGTAAGTGTTTATTATTTACCCCCATCCTGCCTTAGTGCTAGAAGGAGGCAAGGCAGGGGGAATTAAAAGAAAAATGGGCAGAGCAAGCACATCGAGCAAGGATACTGCTCATGAATGCACCATGGGATTGAGCGATATAGAAGGGTTTCACACTGTGGGGCAACCTGAACCTTTTAGTTTTTAGGACAGGGACACCCAGATTTTGCAACTAATTTCAAGGGCGTGCCCTGCATTAGGGAGATAATGGCTTAATAGATACAAACATGTGCAGTATCCGTAGCTTATCCAGTAGGAGACATGCTTCACTAATGTGCGCAGCTACTTCCTGTCCCCCACCATAAAGGGCCTGGTTTTGGATTCCCAATGCTCTTTAAACCGGACCTTCACCATGATTTAATGAAAAGCCCAAACTCTTAAAAAACAATTCCTCAGCATCTAAAATTAATATATTTTACATGTTTAGTCACTAATTTATTATACTTTCCCCCACTGGGCTGCAACTCTGTTCGGGAATTTAGGATACGGGCGCCGCCATCTTGACTCGGAAGCATCACACTTACTGAGGAGAGGAGAGTGGGATAAGGTACAGGGGGGCGGGTTATAGCTGTGCTTTGCTCAGACAGAGCAGAGCTGGGGTCAGGGAAAGGTCAGCAGTCCCAGAATGCAGAGCAGCACAGTCACTTCCTGTTTGCAGGCACTTCCTGTTTGCAGGCTGCCTGCAAAAATGGCAGCTTCCATAAGCCGCCATCTTGGATGTTTAAAGGCTTATAAAATGCAGTAGATGCAGGTGGGATGATTTTTAATGTGAGCAATCTGTATGTACAGGGTGTGGGAAACATATAAGATAGACTCTTATTTAGAGTGAAGGTCCGCTTTAACTGTATAGGCGTCTCAAATTGGAGAACAGTGTTAAAAGGGACAAAGTCATTTTTGACTGTTGGTCTGCTTCAAGGCAATGAGTTACAGCGGGACAAAAAAAAGATTTCCCCGGCACTCCATCAAGTCGGTCAGCAAAAGGGAGGCTGAAGTAAAAGCCCCTATCTATCCGCAGCAGCCATTTACACTACATGTGGAGGCCAGACACCCTCAGGGTAATTCTACTTGAATCAATGGAGATTTGATTCCAAACCCATAGACGTTAGAGGATCTAGTCGGTAGGCATTTTTCCTCAAACATAATGTAGTGATAATTGTGGTGGTAGGGTGTACATGTTTTCCCTTCCTAGCTTTAGTCTCCTAACCTCAGCGGGGGAGGGTCCCGTCATTTTCCATTCATTAAAACCAATGGCTCTACTTGTTTCAGGCTCTATTCACACATATCCGCTTGCACTACATTGGGCTATGCAGTCACAACGCAAGGGAAAATGCTGCCTATTATTTCTAATGTGCCAGTTCGCATATAAATACTGCTTATATATGTGAACTGGCCCATTAGAAATAATAGGCAGAATTTTCCCTTTGCCCAACGCTTGTGCTCTGCATTTGCATTGCATCGCCATATACGTCTGTGGAGCTGCATTTGCGCTGCATTTGAAACACAGCATGCCATGATTTTCCAATGCAAATGGTTAGGTGTGAAAGGGGCCTTAAAGTGGAACAAAACTCACGGCAATAGGTCTGGGCCGATCGAATCCCCTCCCATCCCCCAGGGCATCCAGAATCGTGAACCCCCCCCCCCCAGGTCGCCCCATGACCGACATCGACGCGCTCCCTGTTAGAGGGAAGCGTGGGATGCGGCCGCCAGCGTGCTCGGAGCTGCTGGCTTAGACGAAGCCTTAGACGATGTGATGTCAGCAGCTCCGAGTGCGCCGATTGGATGAGCGGTCTTGCATGCGCCGTAGGACCGGGAAAGGTGAGTTGGGCTTGGCGATCTGGGGGTTCTTCACACAGCGGGGGAAAGGACCAAAACCCAGAATAGTCAAAATCCTGGGTTTTGGTTCACTTTAAGCTCACATGTATATTCATGATAGGGCATCTACTTCAACAGCAGCCACAGGGACGTGTTAGGCCCCTTTCACACCTCGCCGCTTGCGTTGGAAAAGTCCTGCATGTTGCGTTTTCAATGCAATGCAAATGCAGCACCATAGAAGTCTATGGCAACTCAAATGCAACACAGCTCAGTGCAGAAACAAAAGCACAGCAGTATGAAAGGAGCCTTACGCTCTCTTCCCACCCTGAAAGCATGTATGTTTCTTGAAGCTCACCTTTCAACCCTACAAATAATTGCTTTGCATTGAGGCTTCATTATTATAAAGAATTATTCACATTACCAGCAGTTGGATTCTGAGGCACTGTAACAATAGCTGGCACAAAACTCTATTATTAATACAATAAATTAATCATTACTATAGACTGCTAATAACCCATAACTGCTCCAGGCCATATGATGACCAGCTGTGCTAAGCATAAGAACATTCATAATAAAGAGATCTTAAAGTGGACCCACATAACAGGGGAGCCTTAGGACCTTTGCAGCTCAAAGCAGGGATATGCATTGGCTGACTTGACTTTAGCTCCGCTTTAAAAAAAGGAAAAATAGAAACTCTGTCCCTAACTGTCTTTCCTTTGACAACCCAAAGCTGACCATCAGGTCCTTTCCCCAAGGGCTGCCAAGACTCCAGTATGGTACCTGCGACTGAGGGGGGCCCAGACACTGGCTGGGCAGACCTAACCCGATTTCTACACTGTGGCTGCCATAGTATTGCGGCTGCAGGCTCCTCGCGCCCATTGCAGAGTTCAAATTAGGGTATGAGACACCAAAACACAATACCGGCGCTATAGAGTCTGGGCCCTTTCATAACCTATACGCAATGGCTGGGGGCCCCTAGTCTGAACCGGGCGCAAGGCAATCAGGCTCGCCCAAGTATTTAGACTATATAGAAAACATTTAAACTAAGGGCCCGGCCATCACTTTATAGGTTATGGTGGAGCCCAGGCACATGGGCATGGAGCAAACTAGGGCCCCAGCCATGACATATTGATTACTGGGGAGCCAGAATTTTTTTTAATGGCGGCCCTGCATCCCCATTTAGCATAGTTACCACTTCCAGCACCCGACCTCCGTAAGCAGGGGGACTAGAAGCATAGACTCATATTGGAGAAAGTGTAAAAAAAACAGGCAGTGAGTGCTGCAGTTTCTGGTCCCTCATCTTTAGAAAAGTGCTGCTCCTGTGCCGTAAGAATTGGTTTTATCAGCAGAGGTATGTTATTAAAACGGGACAAAACCCAGCAGCCCCATGGGATGGCCCGCTGTGTGAAACCCCCCAGTCGCCCATAAACACTAAACTTTCCCCACTCCAATGCATATGCAGACTTTTGTCCAATGAGAGCCGGCCGCTTTGACTATGTCATTCGGAAGACGGCTCTCATTGCTTTCAATGTGGAGCGCGCTCTGCCGCATCCCCAGCGTCATGTGAGCGCTCTTGTCCCAGCCACTCAGATTGGCTGGGGTGGGAGGTCGCACGCTGCCGCATCCCCCACTTTCCTACTACGGGATGCTCCCCATTCAAGTTATCCTTTTGCCAAACAGAGAAAACGCAAAAAAAGGGGTAAACAGAGAAAACGGCTCTCACTGGCTGAGCGCCCGCGTCGCCGGATCGCGACAGAGGTGCGTTGTTTAGGGCTTTTTGTGGGATTTCACACATCACGACATCCCCAATCAGGATTCCCCTAGGAACGGAACAAAACCCAGGAAAGTAAAGATCTTTAAAACCGACCCAGCAGGTCCCGGTGATCGGCAGTCGCTGCAAGCCAATCTCATCTTTCTAGTGAGCGGCCTATCAGCATGGTCCGGATTTATTTTACAAAATGTCAAGACAAAACGAAAAAAAAAAAAAAAAAATAATAATAAAGTACTATAATCAAATACTGGAACCCACATATAAAAACAAAATATATCATCAATCGCAGGATCCATCCTTCCAGCCATCGCGCCACCTCTCGTCCACTTTGGAACAGTCAAACTCAGCCTTGCCCAGCTTCCTGTTGACATCATTGTGCAGCATACACATCCACTGCGAGAGGCCGTGCCGGCTGCTGGTGTCGGGCTGGGTGCTGGTAAGCCTGGAAGCAGGAAGCAAAGCAATTAGAGCTTGCCACCACACCAGTGACAGCTTATAGAAGAGTGATAAAGCCTTAACCCCTTAAGTGCCAGACTATGTTTCACTATTTTGCGCTACACATGTTCAACCTTGAATTTTTGAAGGGATTTCCCAAAATTATATATTGTTTTTTTCAGCAGAGCTTGGGATTCAACATAAAAGGTCTTGTTTGGCCTTTTTTAGTGGATTCTCAATACTTTTGGGTGAAATATGTGCAAAAAAAAAAAAAAGTAAAAAAAAATATATTTTATGCAATTTGTAGTGTTTTTTTGTAATAAAAAATGTTTGTCAAAATTTTATTGCGTGAGAAACCCCAATTTCTCCCGGTCACAGTGGTACCACATATGTATAGGCAGACACCCTTTCCTGGCCAAAAAGACTCCCCCAAACTGAAACAGAGCTTTAGGAGATTTTCAGATAAAATACAACTGTGATATGCGCACCTTGCAGATTTTCCAGAAAAACAACCCTTTACATTTGAAATATGTAAATTATATATTCTCTGGAAGTACACACCTCAAGCTTTCTAGGCGTACCAGGCTTGTTTATGTGGGCGTAGTTTTCTGGAAGTAATCCCTCAATCAATTCTTTGGTTGCACAGAGCTTCCCTAAAAAAGAATAAAAAGGAAGAATGAAAGCCACATTTTCCTAAAAAAAATATATATATGCAAACAAGAAAAAACAAGTAAAATCTGAAAAAGCAACATCCTCCGAACAGAACAAAGTAAAGAACACCCCAAAAAAAAAGCATGTGCGTAACGGTAATTTTACTTGAAAATTTCAGCTCTGCAGACAAAGTGCGCACCTTGCAATTTTTCAACCAAAACAACCCTTTACATTCGGAATATCCCCCATAAACCATATATTGCCTGAAGTACACATGTTAAGCTTTCTAAGCGTACCCAGCTTGTTGTAGTGGGCTTATCTTTCTGGAAGTAATCCCGCAAAGAATTCTAAGGTTGCACAGGGTTTCCCTAAAAAAAAATGTATAAAAAAGCTGAATAAAAAACATGTTTTCCTAAAATATCAATATTCAAACAAGAAAAAGGGCTTTAACATGAAATGTCTTGTTTGTAACTTTTCTACTGTTTTTTAAAAAAATTGCGTTAAAATTGACGTCACCTGGTCCCGCCCCTAACAGCCACAAACCAGGAAGTGAGGGAGAGGGCGATTTCTCGCCCTCACCATGGAAGAGCCCGGGGGGGCGACCGGAGGCCCCCCCGGTGAAGAGGAGACCCCGCGGGAGGGATCGCGGCCACAGGTGAGTAAAATGAATACGTTTTTAGTCTGTTAATTATTATTCCTTCCCCCACTAGGCTGCAGGGGGCGGGATTATAGCTGTGCTTTTCACAGACAGAGCAGAGCTGGGGTCAGGAAAAGGACAGCAATCCCAGAATGCAGAGCGGCATATTCAGAAGATACCACGTGCCGCCATCTTGGATGTTAAAAGGTTAAAAAAAATGCAATAGGTGCAAGTAGGATGACTTTTAATATGGGCATTTTAAATGTAAAGGGTTGTTTTTCTTGAAAAGCTGCAAGGTGCGCATAGCAGTTGTATATTATCTGAAAATCTCCTAAAGCGCTGTTTCAGTGTGCAGGAGTCTGCTGGGCAGGAAACGGTGTCTACCAATACATATGTGGTACCGCTGTAACCAGGAGAAATGGGTTTCTTACACACATCATAAAATACACTACAAATTGTAAAAAAATATTTTTCAACATTTTTTGTGCCTATTTCACCCAATAAAACAAGGGCAAACAAGACATTTTATTTTAAAGCCTAGATTCTGCTGAAAAAAACAATGCATCATTTTCCTGGGAAATCCCTTCAAAAATCACAGTTGAAAATGTATAGAAAAAAAATGGTCTGGCAATAGAGGGTGACAAAATCTACAGGTAGGCTGGCACTTAAAGAGGAAGTAAGGTCAGCCAGTGTTCACCACTTCCTCATTCGCTGTATGGCTGGAATTCACGTGACTGCCAGTGACCAGCTGTGTTTTCCGTGTGGGCTTGCACATAAAACCTGAATGGTTGCTGGCAGTCACTTGATTGGCTGCCATACAAGTGAGTGAGTAAGTGGTGACTCTACTTTACTTCCTCTATCACGCTTGCCCTTCCATGTTTTTGAGCTGCGGCCACTGCATCGTCACATCCCCTTCTCCTCCTGTGACCAATTAGGTTTGCCGAACAAGTGATCACATGGGATAAGAGGGTGGTGCAGGAACGCAAATTAGGCGAGTAATCCTAACCAAAGTCGGCCTTCCGAGAGGAATCCTTAATCCGGTTGCCTCTGGGAGGGATGTAATTACAGTTAGGTCAAACACCGTGATAAATAGACACCTCTACTAGGGTCAGTCACAGTGACTTACTTAGGCCCACTTCATTTACTATAATGAAGGGGGAGGGCAAGGCCTGGCACAACCCCTCCATTGCCGTAAATGGAGTGTGTGTGTGTGTGTGTGTGTAGAACAGGCCTGCAAGCTTCAGGACCTCATCTCAGAACCCCGTAAGTTTTTTTTAACCAGACTAGGACAGAAAGCCTACCCATGTTGCGCCTTTACAAAAGAAATCTGGTGAACATGTGCTAGAGACATTATATTATGAGCTCGTCTAATGGTTCAATATGAGAGACTATGTACAATTCAAAGTTCTTACAAAAATTTAAAATCACCTCTCTCTCAGGTCCTCGGCACACTCGTCACAGGGATAAAATTTGGAAAATAAGTTAATGAAGCTTTTCATTTCCCTCTGCTGGCCAGTGCTGGGGTGGTCCGGGTAATAGGCCGCCATGGTGTGCAGGAATGACCACGTGCTCCGGCCCAGCTCTTCCCGATCCAGCGGACACTCAGGTGGAAGCTCCTTGTCCTCGATCTCTACTTCCTGAAAGCAAAACAGATCTGTTTAGATTTTCTTGTTCCGACACATAAGGGCTGATTCAGCACCATGAGAATTTTTTTCCCCCCGTTGTTTGTGAGAAAAAAAACCCAGTTTTTTTTTTACCCGTATTGGTATTTCCAATAGCCCTCCAGGACGGCTAACCACTCACTTCCTCCCCCCTAAACATCGAAACATAAACTGAGTATTAAAGCCCCACCCCTTCCCCTCAGTGTTTTTAGGCAAGTATACAGAAAAAATCTAAGACCCAAAGGGAAAAAGACAGGAAAGTAGTAACACCTGTGCAACCAAGCCAAAATAGATAGCCACAGAAGGCAAGCAAACAGTGTCCTACATCGGGGTGGGCAGACTGCCTGAAGAACCATCCTGAAATTCTGCCGGTCGCGCTTCCACAAGTCCACCTTGGAAGTCCTCAGGAAGGTGTGTGGTTAAGACCAGGTGGCGGCCTTACATATATCCTCCAATTAGATGCCACCATTATAAGCCCAAGAAGCTTCGGTAATGACGGCATCAGTCTGGGCTCTCCCGTGGTTGGCCTATATCAATGGCTGGCACAGGCGTGAGGGGAGCGACTAAAGGGATGCCAGCCGCCCCCCCCGCACTCTATACAGGGCTCTGTGTAGAAACAGAGTTCTATGCCGTTCGTTCATGTGCACAGCATAGAACACTGATTGGATGAAAGCCTGCGTATGCTCTGTTGGGTCGCTGACGAGCGTTGCCTGGTGTTTCACATAGCAGGGCACCCCAAATTAGAATGACCCGAGGACTTAAACGTGGAACAAAACTCAACACGGGTGGCCCTGAAACCTAAAAGATCGGGATGCCCCACAGTGCCCCGCCCAGGGGCACAGCAAAACTTATCTTCTCGCTGCCTCCCTCAACAATATAAACGCAAGTGGCCACATACCAAGCATCTTTGGGCTGTGCGCTTGCTCCCGTCCCCAGCCATTCAGATAGGCTGGGAGTGAGGGCCCACCCTCTTCTGGAGATGTGGCTGCTCTCGTCCCCGATTGCCATAAAAAGAGACGTTTGCCAAGCATTATATATTCACGGCAAACAGCTCTGATTGGATAAAAGCAAGTGCCGTAGGACTGGGAAGAGGCGAGTTATTATGTGTGATCTGGAAGGTTTCACACAGCAGGGCATCCCAAATTGGAATGCCCCAAGGGCAGGGAAAAACCCCCGGGATGATTAAAATCCTGGGTTTTGTTCTGCTTTAAAGAGGAACAACACACCCAATTTTTACGTTTTGGGCTGTTCCTGAATTGGGATGCCTCGGTGTGTATCCCCCCGCAGCTCACCCCATACACTCACCTTCATGTTGCTCCCACGGTGCAGACTCGGGAGAGAATCAGCGCAATCGCTTTCACTCTGCTCTGCCAAGCGGCACCATAGAGAGCCGAGTGTGCCGCCAACCGTATCCGCCACCCACCTTCCACCCATGGTATGCCAACGATGCTCATTCAGAAAGGTCAACTAGAAATGGAGGCACTCCACACCACTCAAATCAACAATTGGGTGCAGGCTGAATGTAGGACCCCCTCACAGTTACTGTGTGGATATACCAAGCAAAAAAAAGTGTGGGCCACCAGAAAAGCCCCACCCAAATCCTACAAACATGATGCCCCTTGACCTGCCTGGATGCGAGCATATGGCCTACTAAAGGCATATACCCCTTTCTAAAGGGAGGCTGGCAGGTTCCCAGGTGAGTAGCTCTCAGATATATGTCTGCATTGCAAGTCCCAACTTTGGGGACTCAGAATTAAGAGTAGGGACCACACTAAACACAGAGTGCCTTGCCGGGGCAGTGTGGCTTCCACATGTATCTGCAGATATATGCAACCAAATCTCTGTCTTTCCACATAGCTAGACATGTTTGTTGCTTGATATTTAGTTGATGAGAGGGTTAAACTGGGCGGTAAATTAGTTCCCAGGTCCTGAATAATAATAATTTTGTATAAATAATAGTGATTGAGCTGCTCCCACCCCCCTTTATTCATATGGCCTACTAAAGTGGTGATATTACCTTCTACCTTTCAATAGTTCCTGTTTGCACTATTAATATTTATGGGCTGGCACGCAGCCTTATGTTTGGCACATATGTAGCACATTCGGTGCACAACACTGTGTATTTTGCTCAATGCAATTTTCAAACTGTTTCATCGGTAACCTTTGGGAATAGAGGAGCACAATATTTTGAAGCACTAGTCACTTTATTATTTTTTGAATAGTGGTTGTTTATAAGCATAGCTGCAAACTTGTATTGCTGCTAGTTTTTTGCACATAGTTTCTATATGAAATAATTCTTGCTGGGTACACTTTTTGGATAACTTATGAATTATATTTGCATTTTTGCACATTTTTATTTGTAAGGAACTGATTAATATATGGCTAATGAGCCAATTACTACTATAGCTGGTGGTCCAGTGTGTTTTAAAATGTGTTTTATTGTGTAAATAGCGTGTAGTTGTATGGATATTTTTCTTTGTATACTTACCATATTGAATAAAGGTATATTGGTTTTACCTTGGGCAGTGCGGCTGTACCTGTTTGTAGGATTTGGGTGGGGCTTTTCTGGTGGCCCACACTATAGTTTTTTTTTTTTTTTCCCCATTCAGAAGGGTCAGACGCGGGTGAGCGGGGATGCGGCCATGCCGCAGAGACGCGGGGATGCGGCCATGCCGCAGAGACGCGGTGAGGGCTCCGGGAGAAGGTGAGTGTATTGGAGCTTCCAGGGGGATTACACAGAAGGGAATCCCAATTAAGAATGCCCCAAGGTGTGAAACTCAAACAGCTCTAGAGTCTTTTAGACTCCAGGGCCTGTGAAGTTCCCCTTTAAGGAGGTCCAAAACATGAATTTGACTGACTTGGGTTTTGGTCTGCTTCACAGTGGCATGCCAATTTGGGGTGTCCATTGTGTGATATCTCCTAGACTCACCCTTTTCTTTCCTTCCACTTCGCTCCCTGGCCGGGCCTCTTCCTTCAATAATCATTCATTGCCTTGCGGGTTGCACACACCCCTGCTGGCCATTCAGAGCTGCCTGCCAGGAGGTGCGCGCAGTAATAAAGCTGAATCCATGTGCTGTGGGGGCCGAGGAGGAAGAAGAGAAAAAAAGCAATGACAGGGGGTTTAATTGGGGCAATCGGTAACCTGGCACGGGAGTCTATTAGATCTGAGTTACAAGGGTTTATGTACGCTTTAAAGGACCTCCCGTGAAGTAAGACCAAAGTAAGCAGCAGGAGAGCATCCCGATGAGGGTTTTTTTGGCCAGGGAAGCCCTAATACTTACCAGTGCATAGTATTGCACAGCCATCTTGATCATCGCTGGCCCGCCACGGTGCCCTCCCAGTCCACTGCCGGGCAAGCGCTGTCGCACACCCCAAAGGCTGGTCAGTGGGCCCCCCGGCAACTGCCCCACCTTGCCGGGTGCTGATGCCAGTCCTGCTTACCTGCAATTCCTGGTTTCAGATATTGGAGCTTCATCCTATGGCTGATGTAGGTGCAGCTCTGTGAACTTTACTGGCAGTCACATGACACAGCAATTCTGGAGGTCACTTTAGAAGCCATCCACGGAGGGTGGGGGGTCACAGGAACTTGATGACACCCAGAGGCTTCTGGCAGATGAACTTCCTGTTGTCACTGGCTAGACAGGAAGTGTATGTTTTACTCAGTAACAGATCCTCTCTAATATGCTCCCCACGTGTATGAGAGGTGCCCACATACGCTCCAGTCTACGTCGGCGCTATACATAGCACAGAATGACAGGATGTGCCCTCGCCACTTACCGAGGAAGCCGGGCTGCTCCGCCTCTGCTCCCTCATCCAGCTCCGAAAGTCCACACAGGCCCGGCATGGCTTCTTTCCTTTCCCTTCACCCGTCTGGCCGCCCTCCTGGGGCTTCCCCCCGGCCACCGGGAACGGAAAACCAGCCAGAGCGCTGTCCGGCTTCCTCTCACTGGGCGCCGCCATGTTTAGATGTCGCGGTGCATGCTGGGGGCGGCCCGTTGCTTAGCAGCGGTGCAGACTCCCTCAGGCAGCGTATGGTGATTGTACACAGTGATAAATGGCTGGATATAAACATGTCTGTGCTCACTGCCTCTGCCGCCGATAGGGCCAGTCATTATATTTTAAGCAGACCAAAACCCTAGTAACACAGCTCTAGAGTCTAAAGACTCCAGAGTCGGGTTACCATAACTTTTCAGGGTGGGAAAGAGGGACATTTGTTAAATTAGGCCACACACCCTTATTGAGGGATGGATAGGAGATGGGGTGTAACAGTTAAACTGGACCTTCACCATGATTTAATGAAAAGCCCAAACTCTTAAAATACGATTCCCCAGCATCTAAAGTTAATACATTTTAAGTTCTTAGTCACTTATTATTATTCCTCCCGCTGGGCTGCAACTCTGTTCAGGACTCTAGAATATGGGCGCCACCATCTTGCCTCAGAAGCATCACATACTGAGGAGAGGAAAGCGGGATAAAGTACAGGGTGGGTGGGTTATAGCTGTGCTTTGCACAGACAGAGCAGAGCTGGGGTCAGGGAAAGGACAGCAATCCCAGAATGCAGCACAGTCAGAAGACACTTCCTGTATGCAGGCTGTCTGATGTTCCATGAGTCGCCATCTTGGATGTTTAAAGGCTTATAACATGCAGTAGATGCAGGTAGGATGATTTTTAATGTGAGCAATCTGTATGTACAGGGTGTGGGAAACATATAAGATAGACTCTTATTCAGGGTGAAGGTCTGCTTTAAAACATTATAAACACTTTGAATAGGCAAATGAATCATTTATTGATGCAGATCTGCATTGTTACACCTCAAAGAGGGACAAAGGAGAACAATGAGGGACAGAGGGGACATGGACTCAAAAGAGGGATAGTTTTATGTGGGCCCCTTTGTGGTGGAGAGTCGCGGGTCAGGGCTCTATAAATTCAGTGGCATAGATCAGGGTGCAAGGACCAGCCTCTGTGCCCCCCCCCCCCCCCGCAGGCTACAATCCCGCACTTGCCAGCCCCTAAGCCTTGTGAATAGAGTGGAATGTAAAAAAAAAGCACAGAAAACATTATTTTATTAGTTTTTTTAATACTTACCTCCCATCACTCCTGCTGCTGGAAGACTTTTATACCTTCTGGCCAACAGAACATAAGGGGTTAATTTTACAAAAAAAATGAAATAGGGCCCCCCCTCCTCGGGGGGGGGGGGGCACCCAATTTTTGGGGGGAATTTTAAGGGTTAAAGTGGACCAACACCCAGGATTTTGACTATCCTGGGTCTTGGTCCACTTCGGTGGGGCACCCCGATCGGAGCCCCGCTGTGTGAAACCCCCCCGAACCCCCCGAAAAACTCACCTCTCCCCGCTCCCAGCGCCGACGGACAAGGAATCTGACAGTCCCGGACAAGCGGCTCCTCCGCCGCCGCCTCCCGCGCGTCCCTCTTGACGCGTGCGCCCGCGCCGCCCATTCACAGACGGCCGGCGCGGGCGCGCGCACGCCTAGAGGATAGGTAAGGGGGTTTCACCCCGCGGGACATCCCGATCTCGGATGCCCCGCGGTGAGGGAGGTGATCGGCCCGGGAATCTTATAGATTCCCGGGCCGATCACCCGTGGGTGTTGGTCCACTTTAAATATCCTTAAAAATCCAGAAAAAATGACAAAAGGCGGGGCTAGCGGCCGGGTGCGGAAGTGCTGGGGATCGTGTATTTCACCCTCTCCTCACCACGGAAGAGCCTCACAGATACTCACCTTGGGAATAAATCCTGCAGCGCATGTGCAGACCTCTGGTGGCATCCCTGGCAGCATATCTGAATGGCTGATGGTGGGGGCGCGCAGAATGAGCTCAGAAGGGCAAAGCAAATCTGGAGAGCGCAGCCGAGGGAAACAAGTGGTGAGTTTTTCGGCAATCCCAGGGGATACATACAGTAGGGAATCCCAAATCAGGATGCCCAGCCAGGGAGGAACCAAACCCATGAAAGTGAAATTCTTTTTGGACCAAGACCCACGCCGATCGGCTCGGGAATCTATAAGATTCCTCGGCCAATCAATTCTCCCCCCCCCCCAGGGCATCCAAGATCGGGATGCCCCGCTGTGCGAAACCCCCCAGGTCGCCCCATACACTTACCTTGCTTCCCGGTACATGTGCGAGCCGAGGCTGCTTCCCCGCTATCCCTCTAGCAGGGCGAGTGCCCACGTCAGGCATTTGTGAATGGCCAGTGAGGGTATGCTCCCTGTTACAGGGTAGCGGGGGATGCAGCCGCCAGTTTGCTCGGAGCCATTGGCCTTAGACAAAGTGACATCAGCGGATCTGAGCGGGCTGATTGGACACGCCGTAGGACCGGGAAGAGGTGAGTTGGCTTCGGCAATCTGGGGGTTTTCACACAGCGGGGAACCCCCAATCAGTACCGATAGAATCCTGGGTTTTGGTCCACTTTAAAGCAGAACAAAACCCATGAGGGCTGGGGGAGGGAGAGCACATCAGATGCTGCCACTCACACTCCCGTTTCTCGAACATCACATATTCACGGCAAATAGCTCTGATTGGACGAGAGCATGCACATGGCTGGGCCGTAAGACGGAGGAAAGGTGAGTTTTGCTTCACTATGTGGGGGCAGGGAACAATGCCTGCGATGGTCCTGGGATTTTGTTCCACTTTATTGGGAGCTTCGCTGTCCCCACAATCGGCGTCCCCTTCATCCTTCTATGGCTGTGGCAGCCATTTAGTTATGGTGGGCGCGGCCGCACACAGATCTAGAAAGATTCCACGTCCGGCAGAGCAATCCCAAATTGGGACGCCCCAGGGGTGGGTCTTATATACGCTAGGTTCTAGTTTGGTCCACTTTAAGAGAAGTTAACAGACCTACACCAGGCTTTTCTGAATGGCTGGCGCTGGTTCACACACATGTAACGGTGAGTGGCGATGCAGCGCGCGCATGCACCATCAGATTGCCAGAAGTATGTTTTTCAGACGATCACTACTGGCTGTCAGTGGCGGCACGCGACATCAGGTTCGGAGGTAATTAGAGGGAAAAAAACCTAATAAAATACTTTTATTTTGTGTATTTTTTACATTTAAAGCGGACCAAAACCCTGAATAAGAGCCCATCTTATATGTTCCCCCACCCTGTACATACAGATTGCTCACATTAAAAATCATCCTACCTGCACCTAGTGCGTATTCTAAACCTTTAAACATCCAAGATGGCGGCTCATGAAGCATCAGGCAGCCTGCAGACAGGAAGTGTCTTCTGACTGATTTACCTGACTCTCCTCAGTGTGTGTTATGCTTCTGAGGCAAGATGGTGGTGCCCGTATCCTAGAGTCCTGAACAGAGTTGCAACCCAGTGGAGGAAAGAATAAAAAGTAAGCAAGTAGAAACTTAGAAGATATTAATTTTAGATGCTGGGGAATAGTTTTTTTTAAGAGTTTGGGTTTTTCAATAAATGCTGCTGAAGGTCTGGTTTAACTAGCATCCCCTGAATTGCTCCCCCCATGAGGAGGACCTTTTGCTAATTTTCATTGCCCCTGCTTCACTCTAATCCCAGATAATGGCGCCTGTTTTAGTGGTAAAGCTCCGCCTCCTCCATTCATTACCATTGTTGTGTGTGGCGATGATGTCAATGCCACGCTATGCAATGACGGATCCCCTGCTATCTTACAGAGTCGGGCAGGAAAAAGTGTTCCAGGATGATTCGAAAAACTAAAATATCCGTTTCTAGTTCTACACCCTAAGAAAGGAATATCGGCAGGGGATTTGGCCAAATGTATTTCACAAGTTCAGTGGGTTATGGTCCGCTTTAAAGTGGACCAACACCCAGGATTTTGACTATCCTGGGTCTTGGTCCACTTCGGTGGGGCACCCCTGATCGGGGTGCCCCGCTGTGTGAAACCCCCCCGATCACCCGAAAAACTCACCTCTCCCCGCTCCCAGCGCCGACGGACAAGCCTTGTGACAGCCGCGGACAAGCGGCTCCTCCGCCGCCGCCTCCCGTGCGTCACTCTTGGCGCGGGCGCGCGCACGTCTAGTGGGGCGCAAAGGAGGCGGCGGCGGTAAGGGGATTTGGGGTGTTTGGGGGGGTTTCACCGTTTCATCCGAGATCGGGATGTCCCGCGGGGAGGGAGGTGATCGGCCCGGGAATCTTATAGATTTCCGGGCCGATCACGGGAGGGTGATGGTCCACTTTAATCCTTTGTGAACTGGTAAGGGGTGCATGAGACTCCTATACCAGGGCAGGAGGGGCTGGCAAGTCTCCGCCCCATTACAGAAGAAGCCCAGGGGCCCCTATAGCTAGAGCCCGCTGGGGCGGACATTGTTTCTGGGGCCCCATGCAGAGTTGTGTCTGGGGGCCCTAATCAAAGATACATTTTGTATAGCGCAATACAAGATTAAAGTGGACCAACACCCAGGATTTTGACTATCCTGGGTTTTGGTCCACTTCAGGGGGGCACCCCTGACAGGCCATTCACAAACGGCCGGCGCGGGCGCACGCACGTCTAGAGGAGATGAGGTGAGTTTTTTTGGGGTTTTGGGGGGGGGTCCCTCACCGCGGGACATCCCGATCTCGGATGTCCCGCGGTGAGGGAGGTGATCGGCCCAGGAATCTTATAGATTCCCGGGCCGATCAGGGGTGGGTGACAGTCCACTTTAACGCACCTTGTCGGGATGAAGCTGTGGCCTGTTCATGCGCTGTGGGAGCACAAGCAAAACCCAGAGGGTTTCACACAGGGGCATCCTGGCATTGTCAGTGACATAGGGAATTGTTGAGGAATTGGCCATCCAGTTTTTACCAGCATGCCCCAATGTGTGAAACTCCCATTAATTTGCCACATCCACTCACCTAACCTTGTCCTAATGACGCACGCGCAGATTACGGCTTAGGTATACCTTTAGCTAGATGCATACCCGGGGCAACCATTTGCGACTGGCCGGCCCAGACACCCCCCCAGCTAGAGGTAAGTGAGGATGCAACCAGTGGCCCGTTCTGCACCATTCAGCTCCCTATCTGCTGTGATGTCACAGCATCTTGCTTAAAGTGGACCAAAACCCTCCGGAGCATCTAAAATCGGGATGCCCCGCTGTGTGAAATCCCCCAGGTCTCCCCCTGGTGCGGGCATGCTCCCTGTTAGAGGGTAGCGGAGAATGCGGCTGCCAGCGCGCTCAATAGACAAGCGGACGCACATGCGCCGTAGGACCGGAAAGAGGTGAGTTGACTTCGCCGATCTAGGGGGTTTCACGCATTAATGAGAAACAAGGGATTTAGGGTGCGCACAGCCAGGTAAAAAGGGTGCTGGCAGGAGGGAAGAAACACAATACACTATTAACAAAGGGACCCTAGACTAGTCCCACAGCCCCTGCAAATCTGCCGCACACACGAAAATTTACTGCTAAAATGGTCAAGACATATATAAAAATGTGTAAATGTATTAAAGCGGACCTTCACTCTGAATAAGAGTCTATCTTATATGTTTCCCACACCCTGTACATACAGATTGGCCACATTAAAAATCATTCTACCTGCATCTACTGCATGTTATGAGCCTTTAAACATCCAAGATGGCGGCTTATGGAAGCCGCCATCTTATCAGGCAGCCTGCAAACAGGAAGTGCCTCCTGTGCTGCTCTGCATTCTGGGACTGCTGACCTTTACCTGACCCCAGCTCTGCTCTGTCTGAGCAAAGCACAGCTATAACCCGCCCCCCCTGTACCTTATCCCACTCTCCTCTCCTCAGTAAGTGGGATGCTTCTGAGTCAAGATGGCGGCGCTTGTATCCTAAATTCCTGAACAGAGTTGCAGCCCAGTGGGGGAAAGAATAAGTTAGTGACTAAAAACTTAAAAATATATTAATTTTAGATGCTGGGGAACCGTTTTTTAAGAATTTGGGCTTTTCATTAAATCACGCTGAAGGTCCGGTTTAAGTCATCCTTAAAAACTATTTACAAACAACATAAACGACTCATTAAAAAACATAAACACATACAATACGCTGGGGGGGGGGGTATTTATCCCTCAATAGACTCTCTTATTATTGTAATTACAACAGTTCATCCATTATTAAATAAATAAACAACTTAATAAATAATCCAAATTAATCCATTCGAAATATAAATATGGCATATAGAAAAAAAGCAGAAAAAATAGTATGTACAGATATAGAAAAAATATACTAAAATAGAAGATATATACTAAATAAAATCAGCAGATATATAAAGCTGCTGTGTGCAAATGTGCTGTGTTTTATATGAAGTGTATCAGTGCATAGTGCAAAAAATGCAAATATTGCAGAAAAAATGCTACAAAATCTCAACTTTCAAATAGATGGGTGAAACAATAATTCCAAAGTGTTTAGAAGGTAAATCCACAAGTGTTCAACATATAACAGTATGATTGCCATAAAGAATGCCATATACAGGAATGAACATAAAATTACATCACCAGATACATGGAGTCGGGGTCCCCCAACAGCGGCCCGCCACCGACGCGTTGCGTGGCCTGTCGCCACTTCGCCAGATCCGGGTGCACTGATTGGACAAGCGGGCAAGCATGCATCGCAGGACCGGGAAGAGGCGAGTTTGTTTCGGTGACATGGGGGGTTTCACACAGCAGGGCACCCCCAATAGGGTTCTCTCCTGGGCAGATAAGGGTATCTACCAATACATATATGTGGTATCGTAAATGGAAGGAATGGCGCTTTTACTCGCAATATGATTCTCTTGAAAAAAAACATTTTTATTTTAAAAAAGCTACAAAATTTAAAAAAAAAATAGCATTTTAAAATTTTTCCACATATTTCACCTAGAAATGTATAACTTTCCTGGGATATCCCTGGACATTCCTTCAAAAATCACAGTTAAACATGTATAGCTGAAAATAACCTGAACAGAGGGTGGCCACATCTCTAGGTAGACTGGCAGTTAAAGGGGGGGGCATATTGGTCATAGATCGCCATCTGTGTGGCCAGATGTCACCTACACTTATGTAGAAAGAACTCTTTAAGGAGGACCTCCAGCATTTTCGTAAAGCCCAGGGTTCACTGCCCTAAGCAGCGAAAGCCCCCTCTTGTGGTCGCTATTGATGAAAAGGCAGCAGAAGGGTGAGGAATAAGCTATTGTTAAAGCGGACCTTCACTCTGAATAAGAGTCTATCTTATATGTTTCCCACACCCTGTACATACAGATTGCTCACATTAATCCGGACCTTCACTCTGAATAAGAGCCTATCTTATATGTTTCCCACACCCTGTACATACAGATTGCTCACATTAAAAGTCATCCTACCTGCATCTACTGCATGTTATGAGCCTTTAAACATCCAAGATGGCGGCTTATGGAAGCCGCCATCTTATCAGGCAGCCTGCAAACAGGAAGTGCCTCCTGACTGTGCTGCTCTGCATTCTGGGACTGCTGACCTTTACCTGACCCCAGCTCTGCTCTGTCTGAGCAAAGCACAGCTATAACCCGCCCCCTGTACCTTATCCCACTCTCTGCTCCTCAGTAAGTGTGATGCTTCTGAGTCAAGATGGTGGCGCCCATATCCTAAATTCCTGAACAGAGTTGCAGCCCAGTGAGGGAAAGAATAATAAGTTAGTGACTAAAAGTGTAAAATATATTAATTTTAGATGGGAACCGTTTTTTAAGAGTTTGGGCTTTTCATTAAATCACGCTGAAGGTCCGGTTTAAGTCACTGGGCTCTGCTTGAGGAAGGGAATCCCATATCCCAATGCATAGGGCTGCCGCCAGCACAGGGCTATTTCCAAGGCCCCTGGCATCTTCAGGGGCCCACTCAGACTCACACTTGGCCATGGTATTATTTAACAGTGGGCCAACCACCGAATGCCGGGCACTGTGTGCAGACCTGCTCATGCCTGGCCTCAGAAACAATGGAGAAGGTGGTGAGAAGCAGATGACAGGACTGGAGGGCCATCAGCAGCAGGAGATGACCCTTTTGTGGTGACATCATGTGACTCACTACTTTGGGGCCCATACCTGGAGCCGGCCCTGCCAATGCACCCGGGGGTGAGGGATGGGCCTCAAGTCATTTTTGCCTGGAGGTCCTGTTTAAAGTGGACCAACACCCAGGGGGGAGATCAGATCCCTCCCCGCGGGGCATCCGAAATCGGGATGTCCTGCGGGGTGAAACCCCCCAGGAAGCCCTCAATCGTACCTTTTCCACGTTCCAGCAGCGCATGCGCGTCCACCACCTCCCGTGCGTCTCTCTAGCAGGGTGCGCTCCCTGTAAGAAGGACACGCGGGAGGCGGCAGCGGCGGATGCGCTCTGCTTGTCCGGCGCTGCCTCTCGCTGGGGATTGGCTGCAGCGGTCACGTGGGAGCGGGGAGAGGTGATAGCTGCAAGATGAGTGGACAGTGTAGCCAGGCAGTGGGAAAAGCAAGCAGGATGCTCGGCTGCATAGCTCAAGGCATCACCAGTAGGAAGAGGGAGGTTGTGATGCCGCTGTATAGAGCCCTGGTGAGGCCACAGCTAGAATACTGTGTGCAGTTCTGGAGACCTTACCTGCAAAAAGACATTATTCAAATAGAACGTGTCCAAAGGCGGGCAACAAAAATGGTGGAAGGACTTAAACTTAAAACTTATCAGGAGAGACTTTAATTTGTACAGTCTGGAGGAAAGAAGGGAGAGGGGGGACATGATGGAGACCTTTATATATGTGAAAGGATTGAATAAGGTTCAGGAGGGAAGTGTTTTTAAGAAGAAGCTTAATGATAGAACAAGGGGGCACAACCTGAAGCTAGTCGGGGGGAAGATCAGGAGCAATGTTAGAAAATATTATTTTACAGAAAGAGTAGTAGATGCTTGGAACAAACTTCCAGCAGAGATAGTTGAAAAATCAACAGTCACTGAATTTAAACATGCCTGGGAT
Source organism: Gastrophryne carolinensis (assembly GCA_027917425.1). NCBI lineage: Eukaryota > Metazoa > Chordata > Amphibia > Anura > Microhylidae > Gastrophryne > Gastrophryne carolinensis. The sequence continues at coordinate 43,324,455 of CM051240.1, read as the reverse complement.
AAGCACACATCTATCCTAAGATAAAGAGAACATACAGTATACACATAAGGGCAGACTAGATGGACCGTATGGTCTCCTTCTGCCGTCACCTTCTATGTTTCTATGAGTTTTCGGGGCTTTCTGGGGGGTTTCACACGATCGGGGTGCCCCACCGAAGTGGACCAAAACCCAGGATAGTCAAAATCCTGGGTGTTGGTCCACTTTAACACAAGATCATTGCTCAAGCCTATGAGGCCGATTCATTAATAGCGCCAGGTAGCGACAGATGAGCGACAGTAGCGTTATTTTCACAGCGCCCGCTAGTAGTCGCTGTGCTTGGCCGTTGTTCGGCTGTTGACAGCGACTCAGTCGGTGTGCGGTAATGTTGAATGCGGGGTTAGGAGTCGCTGTTTGACAGGTTCCGCGCTGTATGGGAGCGCATGACAGCGAATGGCCATAGCGAACGGCTCCCAGCATATTCATTAACAAATCACGCTCAAAAAATTCTCGCGCTGTGAAATGCATGTTTAAACCCCAGAGCGCTGGCGGCGATGTGTTAAAAGTAGTTTTTTAACCCCCAAACAACCATATTTTTTGAAAAAAAACCACCTTGTTTTTCAAAACATTTTGTAATATGAATACATTAATATCAGACCTGTAATATCAATTCTGCACAAATTTTTTTTTTTTTTTTTTAACCTTAAAAAAAATATCTAACATTGCAGAAGTGGTCACAGAATTTTTGACATTAAAAAAAAAAAAAAAAAAAAAAAAACATTAATAGCAATAAATTAAGAATATTTAAAGATTGTTCCATTGAAATGCATTGGAGAGCGCCAGGTAGCGAGAGGTCATACCTGTCGCTGTTCAAGGTCGCTCGCTGGTGCTGTGGGCTGAGGCTGGAATAATGATGAATGATTCGCTATCTGGCGCTCTGTCAGCTAAGCAGGATCGGCTTGATAAATGTGTGATTGCGGAGGGGAGCCGGCGTTCTCGTGGCGGTGAGCGTCATTACCGGTCGCTCACCATTCACTACCTGGCGCTATCCCTTGTTAAATAAGGGCCTAAGTGACACTTGAAGGGCGCAGAGGTTTGTGGCTACACAGAATGGGCAGCAGAGGGCAGTCCTGTATAGCGCCAATGCTGTTGCTGGTACACTATTGCTGCACCTCATTCGAAGCAGACAGAACCACCCAGGACCATGGTAAAGAGGAACTAAACCAAGATTTGTCACTTTGTGAGTCCTAGGGCCTTATTTATCACGGGCTAGCGCCAGGTAGTGTCTGACGAGCGCCAGGTACCGCCAGCTATCGGCGGCTACCGACTCAAGTACGCCCGGCGGCGGTCACAATGACGCATTTATCAAGCTAAATGAGGCTAGCGCCGGCGAGAGTGACGGCTAGCGCAGCATTCATCATGAAGCCGCCTGGACCGAACAGCGCCGCTGCAAATTCCTTCACAGCGCCAGGTATGAGCTGTCGCTCCCTGGCGATGTCCAATGCATTTCAATGGAGCAATCTATAATTAATCATAATTAATTGGTATTAATTTTCTTTTTTTTTTTTTAATGTCAAAAATTCGGAGACCACTTCTGCAATGTTAGGATTTATTTTTAAGTAAAAAAAATTTAAAAAAAAATTTGTGCAGAATTGATCTAACAGGTCTGAGATTAATGTATTCATATTACAAAATGATTCAAAAAACATGTATAACGTTACAATAAAAAAATATGGTTGTTTAGGGGTTAAAAACTAGTTAATACACATCGCCGCCAGCGCTCTGGGGTTTAAACAAGGAATGGACAGCGACAGCACATTCGGAGCGTGATTTGTTGATGAATATGAAGCTAGCCGTTCGCTCTGGCCATTCGTTGTCAGGCGCTCACATACAACGCGGAACCTGTGAAACAGCGACCCCCCAGCCCGTATTCAACATTACCGCACACCGACTGAGTCGCTGTCATCAAGCTAATGCCGGCCAAGCACAGCGAATACTGGCTGGCGCTGTAAAAATCACGCTACAGTCGCTCATCTGTCGCTACCTGGCGCTATTAATGAATCGGCCTCCCCGTCAACAATGACACTAAACTAACCTCAGCTCGCTTTTCCTAGCAAAGTTTCATTAGTCAGGAACAGCTAACACACTCATATGAGAGGTGTACTACTGCAGTGTGCAGCTGTTTCCTGACACCTATCATGCAGAGCTGGATGCCTGATGCCTAGGGAGCTTAAGCCGAAAGGCACCCAAATCATGGGGCTTGTTTAAAAATAGGACCTAAATCCATTTTTACCTACAGTAGGTTTAGTCAGAGGGAATGTGGCAAAAGAGAGGAAGGAGGGAGGAAATAAAGAAAAATGAGAGTAGTCAAAATGGGAAAAAGGGAAAAAGAAGAACCGCATGTGGATAAGAGAGAAGGATGGAGGGAATGTGTAAAAGAGAGAAAAAAGAAGGGAGTGTGTAAAAGAGATAGAGACAGAGAGAATGTGTAAAAGAGAGAAAGAGGAAGGGAATGCGGAGAACAGAGAAATATGGAGGGAATGTGTAAAAGAGATAAAGACAGAGAGAATGTGTAAAAGGGAGAAAGAAGAAGGGAATGTGGAAAAGAAAGAAAGATGGAGGGAATGTGTAAAAGAGATAAAGACAGAGAGAATGTGAAAAAGGGAGAAAGAAGAAGGGAATGTGGAAAAGAAAGAAAGATGGAGGGAATGTGGAAAAAAAAGAGTAAGGGAACGTGGAAAAGAGAGGAAGAAGGGATGAAATAAAGGAGAGTAGTTGAAATGTGAAAAAGGGAAAAAGAGGAAGGGCATGTGGATAAGAGAAAAAGACGGAGGAAATGTTTAAAAGAGAGAAAGAAGGAGGGGATATGTAAAAGAGAGAAAAAAGGAAGGGAAGGTGTAAAAGAGAGAAAAAGGAAGGGAATGTGTAAAAGAGAGAAAGAGGAAGGGAATATGTAAAAGAGAGAAAGAGGAAGGGAATGTGGAAAGGAGGGATGAAATAAAGGAGAGTAGTTGAAATGTGAGAAAGGGAAAAAGAAGAAGGGCATGTGGATAAAAGAAAAAGATGGCGGGAATGTTTAAAAGAGAGAAAGAAGGAGGGAATGTGGAAAAGAGAGAAAGAGGAGGGGAATATGGAAAAGCAAGAAAGAGGGAGGGAATGTGGAAAAGAGAGGAAGGAGGGATGAATTAAAGGAGAGTAGTTGAAATGTGAAAGAGGGAAAAAGAAGAAGGGCATGTGGATAAGAGAAAAAGACGGAGGGAATGTTTAAAAGTGAGAAAAAAGGAGGGGATATGTAAAAGAGAGAAAAAAGAAGGGAATGTGTAAAAAAGAGGAAGGGAATGTGGAAAATAGAGAAAGGAGGAATGAAATAAGGAGAGTAGTTGAAATGTGAAAAGGGAAAAAGAAGAAATGCATGTGGATATGAGAAAAAGGGTGAATGTTAAAAAGAGAGAAAAAAGAAGGGAATGTGTAAAAGAAAGAAAGAGGAAGGGAATGTGGAAAATAGAAAGATTGAGGGAATGTGTAAAAGAGGAAGGGAATGTGAAAAAGAGAGAAAGAGGAAGGGAATGTGGAAAATAGAAAGATTGAGGGAATGTGTAAAAGAGGAAGGGAATGTGAAAAAGAGAGAAAGAGGAAGGGAATGTGGAAAATAGAAAGATTGAGGGAATGTGTAAAAGAGGAAGGGAATGTGTAAAAGAGAGAAAGATGAAGGGAATGTGGAAAATAGAAAGAAAGATGGAGGGAATGTGTAAAAGAGAGAAAGAGGAAAGGAATGTGTAAAAGAAAGAAAGAGGAAGGGAATGTGGAAAATAGAAAGATGGAGGGAATGTGGAAAATAGAGAAAGAGGAAGGGAATGTGGAAAAGAGAGAAAGAGGAAGGGAATGTGGAAAATAGAAAGATGGAATGTGTAAAAGGGAGAAAGAGGAAGGAAATGTGGAAAGGAGAGGAAGGAGGGATGAAATAAAGGAATATGAGAGTAGTGGAAATGCGAAAAACGGAAAAAGAAGAAGGGCGTGTGGATAAGAGAGAAAGAGACGGAGGGAATGTTAAAAAGAGAGAAAGAAGGAGGGAAAAAAGAAGGTAATGTGTAAAAGAGAGAAAGATGGATTAAATATAGATACAAAAGAACAAAGAGAATGTGTAAAAGAGAGAACGAAGGAGGGAATGTGTAAAAGAGAGAAAGAGGAGTGGAGGAAGATGGAGGGACTGTGTAAGTGAGGAAAGAAGGAGGGAATGTGTAAAAGAGAGAAAGAGGGGTGGAGGAAGATGGAGGGACTGTGTAAGTGAGGAAAGAAGGAGGGAATGTGGAAAAGAAAGGGAGACAGCAGCAAGGTGAAAAGAGGCGAGACAGTGGCAAAGTAGAATAGAGGAAAACATAAGCAATGGGCTAGAGATGAAAAAGAGGGACATGTGTGTGTTCTCCATCAGCACTGAGGAGCAGACAGAGGGATTGTGGACAGGACAGCTGAGCCATCTGAGAGCCGCCTCTTCAGGGAGTGTCTGTATATTGTCACCTTACAAAGGGTTTGGGATATTCACAGCTCAAAGGCCGGCCATGATTCTAAGAGCTCTGTCTAACAAAGCCCCCGGCAAAGGCTGCAGCTGAGAATCCATCAATAGGGGTGTGTGGCACTGTATGGGGGTTATTCATCAAGCCATAGCGCCGGGTAGCGTCTGGCTGCGATAGGTAACGACAGGTAGCGAACGGTGAACGCCGGGCGTTGTACGCAATACCACATTTATGAAAGCGATTCTGGTAACAGCGCCACGTCGCGTCCAATTCATCATCACAGACGGCTCAGTGTATAGCGCCGGAGCTCTAGCTTCCAGAGTGCCTGGTATTACCTGTTGCTCTCCCATACATTTCAATGGACATTCCTTTTCTTCTCTTTAAACAGCTTTTTCTTTTAATTTTTATTTATTTTTTAAATCATTGTGTGACCTCTCCTGGCCTAGAAAAAGTCATTATTCTAAGTATGTCACACACCCCGCTTCAAGAAATTCATAACGTGTGGGTAATACTGACCTGTAGAGGGTGATATGCAGAGATGCCAGGAAAAAAGAGAGCCCCTCCCGGTCCATAAATACCTGGGACCTCCCACTCATCACCCAGTCTTCATCTCTGCAGTCGTCAGAAGATGTGGTCTCCTCCTTGCACAGGGGGATTTCAGGTAGCGGGATGACTCCCGGCCCTTTAGTTATCTATTTCCGCCTGGATCTTTTTTTTCTGTTACCTCATGCCTCCCAGCCTAGGCTGACGGTCCGGGTGAGGGTAGAAAAGCACCCTTGGTGCTTAAGAGCAAATGCTCTCCCATGAGACCCTATATAAGAGGGTAGGCGGTCATCCGGGATGGTGACCCCGGTTTGGGATGCCCCGTCCCTTGGCCTTACACTTTGGGTGGTCCCCCCCTTTGGGTAATGCCCCTCTCTCTAGCGGGATAGCGGAGGGTAGGAGCAGGGCCCCTTATTTGGTTTTAGGTCCACATTTTGTAATCATTAATTCTTAATAATGTTTTAATGTATTAATTTATTAAATTATCCTCCCAATAGTTATTAACTTATTTATTACTTCATAACAGCGTGTATTTCTCTGTCAAAACGGCACTGTGGCCGCCATTTTTATGCAGGCTTTCTCCCTGAGGTAAAAGGGGCGGGGCCGGGCGTCAGGGTCAAAGCCACGGCCCGCTCCCCTCCTTCTGTCTCTTCTGAGGCCTTTTTGCATTGTCATGGCGGAGGGGAGCTTCTCCCCTCAAGCTTTCACTCCTGGGGGCGGGGGCGGGCTTTCCAGCGCTGCAGCCCGCCCCTGTGTCACAGGCACCGCTGAGGTGCTTTTCTCTGTGCCTGTTTCCTCAGAAGGAGCTGGCCACGCCCCCCTTCTCTCCTCAGAGCTGCTCTTTACCTCACGGAGAGAGGAAGCTGTCTTCAGGACCACAGTGAGTGGCCCGGTGGGCCCCCCTTCTGTCCCATCACCTATAATTATATATTTTTATGTCATATATATATATATTTTATACTCCGCTTTTCTTATTAGCCTTTTTTATTATGTCTTTCAGATATAACCTACAGTGGTGTTAGGGGGTTTCTCCCGGTCCTAGGGTCCCTGGGTTCTTAATTGGCTTATTGCAAATCCTCCCACTTGGGACATTAAAGGGGCATCCCGGGTTGCTTATACACGTAATTCCCTCGGTCATTGCGACCAACTATAAGTTCACCTTATGGAGGCATCCCCGGATACTGGGCTCGGGCTCCCCTCGGGGCAATCCCGGAAGTGTATGGGGTGTGGGGCATGCCTTACTGGCGATGATGTATTTCTGTGTATACCAATGCGCACAGCAGACTATTACGCGACAGTCCGGACCCCAGGCGTCTGGTTCAGCGCTCTCCCCCCCCCTCCCAGTTTCATCCGTGCCCAGTCTGACGTTGTCATGGGCGGGCAGTTGCAATCGGAGATGTGTGCCCGATTGGCCAATCTTGAAAAATTATTCTCCAGCACGGTCACCAGAAAGGCTCCAGCTAAGAGAAAGCACGTGTCGCCGTCTTCACCGTCGGTCGACTTGGATGATCTTGATAATCTGGACTGGTCTGATTACTCCCAACTTGAGGAAGGGGAGGTATATGAAGAATCAGATAATTCAGACGATCAGCAGTTTGTGGGTGCTGATACCGAGCGGGGCTTGGATACTCCTAATGTTCTGGCTCAGATGTTTGAGGTTTTGGCTATTTCTCCTCCTGAGATGGTTCCACAGCAAAAGGGGGAATTTTTCGAAGAATCCAGGCCGTGCTTGGAATTTCCTAACCAAAAGCATTTTGATGGGATTATTGCTAAGGAATGGGAGAGGCCTGCCCGGCTCCCAGGTGTCCCTCAGGGTTGGGACAAAAAATATCCCTCCCGAGGTGGATGCACCGATTCTGGGTTTATCCAACACTGCTGTTTTAAATTCTCCTGATTGCTCCACGCTTAAAGCGGACCTTCACTCTGAATAAGAATCTATCTTATATGTTTCCCACACACTGTACATACAGATTGTCCACATTAAAAATCATCCTACCTGCATCTACTGCATGTTATAAGCCTTTAAACATCCAAGATGGCGGCTTATGGAAGCCGCCATCTTATCAGGCAGCCTGCAAACAGGAAGTGCCTCCTGACTGTGCTGCTCTGCATTCTGGGACTGCTGACCGTTACCTGACCCCAGCTCTGCTCTGTCTGAGCAAAGCACAGCTATAACTCGCCCCCCTGTACCTTATCCCACTCTCATCTCCTCAGTAAGTGTGATGCTTCTGAGTCAAGATGGCGGCGCCCGTATCCTAAATTCCTGAACAGATTTGCAGCCCAGTGGGGGAAAGAATAATAAGTTAGTGAGTAAATGTAAAATATATTAATTGTAGATGCTGGGGAACCGTTTTTTAAGAGTTTGGGCTTTTCATTAAATCACGCTGAAGGTCCGGTTTAAAGATGGTGAGGATAAACGCATTGACCAAATGGCTTGTCATGGTTTTGCCAGTGTTGGGTCAGCTATAAGGCCGGTTTGTGCTTCAGCGCTGCTGCTGGTGGCTACCAGGTCGGTGGTCAGGGACCTGTTGACTTCTTCCGGGTTAGATCCGGATAGTGACGAGTTCCTTGGCCTTAAAAGGTGTGAATTGTTTTTGTCATTTGTACTAGCCGCCTTGGATGACACACTGATGATGTGTGGCAGAACGTCGGCTCTATTGGTGACTATTCGGCGTTCGGTTTGGTTGCGCCAGTGGGCGGCTGATTTTGTGTCTAAAAAGTCGCTGACCGCTCTTCCCTTTGTGGGATTACGGCTCTTTGGTGAGAAGTTGGATTCAGTTGCCAAGGGTGGTAAGTTACCTCAACGCAAAAAACAGCGTCGTCCCTTTCGGGGGCGGGTTCCTTTGCTCCTTGTTTTCGTGGGGCTAGAGTTAGCAGAGGAATTGTTTTCCCCGCAGCCAGAGGAGATTCCTGGAACAGGGGCAGAGGACGTGCCCGCCCAGGTTACAGCTGGGGCTCTAAGCCCAAACCCGCTGCCAAGCCAGCTCAGCTGGGTGGGGGGACGGCTGCAACACTTCTCCCAGGTCTGGGACCGGGAGGTCTCGGACAGATGGATCCGGGAAGTGGTGACTTCCGGCTACAAGCTGGAGTTCGAGCTCTGGCCCCCTCCCAGATTCCTCAGGTCTCGGGTGCCTTCGAACCTTCTGGCCGCGCAGGAGCTCCAGGCGGCAGTAAAGAGTCTGTTGGATATGGCAGTTATTTGCCCAGTGCCCCCCTCAGACAGGGGTCGGGGCTTTTATTCCAATCTGTTCACGGTGCCCAAGAAGGACGGCTCGGTTCGACCCATTCTGGATCTAAAGATCCTCAACAGGTTCGTCCGTCCGCATGGAAACGCTGCGTTCAACTATCCATTCTCTTCGGCAGGGGGACTTTCTGACGTCCGTAGACATTAAGGACGCCTATCTGCATGTACCGATTTTTCCAGCACACCAGAGATTTCTCAGGTTCGTGGTGGAGGATCGGCATTTTCAGTTTGTGGCACTTCCTTTCGGTCTTACCTCCAAGGGTTTTCACCAAGGTGCTGGCCGGGGTGATGGCTCTCCTCAGAGCCCAGGGTATTCGCATTGTCCCTTATCTGGACGACCTTCTCATTATGGCATCTTCCTTCAGCCAAGCGGTATTGGACACCAGAACTGTGGTGTCCACTCTGGAGAAATTCGGGTGGGTGATCAACTACCCCAAGTCCTCCCTTTCTCCGTCCAGGTTAGTGTCTTTTCTGGGAATGTCCCTGGATACTTCCCAGGACAGGGTGTTTCTTCCTCAGTCCAAGGTTCTCTTGATTCAGGAGTTGGTTCGACTCCTCCTGTCCATCCCTTGTCCGGCCATCAGACTGGGGATGAGGCTGGTGGGATTGATGGTGGCCTCCTTCGAGGCGGTTCCCTTTGCTCAGTTCCACACAAGGACGCTCCAGCTCCATCTGTTGGCGGCCTGGGACGGGTCGCCACTGTCGTTGGATCAGTCCTTCCTGATTGAGAGCCATCAGGATGGTTCTGTTTCGCTTGACTCATCAGTTGCAAGGATTGCCGGTTCAAGTCCGGTCGGACAATCGGACGGCGGTCGCCTACATCAATCACCAGGGAGGGACTCGCAGCAGGAGTGCCCTCAAGGAAGTGTCTTTGATTCTGGCCTGGGAGGAGACCCACGTTCCGTGCATTTCAGCAGTTTACATTCCGGGAGCGGAGAACACGGAAGCGGACTCTCTGAGCAGGTTCTCAGCTCGCCGGGGGGAATGGTCTCTCAGCCCCAAAGTGTTTCGCTTGATTTGTCTCAGGTGGAGGGCCCCGGTGGTGGACCTCTTTGCCTCTCGTCACAATCACAAACTTCCGACATTTGTGTCTCTCTCACGGGATCCACTGGCTCTGGCAGTGGATGCCATGTCTCTGAACTGGAGGGATCTGGGGTTTCTGTATCTGTTCCCTCCGTTTCCCTTGGTGGCCAGAGTGGTGCGCAAGCTGGCCCTGGAGGGCACGTCAGCAATTCTGGTGGCTCCAAGGTGGCCAAGACAGGTTTGGTTCGCAGATGCGGTAAGGTTAGCAGAGGATCAGTTCGTTCTGCCCCCCCCTGCGGCCGTGCTCACCCAGGGTCAACTACGTTATCTCAATTTACCAACGCTGGCTTTGACGGCGTGGCTGCTGAAACCTCCATCTTGAAGGAGGAAGGTCTTTCCGATGCTGTGATTCGAACTCTCATTAGTGCTAGGAAGCGGTCTTCCTCTAATATCTACTATAGGACTTGGAGGTCTTATATTGATTGGTGAGATCAGGGCGTTGCCTTGTAGGGAATTTTCCATCTCCAGTATTCTGGAGTTTCTTCAACATGGTCTGGACCTGGGGCTCCAGCTTAGTACTCTAAAGGGGCAGGTTTCTGCCCTGGCGGTGTTCTTTCAAAGGTCATTTGCTCTACATACTTTGGTTAAGATTTTTTTTCAGGGAGTCACGCACGTGCGGCCTCCTAGAAAACCTTTGCTCCCTGTTTTGGATTTGAATTTGGTTCTTTCTGCTCTTCAGGATTCTCCTTTTGAGCCCTTGAATGATATTGCCTTGTCTTCACTTACGCAGAAGGTGGCCTTTTTGGTAGCCATCACTTCGGTTAGGCATGTCTCTGAGTTGGCGGCTTTGTCCATTCAAGCCCCGTACTTTGAGGGGCATCAGGACAAGGTGGTTTTTCGTTTCAAGTCCGATTTCCTTCCTAAGGTTGTTTCTGCCTTTCACCTAAACCAAGATATTGTTCTGCCCTCTCTGTGTCCTAATCCCAACAATGACAAGGAGAGGGCCCTGCATTCTTTGGATGTGGTTAGTGTTGTGAAGTACTATTTGGAGGTAACGTCTTCCTTTCGTAAGACGGATGCCTTTTTTGTGGTGCCCTCCGGGCCCCGAAGAGGCTTGGCGCCTGCCAAGTCTTCCATTAGTAAATAGATCCGTCAGACCATAGTTGGGGCCTATTCTGCCAAAGGAAAGGTACCTCCTTTTCGTGTTACTGCTCATTCTACTCGTGCGGTTGGGGCGTCTGTTGAGCAAGCTTGTAAGGCTGCTACTTGGTCTTTTGTTCACACTTTTTCCAAGTTTTACAAGGTTGATGTTCGGGCCTCAGCGGATGCTGTGTTTGGCCACAAAGTTCTGCAAGCTGCAGTGGTTTAAGTTGTGCCTTCTTGCCTTGTTTCGGACCCCCGCCCTTTATGGACACTGCTGTTGGATGTCCCACACGTTATGAATTTCTTGAAGCGGGGTGTGTGACATACTTAGAATAATACCATTTTGTGAATACTCACCTGTAAAATGGGTATTGTAAGTATGTCACACACCCCGCTTCACCCTGCCCTTTTGTATTCTGGATCCTTTATATGGTGAACTTTGCATTGTTATGCTTTGTGTTGGGCTCTTCCTGGTCCCTTTCCTTACTGCTGTTCTTATACTGGGTAATGAGTGGGAGGTCCCAGGTATTTATGGACCGGGAGGAGCTCTCTTTTTTCCTGGCATCTCTGCATATCGCCCTCTACAGGTCAGTATTACCCACACGTTATGAATTTCTTGAAGCGGGGTGTGTGACATACTTACAATACCCATTTTACAGGTGAGTATTCACAAAATGGTATTTTTACAGCGCGAGAATTTTTGGAGCGTGATTTTTTAATGAATATGGTGGGAGCCGGTCGCTAGAGCCAGTCGCTATCATGCGCTCCCATACAGCGCGGAACCTGTCAAATAGCGACTCCTCACCCAATATTCAACATTACGGCAAACCGACTGAGTCGCTATCAACTACCGAACAACGGCCAAGCACAGCGACTACTAGCGGGCGCTCTGAAAATGCCGCTACAGTCGCTCAACTGTCGCTACCTGCCGCTATTAATGAATCGCCTCATAGACCATTCAAAGATAGGGAGCCTAATTTATTTTACTTTTTCACAGCCCCCAGATGAGCTGTTTGCATGATGTACTATCTGTGCCTGCACATTTCAGCAGCAGGGAGCGAGGCATCACTATGCCTGCGCTCCCTCCCAGCTGGCAGGTTGGCGCAGCACACAGTTTGTTAAATCCGATGCACCTGCGATCCTTAGTGCCGGCTGGGAGCGATGCTGAGCAGCCTCATTCATTAAAAAAAACACAGTTCCCAAGGCACTGTCAGAAGGGGATTCCAGGCACCCTGCACCTGTTCGTAAACCCCGTTTTTATTTTTTTGGGCGGCCGGGGAAAAAAAAAAATAAAAACACCGGGAATTGCGTTGGGAACACATGAAAGACATTTTTTGAATAGGTTTTGAGTATGCACTTGCACTTGCAGTTTGTGATTTATGCACTATAATAGGAGGGGGCATGTGCTATAATTTAGCCCTGTTAAATTTATTATATAATAATAATAATAACATTAAAGTGGACCAACACCCAGGATTTTGACTATCCTGGGTTTTGGTCCACTTCCCCGGGGCACCCCGATCGAGGGTGCCCCGCTATGTGAAACCCCCCAGATCGCAAGATACAACTCACCTCACCCCGCTCCTACGGCGCATGTGCCGGCGCTCGTCCAATCAGCGCGCTTGGAGCCGCTTAGGTATGTGCGTCAATGCAACGTCTTACCTCAGCGGCTCTGAGCACGCTGGCGGCCGCATCTCGCGCTAACAGGGAGTGTGCCCAAATGGCATTCACAAATGGCTGGCACGGGCACGCGCCCTGCTAGAGAGAAGCATGAGATGCGGCCCGTGCAGCGGGCGTCCTGGGGGGTTTCACACAGCAGGGCATCCCGATTTTGGATGATCTTATAGATTCCCGGGTCTAGAGGTCAGTGTTGATTTTTTTACAGTGTTTTCTTGGATGTTGTCTTTCATGTTCATGTTTGACCAATAAATTCATATATATCTTTTAAATTATTGGGTGAGCTGTGCCCCATTTCTAGACTGGTTTATTGTGTTTGCCCATACAGGGACTTATACACCTAATGGTTTTTGGAAGTTTATATTATAACTGATGCTGAAGGACATATCTACTCCTAGCAGAGCACAGAGCCCACTCCAATGAATGCAGGGTTCTTCCACACCCCAGTGCTCAGGGCTGGTTATGGCTAGGGATGGGCGAACCCGCTGCAGTCTGGTTTCGACAAGTTCGGCCGAACTTGCCGGAAAAGCTTGTTTCGGGAAACTGAACCCAAACCCCATTGAAATAAATGGGGACCTGAACTTGGCCCAAAAATGCCTGTAAAATGGGGGGAACAAGGGCTAAAATGCTGCAAATCTGGGGGGGGGGGCACCAGGGCGATTGTCCTGCAAAAAATAGGGTAGGGAAAGTACTCAAAATAATAACAGAAAACAAAAAAATAATTAAATACATAAATTAATTTAAAAAAAGTTTTCCCTGTGTTTAATTCATTTCTGCTGCAGGTAACATTTTCATTCCCACTGCAGGTAACATTTTTTTATATTGTTTTGTAATTTTTATCTAATGAAGAATAGCTTGAGATTTTTATTTGTTTAATTGTATTTTTTCAGTTTTAAGTGTTTTACTAAATGTGGCTTTTAAAGGTATCCCATTTAAAGCGGACCTTCACTCTGAATAAGAGTCTATCTTACATGTTTCCCACACCCTGTACATACAGATTGTCCACATTAAAAATCATCCTACCTGCATCTACTGCATGTTATGAGCCTTTAAACATCCAAGATGGCGGCTTATGGAAGCCGCCATCTTATCAGGCAGCCTGCAAACAGGAAGTGCCTCCTGACTGTGCTGCTCTGCATTCTGGGACTGCTGACCTTTACCTGACCCCAGCTCTGCTCTGTCTGATCAAAGCACAGCTATAACCCGCCCCCCTGTACCTTATCCCACTCTCCTCTCCTCAGTAAGTGTGATGCGTCTAAGTCAAGATGGCGGCGCCCGTATCCTAAATTCCTGAACAGAGTTGCAGCCCAGTGGGGGAAAGAATAATAAGTTAGTGACTAAAAAGTAAAATATATTAATTTTAGATGCTGGGGAACCGTTTTTTAAGAGTTTTGGCTTTTCATTAAATCACGCTGAAGGTCCGGTTTAACATTGAAACTGCCTGCGGATAAAATTTTTTATATTTTTTGGTAATTTTTTTGCCATTTTTTGTTACAATATTTTTCAAACAAAGAATAGCCTGGCTTTTTATTTTTTCATTGTATTTTCTCAGTTTTAAGTGTTTTACTAAATGCAGCTTTTAAAGGTATCCCATTTAACATGCCTTCAGATTTTTTATATTTTTGGGGCATTTTGCATTAGATACAATTTTTATCGTTTTTCGTTTCAAGTCCAATTTCCTTCCTAAGGTTGTTTCTGCCTTTCACCTAAACCAAGACATTGTTCTGCCCTCTCTGTGTCCTAATCCCAACAATGACAAGGAGAGGGCCCTGCATTCTTTGGATGTGGTTAGTGTTGTGAAGTACTATTTGGAGGTAACGTCTTCCTTTCGTAGACGGATGCCTTTTTTGTGGTGCCCTCCGGGCCCCGAAAAGGCTTGGCTCCTGCCAAGTCTTCCATTAGTAAATAGATCCGTCAGACCATAGTTGGGGCCTATTCTGCCAAAGGGAAGGTACCTCCTTTTCGTGTTACTGCTCATTCTACTCTTGCTGTTGGGGCGTCCTGGGCTTTTCAGCACCAGGCCTCTGTTGACCAAGTTTGTAAGGCTGCTACTTGGTCTTTTGTTCACACTTTTTCCAAGTTTTACAAGGTTGATGTTCGGGCCTCAGCGGATGCTGTGTTTGGCCGCAAAGTTCTGCAAGCTGTTGTGGTTTAAGTTGTGCCTTGTTGCCTTGTTTTGGATCCCCGCCCTTTATGGACACTGCTGTTGGATGTCCCACACGTTATGAATTTCTTGAAGCGGGGTGTGTGACATACTTAGAATAATACCATTTTGTGAATACTCACCTGTAAAACGGGTATTATAAGTATGTCACACACCCCGCTTCACCCTGCCCTTTTGTATTCTGGATCCTTTATATGGTGAACTTTGCATTGTTATGCTTTGTGTTGGGCTCTTCCTGGTCCCTTACCTTACTGCTGTTCTTATACTGGGTAATGAGTGGGAGGTCCCAGGTATTTATGGACCGGGAGGAGCTCTCTTTTTTCCTGGCATCTCTGCATATCGCCCTCTACAGGTCAGTATTACCCACACGTTATGAATGTCTTGAAGCGGGGTGTGTGACATACTTACAATACCCATTTTACAGGTGAGTATTCACAAAATGGTATTTTTACAGCGCGAGAATTTTTGGAGCGTGATTTTTTAATGAATATGGTGGGAGCCGGTCGCTAGAGCCAGTCGCTATCATGCGCTCCCATACAGCGCGGAACCTGTCAAATAGCGACTCCTCACCCAATATTCAACATTACGGCAAACCGACTGAGTCGCTATCAACTACCGAACAACGGCCAAGCACAGCGACTACTAGTGGGCGCTCTGAAAATGCCGCTACAGTCGCTCAACTGTCGCTACCTGCCGCTATTAATGAATCACCTCATAGACCATTCAAAGATAGGGAGCCTAATTAATTTTACTTTTTCACAGGCCCCAGATGAGCTGTTTGCACGATCTACTATCTGTGCCTGCACATTTCAGCAGCAGGGAGCGAGGCATCACTATGCCTGCGCTCCCTCCCAGCTGGCAGGTTGGCGCAGCACACAGTTTGTTAAATCCGATGCAGCTGCGACCCTTAGCGCCGGCTGGGAGCGATGCTAAGCAGCCGCATTCATTAAAAAAAACACAGTTCCCAAGGCACTGTCAGAAGGGGATTCCAGGCACCCTGCACCTGTTCGTAAACCCCGTTTTTATTTTTTTGGGCGGCCGGGGAAAAAAAAAATTAAAAACACAGGGAATTGCGTTGGGGACACATGAAAGACATTTTTTGAATAGGTTTTGAGTATGCACTTGCACTTGCAGTTTGTGATTTATGCACTATAATAGGAGGGGGCATGTGCTATAATTTAGCCCTGTTAAATTTATTATATAATAATAATAATAACATTAAAGTGGACCAACACCCAGGATTTTGACTATCCTGGGTTTTGGTCCACTTCCCCGGGGCACCCCGATCGAGGGTGCCCCGCTATGTGAAACCCCCCAGATCGCAAGATACAACTCACCTCACCCCGCTCCTACGGCGCATGTGCCGGCACTCGTCCAATCAGCGCGCTTGGAGCCGCTTAGGTATGTGCGTCAATGCAACGTCTTACCTCAGCGGCTCTGAGCACGCTGGCGGCCGCATCTCGCGCTAACAGGGAGTGTGCCCAAATGGCATTCACAAATGGCTGGCACGGGCACGCGCCCTGCTAGAGAGAAGCATGGGATGCGGCCCGCGCATTCGCCGTTGGATCGGGATCCAGGTAAGTGCAGCGGGCGTCCTGGGGGGTTTCACACAGCAGGGCATTCCGATTTTGGATGATCTTATAGATTCCCGGGCCGATCCTCCTGGGTGTTGGTCCACTTTAACATTTGGTCTAGAGGTCAGTGTTGATTTTTTTTACAGTGTTTTCTTGGATGTTGTCTTTCATGTTCATGTTTGACCAATAAATTCATATATATCTTTTAAATTATTGAGTGAGCTGTGTCCCATTTCTAGACTGGTTTATTGTGTTTGCCCATACAGGGACTTATACACCTAATGGTTTTTGGAAGTTTATATTATAACTGATGCTGAAGCACATGTCTACTCCTAGCAGAGCACAGAGCCCACTCCAATGAATGCAGGGTTCTTCCACACCCCAGTGCTCAGAACTGGTTATGGCTAGGGATGGGCGAACCCGCTGCAGTCTGGTTTCGACAAGTTCGGCTAAACTTGCTGGAAAAGCTTGTTTCGGAAAACTGAACCCAAACCCCATTGAAGTCAATGGGGACCTGAACTTGGTCCAAAAATGCCTGTAAAATAGGGGGAACAAGGGCTAAAATGCTGCAAATCTGGGGGGGGGGGGGGGGGGGGTGGCACCAGGGCGATTGTCCTGCAATAAATAGGGTAGGGAAAGTACTCAAAATAATAACAGAAAACAAAAAAATAATTACCGGTAAATACATACATTCATTTAATAAAAAAGTTTTGCCTGTGTTTAATTCATTCCCGCTGCAGGTAACATTTTCATTCCCGCTGCAGGTAACATTTTTTTATATTGTTTTGTAATTTTTATCTAATGAACAATAGCTTGAGATTTGTATTTGTTTAATTGTATTTTTTCAGTTTTAAGTGTTTTACTAAATGTGGCTTTTAAAGGTATCCCATTTAACATTGAAACTGCCTGCGGATAACATTTTTTATATTTTTTGGTAATTTTTTTGCCATTTTTTGTTAGATACAATATTTTTCAAACAAAGAATAGCCTGGCTTTTTATTTTTTCATTGTATTTTCTCAGTTTTAAGTGTTTTACTAAATGCAGCTTTTAAAGGTATCCCATTTAACATGCCTTCAGATTTTTTTATATTTTTGGGGCATTTTTCATTAGATACAATTTTTATCTAATGAGAAATAGCCTGACTTTTTATTTTTTATTTATAAAAGGCATTCATTTTAACATTGAAACTGCCTGGGGGGGTTATTTTACATATATTTTTTTAATTTTTGGGCATTTTTGGTTAGATACAATTTTTATCTAACGAAAAATAGCCTGACTTTTTATTTTTTAATTGTATTTTTTCATGTTTTAAGTGTTTTACTAAATGCCGCTAAATAAAAGGCATTCATTTTAACATTGAAACTGCCTGCAGGTTTATTTTCTTATATTTTTGGTCATTTTTTGGCATTTTTCCTTTGTATCCAACTTGTATCCAACTAAAAAATGTTTGTCCAAATGTATTTATTTTTTGGCACTTTTTCTAATTTTAATGAATGGTGCTTAAAGGAGCACTATCACGAAAATTTGCATTCAAAAAATAAATAATTAAATAGCCACACAATAGCTTCTTACATGTGTATAAATAATGTGGCGATAGAAAAGAAAAAACATGTATGCCTTACTTTTCAATAGTAAAATGAAAATGGCTCAGTCCATTGCTAAATGAGGGGAACTGCCGAGTTATATTCAGTGAGATGATAAACAGCCCCAGAATTTAGCCCACTGGTCTCCTAGCAAGAGCTGCAGTAAACTTGCTCCAGCTTTCTTTCCAGGCAGGCACTGTACCCGACGGTAACAGCCCTGTGTGTGTGAGGTGCTGCTTCTGTGATGAGACTACCAACTGACTCATATAAATATATAAAATCTCTACAGAATAAACTGACTGAAAAAAAATCTACTTTGATTTTTCTAAAAATCAGCTCTCGATTTTACCAGCCCCTGGCCAGCCCAAAACGTCCTTGCTGAGGCCCCCAACCATGATGCCGGGACTATAGCATTAGGGGCTGGGGTTTCCTGGCTTTTGGGCACAGTGGGGCTGGGTTCCAGGGGTTTAGAGGGAGGCTAAGGGGACAGGGATTGAATGAGGGTGTTAAAAACGGCAGCCCAACTGGCCCCAAAGCAGTGCAGCCCACCGGACATTGTCCTGGGTCTCCCTATGGCCAGTCCGCCCCTGCCGGCAGGACCCCATGCTGGCTCCAGACTATAGTGAACTGTTATAGGGGTCCCCTGGACCAGTTCACTAAATGCT
The DNA here is from genome assembly GCA_027917425.1 of Gastrophryne carolinensis. Classification (NCBI taxonomy): domain Eukaryota; kingdom Metazoa; phylum Chordata; class Amphibia; order Anura; family Microhylidae; genus Gastrophryne; species Gastrophryne carolinensis. The sequence goes on along the minus strand of CM051240.1, from coordinate 43,306,351 downwards.
GCTGGAGTGTCCTTAGACGCCCCAGTGGCATACATTTAAAGAAGTCTGCGCAGGAATCCGGAGGGGGAAGGTAAGTATAAGTTAATTTAGAAGAATTATGTTTTTTTTTTTCAAACGTGTTTGTGTGTGTTTTCTTTTACACTTTCCAAATTAACTGTTAGGGGGTACTACCAATGGCCAGGGTGGTACGGATGAGCCTGGCAGCCCATAGCATGGGCCGGTGCGGGGACCTGACCTGTGCTATAGGGCATATGGGCTTGTAATGTTAAGTGCCAGGAGCCGGCTGGGCGGCCCTTGAGCCCTGGAATTACAAGCCCCTATGCTGGGGGCTGGGTTAAAATTGAAAAATATTTCACAGCAAAAATGTTTTTTTAAAAATGTGTGGGGTCCCCCCTCTAACCAATGAGACAAACTAAACATAGGGGCTTGTAATTCCAGGGTTCAAGGGTCGCCCAGCATCTAGTTGCATCTAATGAAAAATGCCAAAAAAATTGCCAAATATACCCGCAGGCAGTTTCAATGTTAAAATAAATGCCTTTTATAAGCGGCATTTAGTAAAAAACTTAAAACTGAAAAAATACAATTAAAAAATAAAAGGTCAGGCTATTCTTTGTTTGTTAAAAATTGTATCTAACCAAAAATTACCAAAATATATAAAAAAATAAACCCGCAGGCAGTTGCAATGTTAAATGGGATGCCTTTAAAAGCCACATTTGGTAAAACACTTAAAACTGAAAAAACACAATTAAAAAATAAAAAGGCTATTCCTCATTAGATAAAAATTGAATCTAACCAAAATGCCAAAAAAATTACCAAAAAAGCAGCCCATCAACCAGCTTTTCCGTGTTTTGGGTCTTCTGGTTTGGGGAGCCGAACTCGCAAAATTCAGTACGAACCCCAACACTAGTTGTGGATAATCAGGTAAAGATATAGGTAAGCCCCATGCCCACGTGGTGGGCAGGCTGAATATCTTCTATGGTGCATGGAGAGAAAGAAGACTTAGCTGAGGTTCTGACCAATAGCTGACACGTAGCATGTAGTCAGCTGTACACTGTGGCTACCTGTCCCCCATGAGACTTGTTGGAAGAGTTTCCCTGAGAGCTGAGCTGAGAAGTAGTAGATGGCAGGAGGAAAACTTTGGTGTGCCATGGAGAAACCTGCGCCATAGGGTCAGCTTACTGCCACGCTCCGGTAACTCCAGCCCTCTAGGTAAGCCCTCAACCCCCAATCTCCGCAGCCAGCTTCACCTGTAGGAGCCCCCGCTTGCCGGGACGCAGAATACGCCTGCCCGGGATCGGTTGCCCCCAGGACTTCAATGGCTCAAAGGATGAGAGCTTACAGGTATAGAGGTCTGAAGAACAAATGGCTAGAGCGAGTGTAGCGGAAGTCCAGAGACAGGCCAGAGGTTAACACGGGGTGTCAGAGTTCGCAGCGGTACAGAGGGGTGAGACAGCTCGAGGTCTAGGTACAAGGCAGAGGTCGGCAACGGAGATCAGATCGAGATTGGTCGGTTCAGGCAGAGGTCGGCAACGGAGATCAGATCGAGATTGGTCGGTTCAGGCAGAGGTCGGCAACGGGGTTTCAGATCAAGAGGCGTCAGCAAGGCAGAGGTTGACAACTGGAATCAATCAAGCTTCAATGCACAAGACAAGCTTGGTACTAGGCGCTATAACAGGCAATGACACACTGCAGTGGAAATCCCTTTATAGTGGGAAAACCGGCAGGATTGGACAGGGAGACAGTGGCTGGGATTGGTGCACTTAGGATCTGGCGGCAGATTGGAGCACTGGCCCTGTGGTCTGATTGGTGAGCTCTGGGCTGATTGCTCCAGCTGAGCTTCCCAGGCAAACTGCTCAGAGCTGCACCTTCTAGACTTCGTTCTTTTAAACAGCCTCCGGTGGCCATTCTGAGTATTGCACCACCGGAGGACATGAGCTGATTGTATAGGCCAGCAAGCACAAGCTGAGTGACAATGGGCAAGGGGGGAGGACTTACTCGGCGGCACACGCGCCGCTGGGGATGGCACCCGAGGCAGAAGCGGCTGCTGGGCAGGAGAAACCTGAACCCGTTGCCTAGGGACACCACGGGCACGGACTGAAGGCAAGTCATTCATGACACTTACTCTCTTTTAGCCTCGGTTGTGGGTCAACTTTATAGGAAATAAAGGTGCACATACTTTTGTCACAAGGAAGCAAACAAAATGTAAGGAACGTAGCTGCATCTTTTGCTCACCTTTGACAAACAGTCCTTCCTACTGACTCACCACAAGGAAGTATGAAGAGATGTTGACAATAAAGTTTCTCAATAAAGGATGAATGATGAGAAACATGAAAGGAATGTGTTATACAGATTGATCATCACCAGACATTTGCTCGCACAAGAGCGCCATTGTGTAGCCCTAGAGTGGAGGTCCAAGAGTCAATGAGGTGCAGTCTCATGGAACAGAGATGGTCATAGAAAAGAGAGCACCTGCTGGCTACAGGTGGCTGCATTTGGCTGCTTTCATCCATTGTTATGAATGGGTGCTATTCACCTCTCAGCCACCTCAACCTGATGCCCTCAACAGGTAGAAAGGTCTATGGTGTGCTGCTGCTCATGTTGGCCAATAAGGAGTGGACCTCAGGAGATACTAAAAAAAGAAAAGGAAAAGGACCTTCAAAAGCACCGAAGGGTGTTGAGTAGAGATGAGCCAACCAGAACCAGAATTCGCTCCGGATGTCAGGGAAAAATCAATTTGGCACGAATCTGAATTTTATTGTAATTTGGGCTGACCAAATCCTTAAATAAAAAAAGTTTAAAAATGACCTGCTCCCTCGCTGTTTTCTGGGCTGCCCAGCCTATGCTTTCCGGTGGCGCTCTCTGCATAAATCCTAGCTCCGGCCACCTTGCTCCATGCCACAGGGAGGAGCAAGGTGGCCGGGGCTAGGAGCATGCAGGGCTTTTCCAGCCACCTCCCTCCTCGCCTATAAATAGCCCCTCCCTGCAGCCAGTAAGGAGGTGGGGGGAGCCCAGTGCTGGCGTAGGATCTATGTCCTATGCCCACTGTCTTCAGCGGAGAGCGGTGCAGGACATCGGCAGACAGCGCGGGACAGATGAGGACACCGTCCAGCAATAGATAGCGAGGAAGGAGGCAAGTACTGGTGTAAAAAAGATTCAGCAAATGACTTTCTCTGGTGTTTTTTTCACTTAACCCTTTGTGAACTGGTAAGGGGTCCTTGAGACCTCCTATACCAGTTCACAGGGCAGGAGCGGGTGACTTGCCATAACCCCCTAACCCATTACCTGCATACCTAAAGCCCAGGGGAGGGGGGTGTAGAAGAGCCTTGGAGAGGGGTACCCTATGTTTTTTTTTTTTTTTAATTTATAACCGTTCAAGCCATAACATTAAAAACAGGAGAGGGGAAACAGATGCCTTTTTCTCATTTTTAATTGAGTTATGCTCATTTTCAGGTTTCATTTTACTTTCAGCATGGCGAGGCATCCCACATTGAGATGCATTGGGGTAGGAGGGGGTGAGCAGATCCTCCAGTGAGGATCCACTTTAAAAAAAAGTGCTTTAGTCCTCAGTTGGATGATAATTATTCAGTGATGTCTGGAGAGCCTCTCCAGCTCAACACAAAAAGTGCAAATTGTGACGATTGCACGGGTTGAGCAGACCTATTAGTCGTTCATCTTATCAAACCGGCCAATCGTACCCCACAAGTGTCACCGCAACTGTTCAATTGGCAACACGCGTGGCTATAAAATGCTGCCACCTCTATCTAAGCCACACGCAACACAATCGATCGATCGATCGAGCCACAATCACCTCCAGGCAGGGGGCCATCGAGCGTCCTAGGCAAGTAATGTAGCCAGGCTCTTCAGAAATAGTGTGAGCTTTTTAGATCCTTAATTCAGAGCATCAGAGACCATCTGCTGTATTTTCAGAATTTATTTAAAAAACACACAAAAACAACAAGACACGCAAGGTGATAAAACAGGATTAACTAACAAGGTAAAATGGTAAAATGGTAAAAAATTGGAAAATACTTCACACCTCTCCCTGGTCTCCTCTTTAGATGTTAAAAGGGAGCATGTGTCACCTTTGGTAAGATTCGAGTGTCTCTCTGGCCCCTGAAGCTCACCTTCTTCTCTCTAAACAGAGGACAGCTTATGACCCCTCCTATTGGGCAGAGTGATTGGAGTCACCCATTGTTTGATTGGTGCATCTGGGATTCTCCATCTTTGAGTACCTGAAAATTGGTCCATATGACATCCCCCAAGGGGAGCGGTATGTATCTTCTGTTTTTGTGTGCATGTGTCTCTCTTTCTCACTATGCGTTCAGGTCGGCAGGAGACAGCTGCACAGTAATTGCTCGAGAATGTACCTGTATTTGGGATGCCACACACACGCAGCCTGTATTTCTCATGCCACTCACTCTGCCTGTATATGGGATTCCACGCACACTGCCTGTATTTGGAATGCCTTGCACTGGCTGTATTTGGGATGCCACACTCACACTGCCTGTATTTGAGATGCCACAAACACACAGCCTATATTTAGGATGCCACACACACGCTGCCTGTATTTGGGATGCCACAAACACACAGCCTGTATTTGGGATGCCACACACACTGCCTGTATTTGGGATGCCACACTGCCAGTATTTGGGATGCCACAAACACACAGCCTGTATTTGGGATGCCACACACACTGCCATTATTTAGGATGCCACACACACGCTGCCTGTATTTGGGATGCCACACACACTGCCTGTATTTGGGATGCCACACACACTTCCTGTATTTGGGATGCCACACACACACTGCCAGTATTTGGGATGCCACAAACACACAGCCTGTATTTGGGATTCCACACACACTGCCAGTATTTGGGATGCCACACACACTGCCTGTATTTGGGATGCCACACACACACTGCCTGTATTTGGGATGCCACACACACGCTGCCTGTATTTGGGATGCCACAAACACACAGCCTGTATTTGGGATGCCACGCACACTGCCTGTATTTGGGATGCCACACACACACTGCCTGTATTTGGGATGCCACACACACGCTGCCTGTATTTGGGATGCCACAAACACACAGCCTGTATTTGGGATGCCACACACACGCTGCCTGTATTTAGGATGCCACACACACGCTGCCTGTATTTGGGATGCCACACACACGCTGCCTGTATTTGGGATGCCACACTCACACTGCCAGTATTTGGGATTCCACACACACTGCCAGTATTTGGGATGCCACACACACTGCCTGTATTTGGGATGCCACACACACACTGCCTGTATTTGGGATGCCACGCACACTGCCTGTATTTGGGATGCCACACACACTGCCTATATTTAGGATGCCACACACACACTGCCTGTATTTGGGATGCCTGCACACTGCCTGTAATTGGGATGCCTGCACACTGCCTGTATTTGGGATGCCTGCACACTACCTGTATTTGGGATGCCACTCACCCTGCCTGTATTTGGGATACCACAAACACACTGCCTATATTTGGGATGCCACACTCACACTGCCTATATTTAGGATGCCACACACACGTTGCCTGTATTTGGGATGCCACAAACACACAGCCTGTATTTGGGATGCCACACTCACTGCCAGTATTTGGGATGCCACACACACTGCCTGTATTTGGGATGCCACACACACACTGCCTATATTTAGGATGCCACACACACACTGCCTGTATTTGGGATGCCACGCACACTGCCTGTATTTGGGATGCCACACACACTGCCTATATTTAGGATGCCACACACACACTGCCTGTATTTGGGATGCCACACTCACACTGCCTATATTTAGGATGCCACACACACGTTGCCTGTATTTGGGATGCCACATACACACTGCCTATATTTGGGATGCCACACACACACTGCCTATATTTGGGATGCCACACTCACAATGCCTATATTTGGGATGCCACACACACACTTCCTGTATTTGGGATGCCACATACACACTGCCTATATTTGGGATGCCACACACACACTGCCTGTATTTGGGATGCCACACACACTGCCTGTATTTGGGATGCCACAAACACACAGCCTATATTTGGGATGCCACACTCACACTGCCTGTATTTGGGATGCCACACACACTGCCTGTATTTGGGATGCCACAAACACACAGCCTATATTTAGGATGCCACACACACACTGCCTGTATTTGGGATGCCACGCACACTTCCTGTATTTGGGATGCCTGCACACTACCTGTATTTGGGATGCCACTCACCCTGCCTGTATTTGGGATGCCACATACACACTGCCTGTATTTGGGATGCCACATACACACTGCCTGTATTTGGGATGCCACACACACACTGTCTGTATTTGGGATGCCACAAACACACAGCCTATATTTGGGATGCCACACTCACACTGCCTATATTTAGGATGCCACACACACACTGCCTGTATTTGGGATGCCACACTCACACTGCCTGTATTTGAGATGCCACAAACACACTGCCTATATTTAGGATGCCACACACACGCTGCCTGTATTTGGGATGCCACAAACACACATCCTGTATTTGGGATGCCACAAACACACTGCCTATATTTAGGATGCCACACACCCGCTGCCTGTATTTGGGATGCCACACACACTGCCTGTATTTGGGATGCCACACACACACTGCCAGTATTTGGGATGCCACAAACACACAGCCTGTATTTGGGATGCCACACACACGCTGCCTGTATTTGGGATGCCACACACACTGCCTGTATTTGGGATGCCACACTCACACTGCCAGTATTTGGGATGCCACAAACACACAGCCTGTATTTGGGATGCCACACTCACACTGCCAGTATTTGGGATGCTACACACACTGCCTGTATTTGGGATGCCACACACACACTGCTTGTATTTGGGATGCCACGCACACTGCCTGTATTTGGGATGCCACACACACACTGCCTGTATTTGGGATGCCACACACACAGCCTGTATTTGGGATGCCTGCACACTGCCTGTATTTAGGATGCCACACACACACTGCCTGTATTTGGGATGCCTGCACACTGCCTATATTTAGGATGCCACACACACACTGCCTGTATTTGGGATGCCTGCACACTGCCTATATTTAGGATGCCACACACACACTGCCTGTATTTGGGATGCCTGCACACTGCCTGTATTTGGGATGCCACTCACCCTGCCTGTATTTGGGATGCCACAAACACACAGCCTATATTTGGGATGCCACACTCACACTGCCTGTATTTAGGATGCCACACACACGTTGCCTGTATTTGGGATGCCACATACACACTGCCTGTATTTAGGATGCCATGCACACACTGCCTGTATTTGGGATGCCACACACACACTGCCTGTATTTGGGATGCCACACACACTGCCTGTATTTGGGATGCCACACACACTGCCTGTATTTGGGATGCCATTCACACTGCCTGCATTTGGGATGCTCCACACACTGCCTGTATTTGGGATACCACATACACACTGCCTGTATTTGGGATGCCACTCACACTGCCTGTATTTAGGATACCACACACACGCTGCCTGTATTTGGGATGCCACACACACTCTCTCTCTGTAATGTGGGGTCTGTAATGGGGTGATTGGGGGGATTCTGCACAGTGTCTGTAATAGGGTGATTGGGAGGGGGGTTTTAGCTCACAATTTGATTCAGAATATTTTCCTCCTCGAAATCCTGGGTGCGTCTTACGGGCAGGCGCACCTTTGGGGTGAAAAATACAATATCTTTAAAAGTATTTGGAGATGCAGAGAAAAAATGAGGAGAAACAGTGGGTGTGGCAACAGCGATGTGATGTAAGCACACTGATGAGTGTGAGAGGAGGGCAGGGTTTCAGATCTGCAGAGAGGCAGCCAATCAGGACATCTGGAGAGAGTGGGGGGTGTTTCCGTTCTTGGTCCACAGAAGGTTGATGAACCAGGTCAGCGGAGTGGGGACTGAAAACTGAACGAGGAAGTGGTTTTCCTCACTAAGGAGAAAGACAGAGGAGGAATTACAGCACTCCAGCCACTCAACCATGAAAGGTAAGCTAATGATATTCATTTTTTAACTTTTGAATGGCCACTTAAGGGAGCAAAAGTTTTGCAAAGAGGCATACAAGTGAATTAATAACAATTAGGAGAGTTCTCCACCTTTATGTGTGTATGGAAACCTCAGGGTGTTATTATTATTATTTATCATTTGGATACTTCTGCATTTCCCCTGAAGAGCTGCTCCATCTCAAATCACAATCATGATTATTTTTGCTATTTAATCCTTATTCTGTTCCACTGAAATACAGAGACTCTCCTATAAGATTAAGAGGCTCTCCGCATTTTATTAAATAAGACCCAGTTGTTACATGATCGGATGACTTGAGTACCAAGCGGGGAGCTCTCTATATCTCCATAGGTAACCCACTTAAAGGTATGGCCTATTTAATAAAATGGCAGCTCCCCAAAAGATCATCAAGGGCTCTCAAATGAGGTGCTAATGAGCAATTCCATACAGGATTATGAGTAGGGCGCAAGGGGCAGCGAGCATCATGGCTGATGATTAGTATAACAATGACAATAGTCATTATTGTTTCATTGACAGTAAATGAAAGGATCTGCTTATACAGAAGATATATGAGAACAGATGATTTCATTAGAGGCGATGAAACGAGCCTTATCTTTAAAGGACACCTGAAACCTCTAAAATCAGAACTCAAAACAAAACTTTCAAATACAAAGTGAAATTCAACGAGCAGACAAAAACGTTTTTTTAACCCTTGGTAGGCTAATAAAATTAAAGAGTAACTCCAGTTAGAAAGGGCCTCCCTGCCCTGCCACACTAACCTGGCGCTGAAGCAGGACGGGGGAGGGGGAGCGCAACAATGCAGAGAAAGTGTAGAGGTGTGAACAGAGCCTAATAGTACTATAATAGTACTATAAAACCCATTGAACCAAGATAAAATGTAAAGAGCCTCTCCACCGTATTCTAAGGCTTCTGCACCTCAGTTGGCCCAGGCCTAGAGCAGTGGTTCTCAACCTTTCTAATGCCGTGACCCCGCAATACAGTTCCTCATGTTGCGGTGACCCCAAACCAAAAAATTATTTTGGTGGCTACCTCAAAACTGTAATTTTGCTACAGTTATGATTCGGAATGTAAATACCTGATATGCATTATGTATTCTCATTGTTACAAATCAAACATAATTTAAACATAGGGATTAATCATAAAAACAATATTTAATTATATGTTGAGAAATATTTATTACTAATTCCAATAAATAACATTTCACCATGGCATAGCATGTGTCGGAAATTGTCATTTCTCCACCTCGTATTGAAATTAATAGGAGGCTGCGGCGGATTGTGTGGTAACTCGAGATTCTCAGGAGCTCTCTTCCACAAAATCAGCCGCACTCACAATGAAATCAATAGGAGGCAAATTCAATGCAGTTCCTCATTCAGAATATGGGAAAATAGTGGGAGATATGGGAGATAATTATACCTTGGGGAACAGTGTGAACTACATCTTATAGTATAAGACTGATGTAGTTCACACTGTGTAAATGTATGGTGCTTTGTGTAAGTGTAAGCTGCTTTGTGTACTGTGTAATGATTATACACAAAGCACCTTACACTTACACAGTATTGTGTGTATGGTGTGTGTACTGTTTTTACATTATTAACCTCTTGCCTCTCCGCCTCCTAGGCTTCTGTCCTCCGGAGCTTGCTGCGTCCGCCCACTGATGTTGTCAGCAAGCGCGCCGGACACGCGTAATGCGCTGCTATGGACTGTGGAGCGTTCTCCCGCCCCTTAGGCCCCGGACAGATGATGCAATCACGTCTGCGCAGGCATTCAGTTTGGAACGCGCATCCATAACGGCGTGCGTTCCAGCTGAATAGCGCTGCTGCAGACGGTAGCGCGACTTCTCATTGGCTAAAGCCATCGGAAATATGTATTTTCTGATGCCTTTAGGCGACCCCTGTGTTTTGGTCATTCGACCCCAGTCGGGGTCCCGACCCACAGGTTGAGAACCGCTGGGCTAGAGGATGGTTTCAGCACAGTCCGTTCTCTTTTCTTTGGGTTACAGGTCTGTAGGGCAGCTTTCTGGATTCCCAGCACCTTGGCACCTTCCCTCTCTCCTGCATCCTCCTGATTGCTAGCGTCCAACTAGTTCTAACAGGTTCCCAACGTTACATAGTTACTTAACTTAAAAAAAAACACAATACGGATGAAATAAGACATATGTCCATCAAGTTCAACCAAGGGTGTTGGGGTAGGGGAAGTTATTTTTTATTTTATTTCTTACTGATAACAGCTAATTGTAACTGTTAATGTTATTTCCTTCTAAATAAGCATCTAATCCTTTTTTGAAGCTGTCAGCGGTTGATGCTGTAACAAGCTTCTGTGGGAGGCTATTCCATAGATTTATAGTTCTTATGGTAAAGAATGATTGTCGCCGGAGACTGAATTTCTTTTATTCAAGTCGAAGGGAGTGCCCTCTTGTCTTTAGAGAGGATTTTACCTGAAATAGTGTTCCCCCACATTTTTTGTATGGAGCATTTATATATCTATACAAGTTAATCATATTCCCCCTCAGTCGTCTTCTCTCAAGACAGATTTAATTCTTGTAAACTTTCCTCATAACTAAAATCTTTCATTCCTCTTATTCGTTTGGTGGCTCTTCTCTGCACCTTTTCTATAGTCAGAGCGGCCTTTCTATGAACGGGTGCTCAGAACTGTACGGCATATTCCAGATGCAGAAACGTATACTGATCCCTCCCAACCCAAACACTCTACACAGGTACATGTTCAGCCATGTGAATAAGGCTCTGGCTAGCTAGGGGAACAGGCACACCAGGCGTGTACATAGGTTTCACAGGTTCCCATAGCAAAACTCATAGTGGGCCCTCTTTGTTATGCTGTAACTAGACAGGTGGTCACACATGGGGTCTCCCAAACATAAACAGCAAGGTCTACTCACTTGATTAGCTACTTCTCCCTCTCATCTGCACCTTGGCTCTGTGCCCTTGACTACCATTACGCTTCTCAACATCTACAGCTCTAGGCTCTAAACTTCTGCCTGAGAGGAGCTCGAGGAACCTAAGAGTGGCACAAAACTCTTTTCCGGTCCTCCCCACCAGCTCTCCCTGCTTGGGCGATTTGGCCGGCTCGGCGGTGGCCCAGTTTAAAAAAAAAAACATAATTTTCCGGGGCCACACTCTGCTGGCTCTCAACAATGCCCGTGTCATGGACAACTCACCTTCTTGCCGGCCCCGCGGCGTCTGCAGGCGGCGCGGGCTCCGGCGGCTGTCAGGCTCCCTCCCCACCCGGCAGCCGCGTCTCCGTCAGGCGGTGTCGGAGCGAGCGGGGCCGAGCGTGCACGCCCCCTCTCCACATCACAGCCTCTCCTCACTGGCAGCCCATGCTCGCGTGCGCGCGCAAGCACAGATATCTTACGACCTCCGGCGGCAAACTGCAGGCAGCGCGCCTGCCGGAGGCTTGGTTAATGGGCCAAGGAGCCCTGAGTTAGTGGGCCAATGAGCCCAGAGTGTCCTGGGCGAAAACGCCCTTTAGAGATAAACAGGGCAATCAGCCCAAGGTTTCCAGTTGCACCAATCACCACATTCCCCCCCCCCCAGCCAATCCAGTTAGCTCCCATCAGATAAAGGGGGTTTCCCCACACTTACTCCTTGCCCGTGATAGCGTACTGCTGGGTGTGTTTATCTGTATCTGAACTTTCCCGTTATTGATCTTGCTGTGTATTGACCATCCCGTGATTGTCACCTGGACTGGCCATTGCCTGTTTCTGACTACGATTTGCCTGCTCCCCTGTACTGCGTACCCGTGACCTTCCGGCTTGACCCCTGGCTCGACTTTGACTACTCTTCCGTCTTATCCTTTGGTGCCGTGCTTGTCTGGACTGATCTCTTGTGTATTACCTCTGCTTACCCGATCTCGCCCAGTCTCATCCGCCTTCCTCCCCGTAAGTCCGCATCCTTTGTGCTACGAAGTCCTGGGGACAACCGTGCCCGGTGAGTCGTATAAAGCTTCCCGGCAGACGGGGGCTTGTCTATAGGTGAAGCTAGCAGCGGAGATTGGGGGTTGCGGACTTACTTAGAAGGCGGGTGTCCCACGGGACCTGACAGCCCACTGATGTTACCCAGCCCGCTGGCCCAATCCCCAGCTTCACTGTTGACTGGGAAGCACTTACGCCCCTAGGATTACAATTTTCTTGATATAGGCTTTTGTATAACAGCACTTGTGTGGATTACAACAGCAAAATAAACAGTGTTCCAGGACAATTCAGTAAGCAAAAATATCTGTTTCTAGTTCTGCACCCTAAGAAGGGAGAATTGGCGACGTATTTCCTAAGTTCAATGGCTTTTGGTCTGCGTTAGCAAGCTGACCAATTTTATCCAAATAACATATAATGTGATGATTGGGTCCAGAGGTCGCATTAACACATATTTTAGCATAATACTTTCACACTTGTCCGTCCGCATTTGCAGAATGCATTTTGCAGCAGGGATTCCGTTTTGTGTTCGTGTTTTTTTTGTTCGTGTTCTCGTTTGCATTCTAAAACAATCTTTTTTTAAGGGGGTTTTTACAGCCAGGACACAGCAGGCAGGACTTTGCGGTTGTGTTTTTCTGCTACACCAGAGAGGTGTGAAAAGGGCCATAGAGATTCCATTAATAGATTATTTTGGGGTACCGCTGCATCTGCCGCGAACACATGCGGTACTGGACAGGTGTGAATGAGACCTAAATGCTTAAAGTGGACAAAAACCCAAGATTTTGACTATCCTGGGTTTTGGTCCCCCCCAGGTCACCTGAATAAACTTACCTCTTTCCGGTCCTACGACGCATGAGCAGCCCTCTCGTCCTGCGCGCTCGGGTCCGTTCGAGCCCCTTCTAATACGAGCGGATCTGAGTACGCTGGCGGCTGCATCGCCCACTACCCTAACAGGGAGCGTGCCCGCGCCAGTCATTCACAAATAACTGGCGCTGGCATGTGCCCAGCTAGAGGGATAGTGAGGGTGGGCCGCTGCTTGCCCATGCGCTGTTGGACTGAGAAAAAGGTGAGTTTATGGGCTACCTGGGGGTTTTCACACAACTGGGCATCCTGGTGCCCTGGGGGAGGGAATCAATCAACCCGGGATACTTATAGATTCCTGGGTCGATCTCTGTGGGTTTTGGTCCACTTTAAATATGCTCCAAGCACTCAATGTGTACAGATACATATTATTTTTTTTCCTCATGTAGCAATTTAAATTTACTGCTGGTTTATCATCTATAATGATAATTGTGGCCACTTACTTTACAATCAGATTGGAGGCGGGGAATTATATATGTTACAATCTTATGTTACCTAGCTGTCAATTTGATTGTAAGGTAAGCGGGTGCAATCACCATTAGACTTTACACTCGCATGACACATGTGCTGCCTCATTTCCAAATACTTTTGAGGCACCTATCCACCGCTGGCATTTCTGAATGGCTGGCACGGGTACATGGGGATGTGTCCACACCCTATTTAGAAATCCCAGCAGAATGGTCGGACAAGTCAGTTATGGGAAGTATGAATGAAGCATGACCGCAGATTGGTTGGTAGGCCGTGCAAGCGCTGTGGGATCACCAGAAGGTGAGTTTTTTCGGTGATACACACAGTTAGGCATACCAGTCAGGATGCCCCGCAGGAGAGAAAGAAAACCCTGGAGAGTGATGTTCCTCTTTAAAACTAATGCTGCCCATGATGCTAAAGAGAAACAAAACCTGACATTTTTTGGGCATCCTAATTTTGTATGCCTGATTGCTTAATCACCTTACCATCTTTAAAAAGGGTTAGAATTTCTTGAATGACCTTTGTATGCATGGAAGCATTGCAAGATATTATACGAATGTTCCCTTACATAGCCAACGTACGGCTCTAGATTGTTCAATTTTATTGATCAAACCGATAGAGATCGTGCACAATCGCGCTAGTAAATTATGGCAAGTGTAATTGAAACATGTGCAAGAGCTAAAAAAACCTGTGTCAACAAATGGTTAATATTCTAGTACAATGGTGGCGAAAACACGGTGACGAAACGCGTCTGGGGCAGAGCTAAGCAACGCGCTGCATTGTTGGTTTCCTTTTGGTTTTCGATCTGTGAGATGTATTGCAGTCTGCCGATTCCCGCGGCCGGGCAAGCTTGAGAGAAGGGGTGAGCCATTTCCCTTGGAAACTTAACTCACTGATATTGAACCATTTGTGGGTTGATTTTAAAGCTGAGTTCTTAGCTGTATCTGGTAAGCACAATAAAAAAACGGGATTTTGGCACTGATTTTAAAACAATATCACACTATTTTTGCGTTTTTATCTTTCCTTCCCTCGCATGCATGAGTCTATGGGAAATTATTTGATTATTATATTTATCGATTTATGAATGGAGGAATAAGAGGAAAAGGAGGTTTTATTTCAAGTGGATCCACACTGTGATCTATCTAAGGAAAGCATACAATCATTTTATTCCGGTACGTTCAAAATTGGTGATGGGCCCTGGTGCACGAAGTGTTTGAAGTGTGTTGCATGACACATTGTAAATTATGGGCCTTTCTGGAAAATCAATATTTTTAATAATGTGGCATATATAAATATAGGAATATACAGCAAAGAATTCAGAGCATGACATCAGTAGGAAGGCCTAGAGGAGGTATTCAAAGTAGATAGTATCAGCATCCTGAGACCAACAGGCCGGGCAGGAATTGTATTCAAAGCAAATAGTATGAGCATCCTGAGACAACAAAGTAATAAATTTACAACAAAGCAGCAGGGAAAGACTAGATAGGGAAGCCAGATTAGGAGAAGAGTAACCTTGGGACTAGGGTCATAAAAGATCAAAGAGAAGGAAAACCAGAGATCAAAGTCCCTTTTGGGTATAATTGGGGGGATCCTTGGGTATAAAAGGAGGGCAGCAGGAAGGAAGGCAAGAGGAAGACGGCTAGCACAGAAGAAGGGAAGAGCAGAGGCAGGGGAGCGGAGAGCAAGGGGAAGGAACGCTGTCAGCGTGACAGTCCGCTGGTGCGTTACTTGGTCAGGATGGTAATGGTATGAGTTGCTGGTCAGGTAACTGCCTTAATCTTTGGATATATGTATGCCGGTCTCAGAACTGTATTGAATTTTGTTGTAAGATTTTATTGCATTATTGTGTCATTTTGTCAACAATATATCTCTTTATTTACCATTTGTCTCAGTGTCCTCTGCAACTACCGGAAGTCGAAAGAACTTACAGTCTTACAGTCTTTGCGTGTATCCATTGTGTAATTATTGGCCAGATATTGATAATATTTGGATATGTGTTTGCCAATTTTAGTCGAGCCGGGCAGGATCAATATATATATATAATATTATTAATATTTTAGTTATTCAGGAGTAAAATTATTGCAGGAGGATTAAATTCTTTACAACATTTAGGTGATCCAATCAAGTATTTTGAAAAGAGAGAAATATTTTGGACTGCCTTTTTACAAATTTATATGATTAAGATTGTTGATTAATTTATTTGCGCTGAGCATAACCATAGATTTTTATATGGTTCCCTTTTGTTCAATTTCATTATTGCAAATCTCATACTCCTTCGTGGCTAATAATGTAAGGAGTATTTTTACTCTTCTGGAAAATATGTAGCACAATTTTTGATTGAGTCCTATGACTGTCATGTACAGATTAAGATCAAAGCATATAGGTTATGGGGGGCACCAGACCATACAGATTGCAATGTCCAAGCCCCGCAAAAAAAATATAATGACTGTGCCCCATGGCAACCATGGCCGATCAACCAGATAGCAGCGTTACAGATATAGGGTCACAACAGTCCAGACCCCATGGTTGACGCCTGGGCCCTTAGGCTCAGTATGCCGGTCCTGCTACATGCAGCCATTGAACGTAGGAATTGGCCCTAATAATATGACTCAATGTGAAAAATTAACGGAAGACAACGACCTGTTTTCAGGCAAGTAACCAAGAACCTGTCATAAATATCAGGGTTTTCCACCGACATGTATCTGCAGGGAAGAACAAAAACCCAAAACAAAGGCCCAGATAACAGTGGCATGTGGTGAAACCAAAAGGAACAAAGTGAAGCGCCTACCATGTAACCACAAACCAAAGGAAACGAAAATCTTGAGACAAATTACAATACGACAATAAACCAAGGTGAGGTCATTGCAATAAAATCTGTAAACCATGAAAACAAAATAAAAAAGGGTCCGAAAATGAACTGAAGAAGGATAGGCATGAGTCACAGGAAAAACTATGATACCAAAATAAAGCAGGGTGAGGTACTGCAGCAATATATACAGGCTATAAATGAAAGGGTCATGAACTGGGCTGAGTAACCTAACTTTAGGTCTACAGATCAAGAAAGTGCAGATGATGCAGGAAAAACATATTGCTAGGCTGTAAACGGGGTCACTTAAAGTGCACCTATACTCAGAAAGGAAATTTATGTGATCACCTTCCATGCCCAGCCCTGTGTCCCAAAATAGCCTGAGTTTCTATTTTTACCTCGGCCTTTGCCCAATATCCATAAAAACACCAGAAAATAACAACAGGAAGTAGTATTATAGTGAATGGCAGCCATATGCTAATTAGTTCAGTTACAACCAAACTGTCACATAATGGCAGTTAGGTTGAAGTGCTCCCCATTGCTGAGTTGTGTGTACTCTAACTGATTGCATCATCACTGGGGGTGGGGCTGCTCAGCCATGGAGCAATATAGCCAACTGCATCCAGTTCGTGTTGTTATGAATATTGGGGGAAAAAAGAAACACGGGCTGTGTTGGGGCACAGGGCTGGGGCTAGAAGGTGAGTACATGTACTTCCCTCTGAGTATAGGTGCACTCTGGAGTATAAGACCCCAGCGCCGGCAGCTATCCTGCACATAAATCGGGATGCCCCACTAGGTGAAACCCCTGGGATCACCTCTCCAGCGATCTCACGGCCATGACCAAAACCCAGGTTTTTGGTCCTTGCCCCCGGAGCACCCCAACCAGAGGTGCTCCGCTGTGTGAAACCCCCCAGGTCACCTGAACAAACTTACCTCTTCCCGGTCCTACAATGTATGCGCGGCTGCACATCCAATCAGCACGCTCGGATCCACTCAAGCCCCTTTCATCCAGGAGCTTGTCTAATGCAAGCGGATCTGAGTGCACTGGTGGCCACATCCCCCGCTACCCTCTAACAGGGAGTTTGCCTGTGCGGGCCATTTACAAATGCCTGCCTCAGGGGGCGCAAGTATGCCTGCCCTGGATTCTTATAGACTCCTGGGTGGGTTTTGGTCCATTTTAAAGGGTAACTCCACTTCGATGTCATTTTTAAAAGTTTCCATTATTATTTTAAAAATGCAATTTTTTCACCTTTTGTCACCTGGGTTTTGGTCCATTCTACTAGAGCAGCGGTTCTCAACCTGTGGGTCGGGACCCCGGCGGGGGTCGAACTACCAAAACACAGGGGTCGCCTAAAGCCATCGGAAAATACATATTTCCGATGGCTTTAGCCACTAAGAAGTCGCGCTACCATCTGCAGCAGCGCTATTCAGCTGGAACGCACGCTGTTATGGATGCGCGTTCCAAACTGAATGCCTGCGCACATGTGCAGACGAGATTGCATCATCCGTCCGGGGACTAAGGGGTCGGGGGAAGCGGGGGGGAACGCTCCACAGTCCATAGCAGCGCATTACGTGTGTCCGGCGCTTGCTGACGTCATCAGTGGGCGGACGCAGCAAGCGCTGGAGGACAGAAGCCTAGGAGGCGGAGAGGCAAGAGAGCCTGCGAGACAGCCTGCTGGTGTAAAAAAGGTTAATAATGTAAAAACAGTACACACACCATACACACAATACTGTGTAAGTGTAAGGTGCTTTGTGTGCAATCATTACACAGTACACAAAGCAGCTTACACTTACACAAAGCACCAGACATTTACACAGTGTGAACTACATCAGTCTTATACTATAAGAGACCACTATAAGATGTAGTTCACACTGTTCCCCAATGTATAATTATCTCCCATATCTCCCACTATTTTCCCATATTCTGAATGAGGAAACTGCTGAAATCAGAGTTTTCCGGCATTGAATCCGCCTCCTATTGATTTTATTGTGAGTGCGGAGGATTTTGTGGAAGAGAGCTCCCGAGAATCTTCAGTTACCACACAATCCGCCACAGCCTCCTATTAATTTCAATAAGAGGCGGAGAAACTGAGTTTCCAACACATGCTATGCCATGGTGAAATGTTATTTATTGGAATTAGTAATAAATATTTCTCAACATATCTGCATCCTGAGGAAGTGGGCGGGGGTCACGCCCACGTAACGCGTAGATGCTGATATAGACCCCTGAGTGGCAGCCTGGGACTCTTCAGTATCATGGTGATATGAGCTCTATTTTCCTTTACATATATGCCTGTCTCTTACGTATCATGAAACTGCCTTATGGACTTTGTGTTTAGGTTGATTGTTTGCACATGCGAAGTTTTGCACATGCTGTTATTTTGCACACGTGGTCATTGTTTATAGCACATTGCACTTTTGACTATGCTGGGTTATGTATGAACCATAGTTTTGGTTTATACATTCCCATATGGATTTTAGTCTTTTTTTTTGGGTTGTGTTCTTTTCAATTTTTTTTGTTAATTGCCCACTAAGTTACACTGCAATACTTACTATTTTGTGATAATGAGTTGTTCACGCACCATGAAGTCACGCAGTTATTATTAGCTATATACCTTTTTAATGAGTCAGGCAGTACACAAATATATTTATTAGAGTCATTAAGGGTTGGCCACCAGAGGACGTTGTCCTTCATGTTTTTTAAATAGTTTTTGTGTATGTGAAGTGTATAGTTTGTCTTAACTGTATTGGTACTTTTTGATATTAAAGATATACAATTTTACATTTTGGTCTGTGCGGCCTTGCTTGAAGGGGACTTTCTTGAGTTTGTGCTGGCAGCTCATTTGGGTTGATTCAAAGAAACATGTAACAGCTTGGATTTGGGTCACGATCATCCTATTTTTCACGTCCGCTCGTGCGTTCGTATGAACTTGCGAGTGATTCAATAAGCAAATACGTTTCTATCCTAAAATATACGTCCGTTCGTATGGCAGTTCGGGAATCAGACCTATGTCAGTTTCCATCCTGAATTTTCCGTTTCATTTCTCAGGTTGCAACATTGGTTTTGCCCTTTTTCCTTTTTTGTCTGGACGTAAATCCTTCTGATCTTGCGGCTGCGCACTACAAACTTACCTCATTAAAGTGCATTCTAAATATTTGGTCTTTTATTTTTCTTTATTTCATTCATTTTGTAGTAACCAACCATTAATGAATGCATTTGCATAAGTAAATCTTACTTTGTTTAATTTTTAGTTAACTTGCATTTTTTACTTGTGGATTTAATTTTAATATTTATGCTTCAAATGGTAAAACTTTAAATTTTTAGTGTGGTTACCCACACCCTCTACATACAGATTGCTCACAAATATTAAAAAACACCCAGCAACTTCTGCATGTTATGAGCCTAGAAACAGCCAAGATGGCGGCTCAGGTATTATCGGGCAGCCTGCAAACAGAAAGGGCCTTGTGACTGTGTTGCTCTGGATTCTTTGATTTCTGACCTTTCCATGCCCCCAGCTCTGCTGTGTCTGTGCAAAATACAGCAGTAACCCACATCCTGCACTTTATCCCGCTCTCCTCTCCTCAGTAAGTGTGATGCATCTGACCAAAGATGTGCTTAAATAATTAAACAAAGCAAAGGTAAACAACTACACCAATAAATGCAATCTAAAAATATTATTCTAGTACCTCAATTTTAAAATAAATAACATAGGACATAAGTTTATTTAATTAACGCAAATATATTGCAAAATAAAGGTTTACATGCAAAGGACTAATTAAGGTCCACATTAAAATGCTTTTATAAGGCATACATGAATCAGGTATGCATTGCCATACAATTTATGGCCTCGGCCATGCTGATACATGCAGTTCATTGGAGCTCAAGACGCGCAGACTCCTCCACATAGCCAAAAAACCTGTTCAAGAACAGCAATCCGACTGCTAAAAGGTGTCGCATCCGAGTATCCTAAGTTTTACGTTTTGATCGTAAGTTTTAGGATTTGATCCTAAGTTTTACGTTTTGATCCTAAAATTTAGGAACGAACTTCCGCTGATCGTAAGAGCATATACGCATTCGTACGTAGGCTCGTGCGAGTCGGAAATGGCCAAAAAAACTGGAAAAAATGACTAACACCCACCCAAACTTACGATTCTCGATACGAAATCAATTAACTTTTGCTCTTTGAATCGAGGGGATAGTGTCTAGAATTATTTCTCAACATATAATTAAATATTGTTTTTATGATTAATCACTATGTTTAAATGATGTTTGATTTGTAGCAATGAGAATACATAATGCATATCAGGTATTTACATTCCGAATCATAACTGTAGCAAAATTACAGTTTTGAAGTAGCCACCAAAATTATTTTTTGGTTTGGGGTCACCGCAACATGAGGAACTGTATTGCGGGCTCACGGCATTAGAAAGGTTGAGAACCATTGTACTAGAGCATCCTGGATAGATTACTTGTATTGTTACCCCTTTGGCGATCCCACAGTGCATGCACAGGCCCTCCTCCAATCAGAATAGATTATGTCACCTGCCCTCTATTCCAGTATAAATGGAGTGTCAGGCACCTGCCGTTGTGCACTCCCCTCCTCCTCCATGCGTGCACAGGCCTCTCATAAAGGCTTGGTGTGGGAGCGTGCCTCAGCTATAGGGGTGCAGGGATTCCACCATGACCTACACATGTGCAGTGGGTTTGCAGGACTGGTTAGTATACTGGGGGGGTTTCACAGAGCAGGGCATCCTAAATCTGGATACCCCAGAGGCAGGGGATTTCCCAGCTCTCTAGTCTTTTTGCCTCCAAAACAGGACTTAAAGGGACATTCTAGGAAAAGGGTTTAATGATCCTGCTTTCTGCTTCTGGGGTGGCATCTTTCATCCAGCTTTTATTCAGCCTGCTTTATATTACTCAATCCCCTCGATTCAAAGAGCAAAAGTTAATTGATTTCGGATCGAGAATCGTAAGTTTGGGTGGGTGTTAGTCATTTTTTCCTGTTTTTTTGGCCATTTCCGACTCGCACGAGCCTACGTTCGAATGCGTATATGCTCTTACGATCATCGCAAGTTCGTTCCTAAATTTTAGGATCAAAACGTAAAACTTAGGATCAAATCCTAAAACTTAGGATCAAAACGTAAAACTTAGGATCAAAACGTAAAACTTAGGATAATCGGATGTGTTTAGGTGTGATTCAGAGAACAGTTTTCCAACCTCTAAATACGTTTTAAAAGAAAGCCACTGCCGACACCTTTTAGCAGTCGGATTGCTGTTCTGGAACAGGTTTTTTGGCTATGTGGAGGAGTCTGCGCGTCTTGAGCTGCAATGAACTGCATATATCAGCATGGCCGAGGCCATAAATTGTATTGCAATGCATACCTGATTCATGTATGCCTTATAAAAGCATTTTAATGTGGACCTTAATTAGTCCTTTGCATGTAAACCTTTATTTTGCAATATATTTGCGTTAATTAAAGAAACTTATGTCCTTTGTTATTTATTTTTAAATTGATGTACTAGAATAATATTTTTAGATTGCATTTATTGGTGTAGTTGTTTACCTTTGCTTTGTTTAATTATTTAAGCACATCTTTGGTCAGATGCATCACACTTACTGAGGAGAGGAGAGCGGGATAAAGTGCAGGATGTGGGTTACTGCTGTATTTTGCACAGACACAGCAGAGCTGGGGGCACGGAAAGGTCAGAAATCAAAGAATGCAGAGCAACACAGTCACAAGGCCCTTTCTGTTTGCAGGCTGCCCGATAATACCTGAGCCGCCATCTTGGCTGTTTCTAGGCTCATAACATGCAGAAGTTGCTGGGTGTTTTTTTATATTTGAGAGCAAATCTGTATGTAGAGGGTGTGGGTAACCACACACAAAATTTTAAGTTGTACCATTTGAAGCCAAAATATTAAAATTAAATCCACAAGTAAAAAATGCAAGTTAACTAAAAATTAAACAAAGTAAGATTTACTTATGCAAATGCATTCATTAATGGTTGGTTACTACAAAATGAATGAAATAAAGAAAAATAAAAGACCAAATATTTAGAATGCACTTTAATGAGGTAAGTTTGTAGTGCGCAGCCGCAAGATCACAAGGATTTACGTCCAGACAAAAAAGGAAAAAGGGCAAAACCAATGTTGCAACCTGAGAAATGAAACGGAAAATTCAGGATGGAAACTGACATAGGTCTGATTCCCGAACTGCCATACGAACGGACGTATATTTTAGGATAGAAACGTATTTGCTTATTGAATCACTCGCAAGTTCATACGAACGCACGAGCGGACGGCAAAAATAGGATGATCAGCGCCAAAATCAAAGCTGTTACATGTTTCTTTGAATCGACCCTAATAACTCCCAGTGAAATCTCCTCGGCAGAGAATGACTCATCTATGGCCCTTATTCATGAAGGGATAGCGTCAGGTAGTGGCTTGTAAATGACAGGTAGCGACAGGTAGCGGCAGGTGAACGCCAGACACGGCACGCAATTACACATTTATCAAGCAGAATCTGTTGAGCAACTGGGATAACGCCATGTAGCATCCGATTCATCATTTTCCCAGCCTCAGCGACCAGCGCCAGCGTTCAGCCTTGCACAGCGCCAGGTATTACCTCTCACTACCTGTCGCTCTCCCATACATTTCAATGGACGATCCTTTTCTTCTCTTTAAACAGAGTTTCTGTTTTTTTTGTTTTTTGAAAAAAAATCTCAAATAATGTTGTGACCTCTCCTGGCATTGAAAAAGCCATTTTTTCCAAAATATTTCATGTTTAATATATTTCTGCAGAAATGACATTACAGGTCTGGCATTAAAGTGTTCATGTTACAATGTTATTACAATGTAATTCCATATGTTTTTGCTTTGTTACTGGTGGATACATGATGAAAAACAGACTTTTAACACACAGCCTCCGGCGCTCTGGGCTTCAGAGAAGCATTTTTCAGCGCCGGAGTTTTGTGATGATGTTTTTTTTAATGAATATGTTGTGAGTTGGTCGCACTGACCAGTCGCTAACATACGCTCCCATACAGCGCTGTACTGGTCAAATAGCGACTGCTCACAATGTATTCAACATTAATGAACAGCGACTGAGACCCTTATTTAACAAGGGATAGCGCCAGGTAGCGAATGGTGAGCGAACGGTAATGACGCTCACCGCCACGAGAACGCCTTCTCCCCTCCGCAATCACACATTTATGAAGCCGATCCTGCTTAGCGACTGACAGAGCGCCAGATAGCGAATCATTCATCATTATTCCAGCCTCACCCCACAGCGCCAGCGAGCGACCTTGAACAGCGACAGGTATGACCTCTCGCTACCTGGCGCTCTCCAATGCATTTCAATGGAGCAATCTTTAAATATTCTTAATTAATTGCTATTTTTTTTTTTTTTAAATGGCAAAAATTCTGTGACCACTTCTGCAATGTTAGATATTTTTTTGAAGCTTAAAAAAAACAAAAAAAAAAATGTGTGCAGAATTGATATTACAGGTCTGATATTAATGTATTCATATTACAAAATGTTTTGAAAAACACGTTTTTTTTTTTTCTAAAAATATGGTTGTTTGGGGGTTAAAAAACTACTTTTAACCCATCGCCGCCAGCGCTCTGGGGTTTAAACAAGCATTTCACAGAGCGAGAATTTTTGGAGCGTGATTTGTTAATGAATATGGTGGGAGCCGGTCGCTATGGCCCTTCGCTGTCATGCGCTCCCATACAGCGCGGAACCTGTCAAACAGCGACTCCTAACCCCGTATTCAACATTACCGCACACCGACTGAGTCGCTGTCAACAGCCGAACAATGGCCAAGCACAGCGAATACTAGCGGTCGCTGTGAAAATAACGCTACTGACACTCATCTGTCGCTACCTGGCGCTATTAATGAATCAGCCTGTGAGTCGCTTTAAACTAGCGAGCCACGGCTGAGCACAGTGACTACTAGCGAGCGCTCTGAAAATGCCTGCTACAGAAGCTCATCTGTCGCTACCTGGCGTTAGTGATGAATCAGCCTATATATATGTTTCAGTGTGAGGATCCCTTCAGGAAGTCAATTCCTTTTGGTGGTCCTGAAAAATGAGTCCACATGAAGGAAACAAGTTCTAAAGGGTTCGACAAGGAATGCAAAGTGCCGGTGAATGAAAGATGCCGCGGCCCTGACAGCCAGCACAGGGCAAACAGAAAGCAGGATCATTTAACCCTTTGTCTGAAATGTCCCTTTAAGTGTTTTGGTCCGCTTTAGTACTATCAAGGTTCAGGATGTCCCCCAAGCTGCTGGGATGAGCAGTACAGGAAGTAAGGATGGTTATGGGGGGAGTTTGTCTTAGTGCAAACCTCTATAACTTATTTATGGTAAAGGGAAAAAAGCCTACAAATTAGCCCCAGGGGGTGCGACCGCCCCGGGGCCCACAAGGTCAGAGGGCCCCATAATTTATCATATTTGTGCTCAGTTGGCATCATTTAAAGAGGAACATTGGAGTCTTTTAGACTCCAGGGCCACCCGAGTTCCACTCCTTGGGGCATTCTGATTTGGGATGCTCCGCTGTATAAAACTACCCAGAAGCCCCATTTCATTCACCTTGTCCTGGAGCCTTTGCCACAGCCGCATCCCCTACTTGCCTCCTAGCCGTGGCCCTCGTCTCCCTTTGGGGGCCGTCCAGGTGGCTTAGCTGCCAGCGGAGCCGAGTGAAAGCGAGCGTGCTGATTGGTTAAACAAGCCCCTTAGCCAATCAGCGCACTCCTTCTTGGCCAAATCTGTTTTGTGGGAGCCACAGGAAGGTGAGTGATCTAGGGGCATACACACAGTCCAGGATGCCCCCACTGAGAGGAACAACCCCCCCGAAACGTGAAAATCGGGGTGTTGATCCTCTTTAATTAAAGGAAGTAGCATCTGTCTATTCTGTTTTAGTCATTAGTTGTTTAGCTGCATCCAGCTGAGTTAAAAACAGAAAATCCTTTACTGTATGAGCCGTGAAAGGGTCCCATTTAATGTTGGCACCAGGGTCCCGTCATATTTACTGAGGCAATTTTGTTTTTTGTTGCTTGATATTTAGTTGATGAGAGGGTTAAACTGGGCGGTAAATTAGTTCTCAGGCCCTGAATAATAATTTTGTATAAATAATAGTGATTGAGCTGCTCCCACCCCCCTTTATTCATTTGAATTGCCATGAGCACAAGCAGGGAGGAATTCAGTTAATATGGATTTCTCCCTGTGAAGTGTTCTAAAGGGAGGCTGGCTGCTTCCCAGGTGAGTAGCTCTCAAATATTTGTCTGCATTGTATGTCCCAACTTTGGGGACTCAGAATTAAGAGTAGGGACCACACTAAACACAGGGAGGCCGATTCATTAATAGCGCCAGGTAGCGACAGATGAGCGACTGTAGCGTGATTTTTTCAGCGCCAGCCAGTATTCGCTGTGCTTGGCCGGCATTAGCTTGATGACAGCGACTCAGTCGGTGTGCGGTAATGTTGAATACGGGCTGGGGGGTCGCTGTTTCACAGGTCCAGCGTTGTATGTGAGCGCCTGACAACGAATGGCCAGAGCGAACGGCTAGCTTCATATTCATCAACAAATCACGCTCCGAATGTGCTGTCGCTGTCCATTCCTTGTTTAAACCCCAGAGCGCTGGCGGCGATGTGTATTAACTAGTTTTTAACCCCTAAACAACCATATTTTTTGAATGTAACATTATACATGTTTTTAGAATCATTTTGTAATATGAATACATTAATCTCAGACCTGTTAGATCAATTCTGCACATATTTTTTTTTAATTTTTTTTTTTTACTTAAAAATAAATCCTAACATTGTAGAAGTGGTCTCCGATTTTTTGACATTAAAAAAAAAAAAAAAAATTAATACCAATTAATTATGAATAATTATAGATTGCTCCATTGAAATGCATTGGACATCGCCAGGGAGCGACAGCTCATACCTGGCGCTGTGAGGGAATTTGCAGCGGCGCTGTTCGGTCCAGGCGGCTTCATGATGAATGCTGCGGTAGCCGTCGCTCTCGCCGGCGCTAGCCTCATTTTGCTTGATAAATGCGTCATTGTGACCGCCGCCGGGCGTACTTGAGTCGGTAGTCACCGTTAGCTGCCGCTACCTGGCGCTCGTCAGACACTACCTGGCGCTATCGCTTGATGAATAAGGGCAAGAGTGCCTTGCCGGGGCAGTGTGGCTTCCACATGTATCTGCAGATATGTGCAACCAAATCTCTGTCTTTCCACATAGCTAGACATGTTTGTTGCTTGATATTTAGTTGATGAGAGGGTTAAACTGGGCGGTAAATTAGTTCCCAGGCCCTGAATAATAATAATAATTTTGTATAAATAATAGTGATTGAGCTGCTCCCACCCCCCTTTATTCATATTTACTGAGGCCACTGCTTGCCACATCCAATGTCCCGCTTTGAGGCCCTGATAAAATACTGAGATCAGCCTCTGCCCCTGTGTCTCGGGAGCGCGGCATCTCTCCAGTGTACGCCCTATACTGAACAAAGAACCTTACACCAGGAACTGATTTTGCATAAATCCAATGCTTTTATTATGATGACATAACCTCTTCTGGGAGCTTCCAGTTCTTTTTATTTGAGTTTTTCTTTCCTGCTACAGACTGCGTGAGTCCTCAAGCTGGTAAATCCCTGTAAATCATTCATCATGTGATTACCTGGAACAGGAAATGCATGTGATGGCTCATGGGTGTAAGAAGGTGGCTAGTAACATAAACAATGGGGGTTTGCTGCCAGTGACCCTACCACTGATTGCAAGGAACAGGTAAATGTTTTACCTGTGCACTTCACGCTATATTATGTCATCAATCAATAGATACGGGGTAACCCTTTAAACTCGACCTTCACCCTGAATAAGAGCTTATCTTGTAAGTTTCCCCCACCCTGTACATACAGATTGCCCACATTAAAAATCATCCTACCTGTATCTACTGCCTTTTCTGAGCCTTTAAACATCCAAGATGGCGGCTCATGGGGCATCAGGCAGTCTGCAAACAGGAAGTGTCTTCTGACTTTGCTGCTCTGCATTCTGGGATTGCTGACCTTTTCCTGACCTCAGCTCTGCTCTGTCTGTGCAAAGCACAGCTATAACCCGCCCCCTGTACTTTATCCCTCTTTATCCTCTCCTCTCCTCAGTATATGATGCTTCTGAGGCAAGATGGCGGTGCCCATGAACAGAGTTTCAGCCCAGTGGGGGAAAGAGTAATAAGTGACTAAAAACTTTAAATATATTAATTTGAGATGCTGGGAAATAGTTTTTTACGGATTTGGGATTTTCATTAAATCATGCTGAGGGTTCGGTTTAACTTCAGTATGTTTTTTTTAATAATACATTTCATTTTAGTGCTTCTAACTACTTCTGAAATGTACATGTGTTGTTTTGTTTTAATTAACAGTTTGTTTTAAATATACACTGTAGTGTTTTTATGTTTAATCTTATTTTATTAAGAATTTTCAAATACTTGTAGTGTTTTTTCATACTGTTCTTATTAAACACTGTCTTTGAGTGTTTTTAACAATGATTTAAATATTATAGGAGCACTATTGCGAAAAATGTCCCAATGATAAAAATCCATATAAATCTGCTGGATGGTGGAAGCAGAGGTCATTTATACACCCGTCATCAAGAAATATCCAACCAGGCTGGATATTATTCCCCTGGATTTTATTCCTACCATGAGAGTAAAAAACACAAGCTTGGCGGGGGTTTTATTCAGTTGGGGTGTTTAAGTGACCCCTCCTCTCATTAGCCGTCGTGTTTATATGTATTTGTAATATTACACAAATACGCGATAGTGCTCCTTTACCTTTTCGTGTTCTATTGAATATACACTGTGGGGTTTATTCATCAAGGGATAGCGGCAGGTAGTGGAAGGTAGCGACAGGTGAACGTCGGCCGCGGCACGCAATATGGGGAAGCTGATTTATTAATAGCGACATGTAGCGACAGTTGAGCAACTGTAGCAGTATTTTCACAGCGCCCGCTAGTAGTCGCTGTGCTTGGCCGTTGTTCGGTTGTTGACAGCGACTCAGTCGGTGTGGCGTAATGTTGAATACAAGGTTACGAGTCGCTATTTGACAGGTTCTGCGATGTATGGGTGCGCATGATAGCGACTGGTCAGAGCGACCGGCTTCCACCATATTCATCAAAAAATCACGCTCAAAAAATTCTCGCGCTGTGAAATGCATGTTTAAACCCCAGAGCGCTGGCGGCGATGTGTTAAAAGTAGTTTTTTAACCCCCAAACCACCATATTTTTTAGATAAGTATTTTAAATAATTTAGTAATATGAATACATTAATATCAGACCTGTAATATCAATTCTGTACAATTTTTTCCCTAAAAAAAATTATCTAAAAAATGGCAGAAGTGGTCACAGAATTTTTCACATTTAAAAAAAACAAAAAAAAAACAAAACATTAATAACAATTATGAATATTTAAAGATTGTTCCATTGAAATGCATTGGAGAGCGCCAGGTAGCGAGAGGTCATACCTGTCGCTGTTCAAGGTCGGGCGCTGGCGCTGTGGGCTGAGGCTGGAATAATGATGAATGAGTGGCTATATGGCGCTATCTCAGTCGCTAAGCAGGATTGGCTTGATAAATGTGTGATTGTGGTGGGGAGCGGCGTTCTCGTGGCGGGGCCCGTCATTACCAGCCGCTCACCAGTCGCTATTCCTTCATAAATAAGGGCCGGGGAGGCCGATTCATTAATAGCGCCAGGTAGCGACAGATGAGCGACAGTAGCGTTATTTTCACAGCGCCCGCTAGTATTCGCTGTGCTTGGCCGTTGTTCGGTTGTTGACAGCGACTCAGTCGGTGTGCGGTAATGTTGATTACGGGGTTAGGAGTCGCTGTTTGACAGGTTCCGCGCTGTATGGGAGCGCATGACAGCGAATGGCCATAGCGAACGGCTCCCAGCATATTCATTAACAAATCACGCTCCAAAAATTCTTGCGCTGTAAAATGCTTGTTTAAACCCCAGAGCGCTGGCGGCGATGGGTTAAAAGTAGTTTTTTAACCCCCAAACAACCATATTTTTTGAAAAAAAAAAAAAAAAAGTTTTTCAAAACATTTTGTAATATGAATACATTAATATCAGACCTGTAATATCAATTCTGCACACATTTTTTTTTTTTTTTAACCTTAAAAAAAATATCTAACATTGCAGAAGTGGTCACAGAATTTTTGACATTTAAAAAAAAATAAATAAATAAATAAAATAATAGCAATTAATTATGAATATTTAAAGATTGCTCCATTGAAATGCATTGGAGAGCGCCAGGTAGCGAGAGGTCATACCTGTCGCTGTTCAAGGTCGCTCGCTGGCGCTGTGGGGTGAGGCTGGAATAATGATGAATGATTCGCTATCTGGCGCTCTGTCAGTCGCTAAGCAGGATCGGCTTGATAAATGTGGCGGTGACCGTCATTACCGTTCGCTCACCATTCGCTACCTGGCGCTATCCCTTGTTAAATAAGGGCCTAAGTCTCTTCACATCGGACTAGCAGCGATAGACTGCGCTGGATGAAAGGTGAGTATATCGTTTTTTAGTTTTTGACTATATTATGACTTAAAGAATTCTTAGGTCTAATAAGCCCCTTCACACTTTCCATTTTGTGCAAGTAAGACAATTTCACAAGCACCACAAGACACAAGCTCTCATCATCATCATGAAAAATTGCTTGCAATATGGCAAAAGAGAGATTGCATTGTAATATGAAAGTTGCCACAAGGTGATGCAGTAGCCAAAATAAATAAACAGCCTTGGCGTTGATAGGTCCACTTTAACTTTAACTATAAGAGAGAGTCTGCAGGATTTTTATTCTTGCTTTTATTAGTCCTGTAAGCTCTCTTGCATATAATCAGGGTCATATTTAATAATAGGCAACCCTACTACATAGTAGGCAACCCTACCATGCCTATGGTGCCTAGGGCAGCCACTTTCGGGGGGCATTGGTGGCATTACTGCTATAGAGACAAAAAAAAAAAGACTTCCCATTGTCAATGCTTTATTGCACCCAATCTAGTGCCCCCCCCCCCAAGCCACAGAAGGATTCAGAGTGTGTGTGTGTGTGTGTGTGTGTGTGTGTGTGTGTGTGTGTGTGTATGTGGAGAGGGGAGGGGTACATGGGGTTAATTGCAGTTACATGTGCTCCCTCTATTGTTCAGAGTGCAGTATAACACCACAATACTAGAGGAAACACACTGTGACATCATCTCCTTTGCTGATAATGTGTGCCCCCTCTACTGTTCAGTGTGCAGTATAACAGTACAACATTACAAGAAGCACAATGTGTCCCCATTAGTGTTGGGCAACCTGGAACCGCAAAGTCCGGGTTTATATCAAACTTTGCGAGTTCGGGTTCCCAGACCCAAACACGGATTTCAGCCAAAAGTCTGTGTTCAAGTTCGGCGTTTGGCCTGAACACTGAAAAGCTGGTTGACCAACCCAATTTACCTATGCAGGAAGTGCTGTAACTCACCTGAGCTCCACGATCTGGTCCCGGCTGTTAAATGGGCTATGGCTGGGGCCACAGAAAGATGGGCACCACTACCATGAGTAAGCTGGCACTAGGGACCGAATCGCAGGGCTCAGGTAAGTTACAGCCGCCTCCTGCTGCACACTCTGCACAGCCATGCCCCATTCTGCCTCACCCACCTGATCAGAGGGTAAGGCGCTTGCCAAAGGGCCCCCAGAGCCAGAATTGCCCCCAAAGTTTGGATCCCTATTAATTTCAAGGACTGGGTTAAGGTACCCAAACTTTTATTCAAAGTTCATCCGAACTTGCTGAAGATCCTTCTGCTTAGCCTTTTATAGGTGTGTGCTCCCTCTAGTGTTTAGTGTGCAGCACAATGGCACAGCATGCGAAGAAGCACAATCATGAGCTCCTTCTACCTATCATTTAATAACAGTCCACAGCCAAATCGTCAAAAGAACACAATAATAATAATTATAATAATAATAATGAATTAAAAAACATTGGGCCTTATCTAATGTTATCTTCGGCAGGCGTTTGATGAGCGTCTCGCAACAGACTTTCTCTGCGCCCACACTTCTGAGCTGCGGGGAGATAGGCAGCGCTGTGCCTTCGATGCCTCCCAGCCGGCTGATTGGCACTGCACAGGGCTTGTGAAAGCTGGGAGCGCAGTTAGAGATCAGCATTAATTAAATAATTGAGAAGGCTGATTCCTTACTAACGCCAGGTATCGGCAGATGAGCGTCTGTATAGCGACGCTTATAGCGAACGCTAGTAGGCGCTGTAAGCGGGTATCGGGTGCTGTAACAGAGCGCCTCGGTCACTGTAATAACGTGGGCCCCATTGATGAATTTGATGTATGTTGGGCGCTGTAACACCAGTACAGCGCTGCAGGGAGCGAGAGGTAGCGCCAGCTGAGTGCGACCGACTCTCAGCGCTCCACACAATACTTATCAAAAAAGGACACACACACACAGCATCAGCGCTCTAAATCTGGTCGCTATAGCATAGAGCGCCAGACGCTGTGTGATTAAAGTCTGTTTTTGATCACATTTCGATAGTAACAAAGCGACAACACATGGAATGACATTGTTTTAACACTGTGACATTAATACTTTAGTGCCAGACCTGTAATGACAAGGTAAGTGTATGGGGCAACCTGGGGGGTTTCACACCAGAGAAGGGGGGAATTGATCGGAATCGTATAGATTCCCGGGCCGATCGGTGTGGCTTTTGGTCCACTTTAACCAAATGGCTTTAACCACATGGGAATCATTAGCATTATCATCTAGAATACATTACCAAAGAGGGTCTGAAACCCCCGATATCCACACAGCCCTGGCTGCCACGCCACTTCTAAAGGGTAAGGTAGTTTTCTTCTACTGATAGGAATGAAATCTGGGGGTGCCCGGTCTTGGAACGTACTATTCCACTCTTAAAAGGGGGGGTCACACCTGGTTCTTCCTTCCAGCTGGTATGAATTTATTAGATGCAGTAAGTCCTTCTCTTGCTTTCTATGGCTGTCTTAGCATATTTATGTGGATTTTTTTTTTTTAAAAGCCCTTTTTTATCCTAAATTCTAATAAACCTTTTACACTTTCTATTCTGTCATTTTATTTCCTTAGCTTTGTTTTTCCTGATCAGTTCAGCCAGTGCACCTCCTAGTGCCCCAAATTAGGAACAGCACAACAGCGCTCTGCTATAGCATGGCCTTGATTTGTCCTCCTATTGTAGTGATGCTAAATCACAATCCAAAACCTCAACCCAGCACGCCACTAGGGTGGGTTTGTGAGGGTTGTCCGTCAGTAGCTTAGGTGAGGAGAGTTGGGTGAGAGGCTTAGGTCAGTAGCTGGGGGGTTGGGTGAGGTGTTTAGGTCAGCAGTTGGGGATGGTTGGGTGAGGGGTTTAGGTCCTTTGCTTGGGGGGGTGGTTGGGGGGCTTTGGTCAACAGCTGGGGGTTGGTAAGGGATTTAGGTCAGTAGGTGGGATTTTGGCAGAGGGGTTTAGCAGCTTGGGTTCTGGATGAGGGGTGTAGGTTAGCAGTTGGGAGTGGTTGGGTGAGGGGTTTAGGTCAGCAGCTGGGAGTGGTTGGGAGAGGGGTTAAGGTCAGCAGCTGGGGGGTTGGGTGAGGGTTTTAGATCAGGAGCTGGGGGGTTGGGTGAGGGGCTTAGGTCAGCAGCTGGAGTGTTGGGTGAGAGGTATAGGTCAGCAGCTGGAGGTTTGGGTGAGGGGTTTAGATCAGCATTAGGAGGTGGTAGGGTAAGGGGTTTAGGTCAGCAGCTGGGGGGACTGTGGTGGGAGGGGGGGCAGTGATCACTGACCCACTAATCTTTTTTTACCCCTCACCCAACCCTCCAGCTGCTGACCTGAACCCCTCACCCAACCACCCCCAACTGCTGACCTAAACCCCTCACCCAACCTCCAGCTGCTGACCTAAATCCCATACCCAAACCCCCAACTGCTGACGTAAACCCATCACCCACTCCCCCCCAGCTGCTGACCTAAACCCCTTAGCCACTCACCCCAGCTGTGGACCTAAACACCTCACCCACTCCCCACCACTGATGAAGTAAACCCCTTACAGGTTTTGGGTTGTGATAAACCGTTTGGGGGCAGCCCATAACCAGCCCACAGCATCCCCTCCAAACCCGAGGGGTAGATATGGCCAACTCGAGGGTACTGAAGCTTTGTAGAAGCAGATAATGTGGCGGGGGCATGTCAGACATTGGAGGCAGAACATGGGCTGGGGTCTATTGGCTCAGATGCAGGAATTGAATGGGGTGTAAGAAGCAGCAGCCCAACTGGCCCCAAAGCCGTGCGGCCCACCGGGAATTCTCCCTGGTGTTCCTACTGTAAAGTCTCCCAGAAGCATCCCAAATCAGGCTAGGTGAACCCCCCGGGATCGCAGTACTTACCTTTCCGGTGATCCCACAGCTGCATCCCCGGCTTCTCTTGGCTGTAGGGCGCTCCGGCATGCAGCCATTCACATAGGCTAGGTGTGAGTTCTGTGCTGTGTATGTATATGAGCGCTGATTGGACGAGAGCTAATGTATGTGCTGTGAGATCACGGTGATCCCTTAGTCACACAGTGGGGGATCCCAAAAGGGCATGGACAAAATACCACGTTTTGTTCCACTTGAAAATCAGATACCTAACCTACACTGGGATTAGGTGCCTAGTGGAAGCCTATAATTGCTGGACAGGCTTCCCCTCAGCACCCGACCCATTGTAGGTCCTGATAAATCAGCGTTAAGCAGGCCTGAGGATGTAGGTCCCCTTTATTATATTTCTTATTGCTGCCTGCAAAGTATCCCGCCATATACTGCTTTTAAATGGTTCACAGTTATTGTATTGCTCTACATATGAGGCCTGGACACAGGGCCGCTTGCAGGTTAGTGGGGGCCCTTGGGCAAAAGAGTCTCAGTGGGCCCCAGTAGTGAGTCACATGATGTCACCTTTCAGCTCCGCTGCCACAAATGGGTCATCTTCTGCCCTATGGTCCTTGTTAGTTGTCACCTGGTTCTCGCCACCTTCTGCCCTTCCATCAACTGCCCTCCATTCCAGGCCACATCCTCCATTGTTGCTGATCATCCCAGTTACTGAGCTATGAGCAGGTCTACTGTAAAATAATAATAAGTGTGAGCCTGAGAGGGCCCCTGAAGATGCCAGGTGCGGGCCCCTGAAGATGCCAGGTGCGGGCCCCTGAAGATGCCAGGTGTGGGCTCCTGAAGATGCCAGGTGTGGGCTCCTGAAGATGCCAGGTGTGGGCTCCTGAAGATGCCAGGTGTGGGCTCCTGAAGATGCCAGGTGTGGGCCCCTGAAGATGCCAGGTGCGGGTCCCTGAAGATGCCAGGTGTGGGCCCCTGAAGATGCCAGGTGTGGGCCCCTGAAGATGCCAGGTGCGGGCCCCTGAAGATGCCAGGTGCGGGCCCCTGAAGATGCCAGGTGTGGGCTCCTGAAGATGCCAGGTGTGGGCCCCTGAAGATGCCAGGTGCGGGCCCCTGAAGATGCCAGGTGTGGGCTCCTGAAGATGCCAGGTGTGGGCTCCTGAAGATGCCAGGTGTGGGCTCCTGAAGATGCCAGGTGTGGGCCCCTGAAGATGCCAGGTGCGGGCCCCTGAAGATGCCAGGTGTGGGCCCCTGAAGATGCCAGGTGCGGGCCCCTGAAGATGCCAGGTGCGGGCCCCTGAAGATGCCAGGTGTGGGCTCCTGAAGATGCCAGGTGTGGGCTCCTGAAGATGCCAGGTGTGGGCCCCTGAAGATGCCAGGTGTGGGCCCCTGAAGATACCAGGTGTGGGCTCCGGAAGATGCCAGGTGCGGGCCCCTGAAAATGTCAGGTGCGGGCCCCTGAAGATGCCAGGTGTGGGCTCCTGAAGATGCCAGGTGTGGGTTCCTGAAGATGCCAGGTGTGGGCTCCGAAAGATGCCAGTTGTGGGCCCCTGAAGATGCCAGGTGTGGGCTCCGGAAGATGCCAGGTGTGAGCCCCTGAAGATGCCAGTTGTGGGCCCCTGAAGATGCCAGGTGTGGGCTCCGGAAGATGCCAGGTGTGGGCCCCTGAAGATGCCAGGTGTGGGTCCCTGAAGATGCCAGGTGTGGGTCCCTGAAGATGCCAGGTGTGGGCTCCAGAAGATGCCAGGTGTGGGCCCCTGAAGATGCCAGGTGTGGGCCCCTGAAGATGCCAGATGTGGGCTCCGGAAGATGCCAGGTGTGGGCCCCTGAAGATGCCAGATGTGGGCCCCTGAAGATGCCAGATGTGGGCCCCTGAAGATGCCAGGTGTGGGCTCCTGAAGATGCCAGGTGTGGGCCCCTGAAGATGCCAGGTGTGGGCTCCGGAAGATGCCAGGTGTGGGCCCCTGAAGATGCCAGGTGTGGGCTCCTGAAGATGCCAGGTGTGGGCTCCTGAAGATGCCAGGTGTGGGCTCCTGAAGATGCCAGGTGTGGGCCCCTGAAGATGCCAGGTGTGGGCTCCGGAAGATGCCAGGTGTGGGCTCCGGAAGATGCCAGGTGTGGGCTCCTGAAGATGCCAGGTGTGGGCTCCGGAAGATGCCAGGTGTGGGCCCCTGAAGATGCCAGATGTGGGCTCCTGAAGATGCCAGGTGTGGGCTCCGGAAGATGCCAGGTGTGGGCCCCTGAAGATGCCAGATGTGGGTCCCTGAAGATGCCAGGTGTGGGCTCCTGAAGATGCCAGGTGTGGGCTCCTGAAGATGCCAGGTATGGGCTCCTGAAGATGCCAGGTGTGGGCTCCTGAAGATGCCAGGTGTGGGCTCCTGAAGATGCCAGATGTGGGTCCCTGAAGATGCCAGGTGTGGGCTCCTGAAGATGCCAGGTGTGGGCTCCTGAAGATGCCAGGTGTGGGCTCCTGAAGATGCCAGGTGTGGGCTCCTGAAGATGCCAGGTGTGGGCTCCGGAAGATGCCAGGTGTGGGCCCCTGAAGATGCCAGGTGTGGGCCCCTGAAGATGCCAGGTGTGGGCTCCTGAAGATGCCAGGTGTGGGCTCCTGAAGATGCCAGGTGTGGGCTCCTGAAGATGCCAGGTGTGGGCTCCTGAAGATGCCAGGTGTGGGCCCCTGAAGATGCCAGATGTGGGCCCCTGAAGATGCCAGGTGTGGGCCCCTGAAGATGCCAGGTGTGGGCCCCTGAAGATGCCAGGTGTGGGCCCCTGAAGATGCCAGGTGTGAGCCCCTGAAGATGCCAGGTGTGGGCCCCTGAAGATGCCAGGTGTGGGCTCCTGCAGATGCCAGGTGTGGGCTCCGGAAGATGCCAGATGTGGGCTCCTGAAGATGCCAGGTGTGGGCTTCGGAAGATGCCAGGTGTGGGCTTCGGAAGATGCCAGGTGTGGGCTCCGGAAGATGCCAGGTGTGGGCCCCTGAAGATGCCAGGTGTGGGCCCCTGAAGATGCCAGGTGTGGGCCCCTGAAGATGCCAGGTGTGGGCCCCTGAAGATGCCAGGTGTGGGCTCCTGAAGATGCCAGGTGTGGGCCCCTGAAGATGCCAGGTGTGGGCCCCTGAAGATGCCAGGTGTGGGCCCCTGAAGATGCCAGGTGTGGGCTCCGGAAGATGCCAGGTGTGGGCTCCGGAAGATGCCAGGTGTGGGCCCCTGAAGATGCCAGGTGTGGGCCCCTGAAGATGCCAGGTGTGGGCCCCTGAAGATGCCAGGTGTGGGCCCCTGAAGATGCCAGGTGTGGGCTTCGGAAGATGCCAGGTGTGGGCCCCTGAAGATGCCAGGTGTGGGCTTCGGAAGATGCCAGGTGTGGGCTTCGGAAGATGCCAGGTGTGGGCCCCGGAAGATGCCAGGTGTGGGCCCCTGAAGATGCCAGGTGTGGGCCCCTGAAGATGCCAGGTGTGGGCTTCGGAAGATGCCAGGTGTGGGCCCCTGAAGATGCCAGGTGTGGGCTTCGGAAGATGCCAGGTGTGGGCCCCGGAAGATGCCAGGTGTGGGCCCCTGAAGATGCCAGGTGTGGGCCCCTGAAGATGCCAGGTGTGGGCTTCGGAAGATGCCAGGTGTGGGCCCCTGAAGATGCCAGGTGTGGGCTTCGGAAGATGCCAGGTGTGGGCCCCTGAAGATGCCAGGTGTGGGCCCCTGAAGATGCCAGGTGTGGGCTTCGGAAGATGCCAGGTGTGGGCCCCTGAAGATGCCAGGTGTGGGCCCCTGAAGATGCCAGGTGTGGGCCCCTGAAGATGCCAGGTGTGGGCCCCTGAAGATGCCAGGTGTGGGCTCCGGAAGATGCCAGTTGTGGGCCCCTGAAGATGCCAGGTGTGGGCTTCGGAAGATGCCAGGTGTGGGCCCCTGAAGATGCCAGGTGTGGGCTCCTGAAGATGCCAGGTGTGGGCCCCTGAAGATGCCAGGTGTGGGCCCCTGAAGATGCCAGGTGTGGGCTCCTGAAGATGCCAGGTGTGGGCTCCTGAAGATGCCAGGTGTGGGCCCCTGAAGATGCCAGGTGTGGGCCCCTGAAGATGCCAGGTGTGGGCCCCTGAAGATGCCAGGTGTGGGCTCCTGAAGATGCCAGGTGTGGGCTCCTGAAGATGCCAGGTGTGGGCTCCTGAAGATGCCAGGTGTGGGCTCCTGAAGATGCCAGGTGTGGGCTCCTGAAGATGCCAGGTGTGGGCCCCTGAAGATGCCAGGTGTGGGCCCCTGAAGATGCCAGGTGTGGGCTCCTGAAGATGCCAGGTGTGGGCCCCTGAAGATGCCAGGGGCTCTGGAAATTGCCCAGGCTTGCCCTGTCTGGCCACGTAGAGAGATTTATTGGGAAAGTCTCCCTGTAATGACTTCTTCATGGATGCCCTTTAAAGTGGACCAAAACCCTGCTGGATCGATCCATCCCCTCCTCGTGGGGCATCCCGATTCGGGATGCCCCGCTGTGTGAAACCCCCCAGGTAGCTGACTGCACTGACCTGAATTCCAGTCCAATGCGCGGGCCACGGTTGCATCCCTGCCATCCCTCTAGCAGGGCGCATGCGGGTGCACTCCCTGTTAGAGGGAAGCGCAAGATGCGGCCGCCAGCACGCGCAGAGCCGCTGAGCTAAGACGTCTCTTAGACATGCATAGCTCAGCATCTCCGAGCGTGCTGATTGGCTGAGCGGCCGCACATGAGCAGTAGGACCCTGGTGAGGTGAAGTTTATCAGGAGATCTGGGGGGTTCACACAGTGGGGCGCCCCGATCGGGGGGGGGGAGCAAAACCCAGGATGGTCAAAATCCTGGGTTTTGATCCACTTTAAAGAGGCACATAGAAGTTCCGCTCCTTGGGGCATCCCGCATTGTGATGCCTGCTGTGTAAATCCCCCCAGTAGCCCTGTTTCACTCACCTTGTCCTGGAGCCCTCTCTGTGCTGCATCCCAGCTCCCTCAGCTGAGCCCAGTGAAAGCGAGCACGCTGATTGGTTAAACGGGACGCTCAGCCAATCAGCGCCCTCGTTCTTGCCCCAGAAAAGTAAGTGATCGAGGGTCATGCCTATAGTGAGGAATACAAATTCGGGATGCCCCCACTGACAGGAACAACGCCCCCGAATAGAGAAAATGCTGTGTCCTTAAAGCGGACCTAAAATAGAAACCATGCAGAATACAATTCTAGTCACACAAACATCTCAGCGTCACATTCCGGCCAATAAAAGGAGGAAAATATCAGCTTGGAGAGACAATGGCGGGGGCGGGATACACCTCACCTCACCTCCGCACAGAGTTAATATGTTTTCTCTCTTTGCTACAAATTGTGTCAGAGGTCAGCGATGAAAGGAGCGAGAGAAGGAGCTCAGTGATTGGCTGGTGAGATGGAGGACACGCCCCCTGGCGAGCAGATAATTAGCCGGTAGAACAGGTTGGGTGCAGCATCGTTGTTACTGGCAGCAGCAGCAGCAGCAGCATCCTGAGGAAGATGAGGAGGCCGAGCATCTCTCGCCATCCTGTGGAGGTGGAAGCTGTGGGGCTTCTGAGTCATGGCAAGAAAAAGGTGAGTACACTGCGGGCGCTGAGCGGCCCTAGGCATGGGCGAGCTGTGCTTTCATGCCGGGTGCCATCCTGACCAGGAGAGAAAGCTCTCAGCTGGCTTTATTTATAAAGCATATTGCCTCGCTCTCTCTTTATCTACAACAATTTGTCTCTACTTTTTTCCTTCTTGTTACTTTTCTTTTTCTCCCTCTATCTTCTTCTCTTTTCCCTTTGTTTTAACATCTTTCTACATTCCAGCCATCTCACTCTCATTTTCACACTCCCTCTTTTTTCTTCTGTTCACCTTTGCTCTCTCATCTCTTTTATTCATTGCATTCTCTTTTCACCTTCTTTCTATCTTTCTTTTCCACATCCTCTCTCTCTCGTCACCTGTCATCATCCTCTTTTTTTCACCTTCTCTAAGTCTTCCTTTCTTTTTACCTTTCTTAATCTTATTTCTACATTCCCTCCTTCTTTCTCATCTTTTCATCTTTTTGCATAATGATAATCTCTCTCTTTTCGTTTCCCTTTGTTTTAACCTCTTTCTACATTCCAGCCATCTCACTCTCATTTTCACACTCCCTCTTTTTTCTTCTGTTCACCTTTGCTCTCTCATCTCTTTTATTCATTGCATTCTCTTTTCACCGTCTTTCTATCTTTCTTTTCCACATTCCTCCTATCTCTCTCTCTCGTCACCTGTCATCATCCTCTTTTTTTCACCTTCTCTAAGTCTTCCTTTCTTTTTACCTTCCAGGGTTCTTGATCTTATTTCTACATTCCCTCCTTCTTTCTCATCTTTTTTGCATAATGATAATCTCTCTCTTTTCGTTTCCCTTTGTTTTAACCTCTTTCCACATTCCAGCCATCTCACTCTCATTTTCCCTCTTTTTTCGCTTGTGCACCTTTGCTCTCTCATTTCTTTTATACATTGCCTTCTCTCTTCACCTTCTTTCTATCTTTCTTTTCCACATTCCTCCTATTTCTCTCTCTCTCTCTCTCTCTCTCTCTCTTTCTCGTGACCGGTCATCATCCTCTTTTTTCACCTTCTCTAATTCTTCCTCTCTTTTTACCTTCCAGGGTTCTTAATCTTATTTCTACATTCCCTCCTTATTTCTTCTTTCCACGCATGCTCATTTTTTTTGCACAATGATAATCTCTCTCTTTCTCTCTTTCGTTTTCCATTGTTTCCCTCAATACGTTGCTCTCTTCTTCTATTATTCCACCGATATCTCTCTCTCTCTCTCTTTCCCTCAAATCCTTCATCTCTCTTTTTTCCCCTTGTTCCCTCCACTTTCCCACTGATTCCCTTGTTCATTCCATCTCTGTTTTCCCTTTTCCACTTCTTTCTCTCTCTTTTTTTTCCATGTTTAATGTATCTCTCGTTTCCCCCTTAGTAGTTTCTTTTAAATTCCTCTCTTTCTTTGTCACCTGCACTACTTCCTCTCCCCTAACATTGTTTCTTTCATCTGTTTATCTTCCCCATGTCCTCTCCAAGTTTTTCTCTCTGCCTTTGTATTGTTCTCTCCATTTATGTCTTTTCCCTACATTCCCTT
The DNA here is from genome assembly GCA_027917425.1 of Gastrophryne carolinensis. NCBI lineage: Eukaryota > Metazoa > Chordata > Amphibia > Anura > Microhylidae > Gastrophryne > Gastrophryne carolinensis. Next base: position 43,265,709 of record CM051240.1, on the reverse strand, counting down.
CACTTCTTTTCCTTGTTTCTTCCACCTCTCTTCTTCCCTTGCACTTCTTCCTCTCTCTATTTCGCTTGTTCCTTTCATCTCTTCCTTTTTCCCTGGTCCCCTCCACTTATTTTTCTCTCTGTATTTCCCTCCATTTCTTTCTCTTGTTCCTTCCATCTCTCCTATTTTCTTGTCCTCTGCATGTCATTGTACCTTTCATCTATCTCTCTTTTCTTTGTTCTTTTCATCTCTCTCCCTTGTTCCCCATCTCTGTTCCCTTCAGTTTTCCATCCATCACTCTCTTGTTCCTTTCTTTTTCTCTCTCTATCTTTATCTTGTTCCCTGAATCTCTCTTTCCCCTTTGTTGTCTCTATTTTTACCATGTTTTAGACTCCAAGGAGGCAGATGTTCCTCCTTAAAGAGGACTAAAACAGCAAGCGTTTTATATATCTGTACACAGCTAAAATTAGGTTTAAAGTGGAGCAAAACCCAACCTGGAGTGTATGAGACTCCAGGGCTGGCATAAGATGCCCCGCTGTGTGAAACCCCCCAGGTCACCCGAAAACTCACCTTCGTGCCCAGGCCAACGGTGCGAGCAGAGGCGGCATCCCTGCTATCCCTGGTAATGGCCACGCTGCCTGTTAGAGGGCAGCGGGGATGCGGCCGCCAGCGCTCGCATTAGACAAGCTCCTGGACGAAGGGGCTCGAGCAGATCCAAGCGCACTGATTGGACGAGCAGCCGCACATGTGCTGTAGGACCAGGAAGAGGGGGGCTTCACACAGCGGGGCAAGAACCAAAATCTAGGAGTCAAAATCCTGGGTTTTGGTCCACTTTAAAAATAGGTAAATGCTCCTGACAATGCTGACTGACAATTAAAAAGCCAGTCCAGGCAATGGCAATGATAGGACAGCAAGCAGCCCACCTCAATCCTGTCCCATGGGCCTCACCTTCATTTTCATGCAGCGCATTGTAGATGCTGTAGCAGGGCTCCAAAGATTGTCCCTCTAATGCTTTATATTTTTCCATGATCATGCTCCAAATGTGGGGGGAACAGCCACCCCTCACCACTCCAAGTGGGATAAAGCCCAGCGAGCCACAGGAGCCACACTTGCCGGATTGCTTACAGCCAGAATCTGGTCGCCATTACCTGGACTGATATATATAATATATATATATATATATATATATATATATATATATATATATGCCATTAACTGGACTGATATATATATATATATATATATATGTATATATATGCCATTACCTGGACTGATATATATATGTATATATATGCCATTACCTGGAATGATATATATATATGCCATTACCTGGACTGATATATATATATATATATATATATATATATATATATATATATATGTATATATATGCCATTACCTGGACTGATATATATATGTATATATATGCCATTACCTGGAATGATATATATATATGCCATTACCTGGACTGATATATATATATATGTATATATATGCCATTACCTGGACTGATATATATATATATGTATATATATGCCATTACCTGGAATGATATATATATATATGCCATTACCTGGACTGATATATATATATATATATATATATATATATATATGTATATATATGCCATTACCTGGACTGATATATATATATGTATATATATGCCATTACCTGGACTGATATATATATATATGCCATTACCTGGACTGATATATATATATATATATATATGTATATATATGCCATTACCTGGACTGATATATATATATGTATATATATGCCATTACCTGGACTGATATATATATATATGCCATTACCTGGACTGATATATATATATATATATATATATATATATATATATATATATATGTATATATATGCCATTACCTGGACTGATATATATATATGTATATATATGCCATTACCTGGACTGATATATATATATATATATATATATATATATATATATATGCCATTAACTGGACTGATATATATATATATATATATATGCCATTACCTGGACTGATATATATATATGCCATTACCTGGACTGATATATATATATGCCATTACCTGGACTGATATATATATATATATATATATATATATGCCATTAACTGGACTGATATATATATATATATATATATATATATATATATATATATATGCCATTACCTGGACTGATATATATATATGCCATTACCTGGACTGATATATATATATGTATATATATGCCATTACCTGGACTGATATATATATATATATATATGCCATTACCTGGACTGATATATATATATGCCATTACCTGGACTGATATATATATATGCCATTAACTGGACTGATATATATATATATATATATATATATATATATATATGCCATTACCTGGACTGATATATATATATGCCATTACCTGGACTGATATATATATATATATATATATATATGCCATTACCTGGACTGATATATATATATATGCCATTACCTGGACTGATATATATATATATATATATATATATATATATATATATATATGCCATTACCTGGACTGATATATATATATATGTATATATATGCCATTACCTGGACTGATATATATATGCCATTACCTGGAATGATATATATATATGCCATTACCTGGACTGATATATATATATATATATATATATATATATATATATATATATATATGTATATATATGCCATTACCTGGACTGATATATATATATGTATATATATGCCATTACCTGGACTGATATATATATATGCCATTACCTGGACTGATATATATATATATATATATATATATATATATATGTATATATATGCCATTACCTGGACTGATATATATATATGTATATATATGCCATTACCTGGACTGATATATATATATATGCCATTACCTGGACTGATATATATATATATATGTATATATATGCCATTACCTGGACTGATATATATATATATATGTATATATATGCCATTACCTGGACTGATATATATATATATATGCCATTACCTGGACTGATATATATATATATATATATATATATATATATATATATATATATCAGTCCAGGTAATGGCATATATATATATATATCAGTCCAGGTAATGGCATATATATACATATATATATATCAGTCCAGGTAATGGCATATATATACATATATATATATATATCAGTCCAGGTAATGGCATATATATATATATCAGTCCAGGTAATGGCATATATATACATATATATATATCAGTCCAGGTAATGGCATATATATACATATATATATATATATATATATATATATATATATATATATATCAGTCCAGGTAATGGCATATATATATATCAGTCCAGGTAATGGCATATATATACATATATATATATCAGTCCAGGTAATGGCATATATATACATATATATATATATATATATATATATATATATATATATATATCAGTCCAGGTAATGGCATATATATATATCATTCCAGGTAATGGCATATATATATCAGTCCAGGTAATGGCATATATATACATATATATATATATCAGTCCAGGTAATGGCATATATATATATATATATATATATATATATATATATATCAGTCCAGGTAATGGCATATATATATATATATATATATATATATATCAGTCCAGGTAATGGCATATATATATATCAGTCCAGGTAATGGCATATATATATATATATATATATATATATCAGTCCAGTTAATGGCATATATATATATATATATATATATATATATATATATATATATATCAGTCCAGGTAATGGCATATATATATATCAGTCCAGGTAATGGCATATATATATATCAGTCCAGGTAATGGCATATATATACATATATATATATATATATATATATATATATATATATATATATATATCAGTCCAGGTAATGGCATATATATATATATCATTCCAGGTAATGGCATATATATACATATATATATATCAGTCCAGGTAATGGCATATATATACATATATATATATATATATATATATATCAGTCCAGGTAATGGCATATATATATATATATATATATATATATATATATATATATCAGTCCAGGTAATGGCATATATATATATATATCAGTCCAGGTAATGGCATATATATATATATATATATATATATATATATATCAGTCCAGGTAATGACATATATATATATCAGTCCAGGTAATGGCATATATATATATATATATATATATATATCAGTCCAGTTAATGGCATATATATATATATATATATATATATATATATATATATCAGTCCAGGTAATGGCATATATATATATATATATATATATATATATATATATATATATATATATATATCAGTCCAGGTAATGGCATATATATATATATATCATTCCAGGTAATGGCATATATATACATATATATATATCAGTCCAGGTAATGGCATATATATATATATATATATATCAGTCCAGGTAATGGCATATATATATATATATATAATCAGTCCAGGTAATGGCATATATATATATATCAGTCCAGGTAATGGCATATATATATATCAGTCCAGGTAATGGCATATATATATATATATATATATATATATATATATATATATATATATATATATCAGTCCAGTTAATGGCATATATATATATATATATATATATATATATATATATATATATATATATATATATATATCAGTCCAGGTAATGGCATATATATACATATATATATATATACATATATATATATATATATATATATATATATATATATATATATGTATATATATGTATATATATGCCATTACCTGGACTGATATATATATATATATATATATATATATATATATATATATATATATGCCATTAACTGGACTGATATATATATATATATATATATATATATATATATATATATATATATATATATGCCATTACCTGGACTGATATATATATATGCCATTACCTGGACTGATATATATATATATATATATATATGCCATTACCTGGACTGATATATATATATATGCCATTACCTGGACTGATTATATATATATATATATATATATGCCATTACCTGGACTGATATATATATATATATATATATGCCATTACCTGGACTGATATATATATATGTATATATATGCCATTACCTGGAATGATATATATATATATGCCATTACCTGGACTGATAATATATATATATATATATATATATATATATATATGCCATTACCTGGACTGATATATATATATATATATATATATATATATATATATATATATATATATATATATATGTATATATATGCCATTACCTGGACTGATATATATATATATATATATATATATATATATATATATGCCATTAACTGGACTGATATATATATATATATATATATATATATGCCATTACCTGGACTGATATATATATATGTCATTACCTGGACTGATATATATATATATATATATATATATATATATATATATATATATATATATATATATGCCATTACCTGGACTGATATATATATATATGCCATTACCTGGACTGATATATATATATATATATATATATATATATATATATGCCATTACCTGGACTGATATATATATATATATATGTATATATATGCCATTACCTGGACTGATATATATATATGTATATATATGCCATTACCTGGAATGATATATATATATATATGCCATTACCTGGACTGATATATATATATATATATGTATATATATGCCATTACCTGGACTGATATATATATATGTATATATATGCCATTACCTGGACTGATATATATATATATGCCATTACCTGGACTGATATATATATATATGTATATATATGCCATTACCTGGACTGATATATATATATATGCCATTACCTGGACTGATATATATATATATATACTTGGTATGAGGTGAGCAGTATATATAGCAACTGGGCTCTAAAAGTAGAAATCCCTTATTTATCTTTTCCAAATAATAATCTTTTCTCATCTGCTCTTTCTGTAGTCATACATGTTCTTGGTCATGTGGTCTGATTATAACAAGGTCCTTATATACAGAAGCTTTGCTGAGTTTAGGAAATTCCAGGTAAGGGTCTGTTTGGAATTATTTAGGTGTTGGTCCATAATTAACATGTCTGTTTTATTACAATGATGTAGATGGTTATAGCAGGAGACGGGGCCTTATTCATTAAGGGATAGCGGCAGGTGAACTACGGACACGGCGCGCAATTACACATTTATGAAGCCGAATCTGGTGAGCGACTGGAACAACGCCATGTAGCGTCTGATTCATCATTATCCCAGGCTCAGCGTACAGCGCCGGCGTTCGTATTACCTGTCGCTACCAGACGCTCTCCCATACATTTCTATGGACGATTCTTAAATCCCTTTCCTTATATCAATTTTTTTTTTTTTTTATAAAATCTCAAACCTTTTGACATGCATCCTGGCCTAGAAGATGACATTTTTGAAAACTTTTTTGATTAATAATATTTTTATGCAGAATTGTCCTTACATGTCTGGTATTAAAGTGTTCATGTTACAATGTAATAACAATGTAATGCCATATGTTTTCTCTTTGTTACTAGTGGATACATGTTCAAAAACAGACTTTAATCACACAGCTTCTGGCTCTGTGGGCTACAATGACCCAACTTTGAACGCTGGCTCTGTTTGAGGCTGTTTTTTTGATGAATGTGGTGTGAGTCAGTCGCACTGAGCTGGCGCCACCATTCGCTCCCATATAGCGTAGTACTGCGACTCACACAACATATTCATCAATGCCGGCCAGTGACTCTGAAACAGGGATCCATGGCCGAGCACAGCGACTACTAGCAGTCCCTCTCAAATCCGAGCTACAGACGCTTATCTGTGACTACCTGGCGTTATTAATGAATCAGCCTGCCCATATGTCTGCCAGCTGACATGGTTGCTCTTATAGCAGCTAAACTACAGAACAGGGGCGCTCCGATGCTCACCTCTCCCGGGATCCTTCTACAGCAGCCTATCAGCTCGCACGGTCAGCAGCAGCCTATCAGCTCACACCAGCAGCAGCCTATCAGCTCGCACGGCCAGCAGCAGCCTATCAGCTCGCACGGCCAGCAGCAGCCTATCAGCTCGCACGGCCAGCAGCAGCCTATCAGCTCGCACGGCCAGCAACAGCCTATCAGCTTGCACGGCCAGCAGCAGCCTATTAGCTCGCACGGCCAGCAGCAGCCTATCAGCTCGCACGGCCAGCAGCAGCCTATCAGCTCGCACGGCCAGCAGCAGCCTATCAGCTCGCACAACCAGCAGCAGCCTATCAGCTCGCACGGCCAGCAGCAGCCTATCAGCTCACACCAGCAGCAGCCTATCAGCTCGCACGGCCAGCAGCAGCCTATCAGCTCGCACGGCCAGCAGCAGCTTATCAGCTCGCACGGCCAGCAGCAGCTTATCAGCTCGCACGGCCAGCAGCAGCCTATCAGCTCGCACGGCCAGCAGCAGCTTATCAGCTCGCACGGCCAGCAGCAGCCTATCAGCTCGCACGGCCAGCAGCAGCTTATCAGCTCGCACGGCCAGCAGCAGCCTATCAGCTCGCACGGCCAGCAGCAGCTTATCAGCTCGCACGGCCAGCAGCAGCCTATCAGCTCGCACGGCCAGCAGCAGCTTATCAGCTCGCACGGCCAGCAGCAGCCTATCAGCTCGCACGGCCAGCAGCAGCTTATCAGCTCGCACGGCCAGCAACAGCCTATCAGCTCGCACGGCCAGCAGCAGCCTATCAGCTCGCACGGCCAGCAGCAGCCTATCAGCTCGCACGGCCAGCAGCAGCTTATCAGCTCGCACGGCCAGCAGCAGCCTATCAGCTCGCACGGCCAGCAGCAGCTTATCAGCTCGCACGGCCAGCAACAGCCTATCAGCTCGCACGGCCAGCAGCAGCCTATCAGCTTGCACGGCCAGCAGCAGCTTATCAGCTCGCACGGCAAGCAGCAGCCTATCAGCTCGCACGGCAAGCAGCAGCCTATCAGCTCGCACGGCAAGCAGCAGCCTATCAGCTCGCACAGCCAGCAGCTGCACAGTAATGTGCTCGGCCACCAGCCACCCTGAAAGGCTGCTTGCGGTCATGTGAGACATGCAACCCAGAAGTGATGAGTATCCAGACAGCCCTATTCTGTGGTTTAGCGCTGGTGATACCCTCTAGAATCACCAGGGATTTAAAGTGGGCTTTGTTCCTTGGCCTAGTGGCACCCCAATTTGGGATGCCCCACTGTGTGAAAACCCCCAAATCACCTGGAAAAACTCCCCTTTCCAGGTCCTATGGCGCATCGTCCAATCAGAGCCTTTAAAAACAGTCAAGATTCATCAATACCTTCATCAAAAGGCTCCATTTCTCTTACTGAAACACAACAAAAGCCCCATCTTTGCCAGCAGAACTATGGAGGGAATCCCTACACCAACTTTTCCTGCCTTAATAGCCTGTATTTAAGTTTAATTGTGGTCCCTAAATCATGGGAGGGGGACCACTTTTGCAAAAATGTGAAAATTTTAAATAGAGTATACTCGCTTGTGCCTGGGCTGGTGTGCAAATACAGCGCCAGCTTCGGAGTGCCGGCATTCCCGCCTTACAGGCTGATTCATTACTAACGCCAGGTAGCGACAGATGTCTGTAGCGAGGATTTCAGTGTGAATGCTAGTAGTCGCTATGCTCGGCCATGGTTCTTTGTTTTAGAGCGCCTCAGTCGCTGCCCGGCATTGTTGAATATGTTATGTGAATCGCAGTACTACGCTGTATGGGAGCGAATGGGAGCGCCAGCTCAGTGCGACTGACTCACATTACATTCATCAAAAAAAACAGCCTCAAACAGTTCTGGCGCTCAAAATCAGGTCGATGTAGCCCATAGCGTCAGGTAGTGGCGATTTAATGAGAGGTAGCGACAAGTAGCGACTGGTGAACGCCGGACACAGCACGCAATTATACATTTATCAAGCAGAATCTGTTTAGCGACTGGAATAGCGCCATGTAGCGTCTGATTCATCATTTTCCCAGCCTCAGCGAACAGCGCCGGCGTTCAGCCTTGCACAGCGCCAGGTATGACCTCTCGCTACCTGTCGCTCTCCCATACATTTCAATGGACGATCCTTTCCTTCTCTTTAAACTGTGTTTTTTTTTCATCTCAAATAATTCTGTGACCTCTTCTGGCATTGAATAAGCAGTTTTTTTCACATTTTTTTTATTTTTTATATATTTCTTCAGAAATTACATTACAGGTCTGGTATTAAAGTGTTCATGTTACAATGTTGCTACAATGTAATTCCATATGTTTTCGCTTTGTTACTAGTGGATAGATGCTGAAAAACAGACTTTAAACACACCGCCTCCTGCGCTCTGGGTATTTTTCAGCGCCAGAGGTTGTTTTTTTGCTGAATATGGTGTGAGTCGGTCGCTATGAGCAGTCGCTACCATGCGCTCCCATACAGCGCTGTACTGGTCAAATAGCGACTCCTCACAATGTATTCAACATTACTGGACAGCAACTGAGTCGCTATGAAGTAGCGACCCACGGCCAAGCACAGTGACTACTAGCGGGCGCTCTGAAAATGCCTGCTACAGATGCTCATCTGTCGCTACCTGGCGTTAGTGATGAATCAGCCTGACCGTCGCTCACCAGAATTTGTTTGATAAATGTGCCATTGCCGGCGTTCACCTGCCGCTACCGGTCGCTATCTGCCGCTGTACAGGCACTACCTGGCGCTATCCCTTGATGAATAAGGCCCAATAACTTCACTGGGGATAAGCCGTATTTTCCTAGAATTAGGTGGCAGCACATACATTCTGAGAACATTTTTCCTAGAAAAAAAAAGTAGTATTATTTTGGTAGACATTTTAATCAAGATATTTAGGTTTAGTCTCTATTATCTCTGCCCAGATGCCCCATCAATAATCACCGCATATTTCCAAGACTTTGAGGCCGATTCATTAATAGCGGCAGGTAGCGACAGTTGAGCGACTGTAGCAGTATTTTCACAGCGCCCGCTAGTAGTCGCTGTGCTTGCCCGTTGTTCGGTTGTTGATAGCGACTGAGTCGGTGTGCGGTAATGTTGAATATTGGATGAGGAGTCGCTATTTGACAGGTTCCGCGATGTATGGGTGCGCATGATAGGGAATGGCCATAGCGACCGGCTCCCACCATATTCATTAACAAATCACGCTCAAAAAATTCTCGCGCTGTGAAATGCATGTTTAAACCCCAGAGCGCTGGCGGCGATGGGTTAAAAGTAGTTTTTTAACCCCAACCATATTTTTTGAAACCAAAAAAAACTAGTTTATAAAAACATTTTGTAATATGAATACATTAATATCAGACCTGTAAAATCAATTCTGCACAAATTTATTTTTTTTTTTTACCTTAAAAAAAATATCTAACATGGCAGAAGTGGTCACAGAAATTTTCACATTTAAAAAAAAAAAAAAAAAAATTAACAATTAATTATGAATATTTAAAGATTGTTCCATTGAAATGCATTGGAGAGCGCCAGGTAGCGAGAGGTCATACCTGTCGCTGTTCAAGGTCGGACGCTGGCGCTGTGGGCTGAGGCTGGAATAATGATGAATGATTCGCTATCTGGCGCTATCTCAGTCGCTAAGCAGGATCGGCTTGATAAATGTGTGATTGTGGTGGGGAGCCGGCGTTCTCGTGGCGGGGCCCGTCATTACCGTTCGCTCACCATTCGCTACCTGGCGCTATCCCTTGTTAAATAAGGGCCTAAGTCCCAGTGGACCAGCTGGGTACTGGGCAAAGACAGACACATAACACATAACCAGTACATATTTTTTGCACATTTAAATTGCACTGTATATTGAATAGCACTGTGTGTATAGATAGCCAGCCCACAAGACAGGACACCATTTATATTTATATTGTTGTGATTTGTTTCTCAGACCTGGGATGCAGGTTGAGTAGCAGCATTAATTGTCATCCAGCTGCTCTCTTCCCCCTTCTCCTCCTCTGGACACATTTGTTCTATGTTTTTTAACATGGTTTTAAATTGTCTTACTGTTCAATTGGGACCTATCAATTAATAAAGTTGTATACCGTATATATTTTTGATTATATATAGTGGTGCTCCTTATTCACTGGGGGTTGGTCTCTTGGGGGGATTTGTGGGACCCCCTTTTTGGGTTGTACTACTCACAAGGCGCACAATACCAGCATTTGGCCTCAAGGAGGTGGACGTATTGGACAAGACAAATAATGGCCACTAGGGTGGGGGGCAGGTAGAGCTAGTCCACAAAAGAGGATTTTCAAGTCCACCAAACTCACCTTTAGCTATTTTTTTATTTCATATAAAATGTGAGAAGGTAAATGTCCTAAAAGGAGTCACAGCATTCAAGAACTAATATAAACATTTTTCCAGAATTTGACCTCAAACCGGACCTTCAGCATGATTTAATGAAAAGCCCAAACCCATAAAAAACTATATTTTAAGCTTTTAGTCACTTACTTATTCTTTTCCCCACTGGGCTGCAACTCTGTTCAGGATTCGGGCACCGCCATCTTGGCTCAGAAGCATCACACATACTGAGGAGAGGAGAACGGGATAAAGCGCAGGGGGCGGGGTTATAGCTGTGCTTTGCACAGACAGAGCAGAGCTGGGGTCAGAGAAAGGACAGCAATCCCAGAATGCAGAGCGACACAGTCAGAAGACACTTCCTGTTTGCAGGCTGCCTGAAGTCCCTTAAGCCGCCATCTTGGATGTTTAAAGGCTCATAACATGCAGTAGATGCAGGTAGGATGATTTTTAATGTGGCCAATCTGTATGTACAGGGTGTGGGAAACATATAAGATAGACTCTTATTCAGAGTGAAGGTCCGGATTAATGTGAGCAATCTGTATGTACAGGGTGTGGGAAACATATAAGATAGACTCTTATTCAGGGTGAAGGTCCGGATTAATGTGAGCAATCTGTATGTACAGGATGTGGGAAACATATAAGATAGACTCTTATTCAGGGTGAAGGACTGGGTTAAAGTGGACCAACACCCAGGATTTTGACTATGGGGCAGCCCGATCGGGGGTGCCCCGCTGTGTAAAACCCCCCAGAAAGCCCCCAAAACTCACCTCTCCCCGCAGCCAATCCCCGCCGGCGGACAAGCGGGAGGCAGCGACGGACAAGAGAGCGTGCCCACCGCCGCCTCTCGCGCGTCACTCTTACAGGGCGCTCGCCCGCGCCGGCCATTCACGAACGGCCGGCGCAGGTGCGCATCCTGCTAGAGGGACACACGGGAGGCGGCGGCGGGCGCCGCTGGATCGAGGAGCAGGTAGGGATTTAGGGGTTTCTGGGGGGTTTCACACAGCAGGGCACCCCCGATCGGTAAGGGAGCTGATCGGTCCGGGAATCTTATAGATTCCCGGGCCGATCATGGCAGGGTGTGGGTCCACTTTAAAGACTTACTTGCTACAACTCAAAAACCAAACTCTATGATAGGTTATGATAAGCTCCCTTTTCAAAAAACCTAAAATGGAACAAATCCCGGGAATTTTACGTCTCCGGATTTTGTTCCATTCTCGGGGGCATCCCAAATTGGGAAGCCCTGCTGTGTGAAGCCCCAGAATGCCCAGCACAACTTACCTCCTCCCATTCCTAGAGGGCACGCAGCCAATCCGCCATGTTTACACCCTGAGTCCCGCTTGCGCCCCAGCCTATCTGAATGACTGGTGTGTGAGCAATTCGGGAAGGCCAGCGGCCGGCTCTGGAATCCTGGGTTTTGTTCTGCTTTAATCATATGTAAAACTGCAAATAATTGTGCTGTGTTTAGTTTTTAAAGAGGTGAAATGCACCCAAGGGGTTGAAATGTGAGGATGCACTTATTCCTTTAATGATCATATTTTTTTCTTCTATATGTAGAGAGATCTTAAAAGGATATTCCCACTGGAAGCCGGAAGCCTCAATAAATCTGAGAGAACATTACCTAAACTAAAAGGTGAGGACATATTTGTGTAATACAGAATAATGTACATCCACAGGCCACCATGACTTATTACACTGGTATCACTACAGCTGAGGGGATTCCCAGTCTAGATCAGCCTGAATTATTAATGTGAGCAATCTGTATGTACAGGGGGGGAAACACATAAGATAGACTCTTATTCAGGTCGAGGGTCCGGATTAATGTGGGCAATCTGTATGTACAGGGTGGGGGAAACACATAAGATAGACTCTTATTCAGGGTGAAGGTCCGGATTAATGTGGGCAATCTGTATGTACAGGGTGGGGGAAACATATAAGATAGACTCTTATTCAGAGTGAAGGTCCGGATAAATGTGGGCAATCTGTATGTACAGGGGGGGAAACATATAAGATAGACTCTTATTCAGGGTGAAGGTCCGGATTAATGTGGGCAATCTGTATGTACAGGGTGGGGGAAACATATAAGATAGACTCTTATTCAGAGTGAAGGTCCGGATAAATGTGGGCAATCTGTATGTACAGGGTGGGGGAAACATATAAGATAGACTCTTATTCAGAGTGAAGGTCCGGATAAATGTGGGCAATCTGTATGTACAGGGTGGGGGAAACATATAAGATAGACTCTTATTCAGAGTGAAGGTCCGGATAAATGTGGGCAATCTGTATGTACAGGGTGGGGGAAACATATAAGATAGACTCTTATTCAGAGTGAAGGTCCGGATAAATGTGGGCAATCTGTATGTACAGGGTGGGGGAAACATATAAGATAGACTCTTATTCAGAGTGAAGGTCCGGATAAATGTGGGCAATCTGTATGTACAGGGTGGGGGAAACATATAAGATAGACTCTTATTCAGGGCGAGGGTCCGGATTAATGTGGACAATCTGTATGTACAGGGTGGGGGAAACACATAAGATAGACTCTTATTCAGGGCGAGGGTCCGGATTAATGTGGGCAATCTGTATGTACAGGGTGGGGGAAACATATAAGATAGACTCTTATTCAGGGCGAGGGTCCGGATTAATGTGGGCAATCTGTATGTACAGGGTGGGGGAAACATATAAGATAGACTCTTATTCAGGGTGAGGGTCCAGATTAATGTGGGCAATCTGCATGTACAGGGTGGGGGAAACACATAAGATAGACTCTTATTCAGGGTGAGGGTCCGGATTAATGTGGGCAATCTGTATGTACAGGGTGGGGGAAACACATAAGATAGACTCTTATTCAGGGTGAGGGTCCGGATTAATGTGGGCAATCTGTATGTACAGGGTGGGGGAAACACATAAGATAGACTCTTATTCAGGGTGAGGGTCCGGATTAATGTGGGCAATCTGTATGTACAGGGTGGGGGAAACACATAAGATAGGATTTTATTCGGGGTGAAGGTCCAGTTTAAGATACATAACATGCTCTGGATCAAAGACAAAGAAAAAGATAACAGTCCAGGGATAACTAACGTAGGTAGGACAAGATAATTGCTTACAATATCCAGTAGAAAGCCTAGAGCACTTGTTCATGGGCACCAGCGCAATAATGCCATCCAATCAGAGCCCAGGTCCACAGAATTGGCCAATGAATGAGCCTTATAGGTTAATAAACATTTAGACGTATACAATTCATAATGATCCTGTTAAAGCGTAACCAAACCCAGGATTTTGACTATACTGGGTTTTGTTCCGTGCCCCCGGGGCATCCTGAATTGAGATGCCCCACCATGTGAAACCCCCCCGAACACAGTGTAAAACTCACCTCTTCCCAGTCCAATGGCGCATGTGTGGGCTCTCGTCCCTTCAGAGCCATTTGCCGTGCCTATGTCATGTGGCAAAAGGCTCTGATGCTCTTCAATGGGGAGCGAGGGGCTGGGGGTGGGAGCGCGCACAAACCCCCAAGATGCAGGGGATGTGGCCGCTCTTGCACCCCATTGTAAACAACCAGAGCCGTCTTCCAAATTACACAGGTACGGCAAACAGCTCTGATTGGACGAGAGCACAAGCATGAGTCATTGGACCAGGGAAAGGTAAGATGATACCAGTGATTTGGGGAGTTTCACACAGAAGGACTTCCCAATTCAGGATGCCCCAGGGGAAGGCCAACGGACGGCCATCTTGAGTTTTGTTCCAATTTAAGGGCCCTCGCTTTATAATATAGGAACCATGGCATCCTAAATCCTTAACAATGAGTCTTTTAAGTAGAAGTTTCTTTCATGGCTTTTAGTAAATATTCTGTCAACCCACATTTTTCAGATTCTCCCCGGACATTAGCAAAGAAGAAAGATGCCAAGAGGTCCTTGGAGAGACTTCAGAGACTGGAGACCTATTCACAAACATTGCTGAAGCTAGATGCCAAGATCTCACAGAGCCATGCCGTTGTCCAGTTCTTTAATTTGAAAAACCATGACCTCAACCCATCATTCCCAGAAGAGAGGTAAAGCTCTACTCAGGGGCAATAACCACCCATCATTCCCAGAAGAGAGGTAAAGCTCGACTCGGGGGCAATAACCACCCATCATTCCCAGAAGAGAGGTAAAGCTCTACTCAGGGGCAATAACCACCCATCATTCCCAGAAGAGAGGTAAAGCTCGACTCGGGGGCAATAACCACCCATCATTCCCAGAAGAGAGGTAAAGCTCTACTCAGGGGCAATAACCACCCATCATTCCCAGAAGAGAGGTAAAGCTCTACTCGGGGGCAATAACCACCCATCATTCCCAGAAGAGAGGTAAAGCTCTACTCGGGGGCAATAACCACCCATCATTCCCAGAAGAGAGGTAAAGCTCTACTCGGGGGCAATAACCACCCATCATTCCCAGAAGAGAGGTAAAGCTCTACTCGGGGGCAATAACCACCCATCATTCCCAGAAGAGAGGTAAAGCTCTACTCGGGGGCAATAACCACCCATCATTCCCAGAAGAGAGGTAAAGCTCTACTCGGGGGCAATAACCACCCATCATTCCCAGAAGAGAGGTAAAGCTCTACTCGGGGGCAATAACCACCCATCATTCCCAGAAGAGAGGTAAAGCTCTACTCGGGGGCAATAATCACTCATCATTCCCAGAAGAGAGGTAAAGCTCTACTCGGGGGCAATAACCACCCATCATTCCCAGAAGAGAGGTAAATCTTCTACTCAGGGGCAATAACCACCCATCATTCCCAGAAGAGAGGTAAAGCTCTACTCAGGGGCAATAACCACCCATCATTCCCAGAAGAGAGGTAAAGCTCTACTCAGGGGCAATAACCACCCATCATTCCCAGAAGAGAGGTAAAGCTCTACTCAGGGGGCAATAACCACCCATCATTCCCAGAAGAGAGGTAAAGCTCTACTCAGGGGGCAATAACCACCCATCATTCCCAGAAGAGAGGTAAAGCTCTACTCAGGGGCAATAACCACCCATCATTCCCAGAAGAGAGGTAAAGCTCTACTCAGGGGCAATAACCACCCATCATTCCCAGAAGAGAGGTAAAGCTCTACTCAGGGGCAATAACCACCCGTCATTCCCAGAAGAGAGGTAAAGCTCTACTCAGGGGCAATAACCACCCATCATTCCCAGAAGAGAGGTAAAGCTCTACTCAGGGGCAATAACCACCCATCATTCCCAGAAGAGAGGTAAAGCTCTGCTCGGGGGCAATAATCACTCATCATTCCCAGAAGAGAGGTAAAGCTCTACTCGGGGGCAATAACCACCCATCATTCCCAGAAGAGAGGTAAATCTTCTACTCAGGGGCAATAACCACCCATCATTCCCAGAAGAGAGGTAAAGCTCTACTCAGGGGCAATAACCACCCATCATTCCCAGAAGAGAGGTAAAGCTCTACTCAGGGGCAATAACCACCCATCATTCCCAGAAGAGAGGTAAAGCTCTACTCGGGGGCAATAATCACTCATCATTCCCAGAAGAGAGGTAAAGCTCTACTCGGGGGCAATAACCACCCATCATTCCCAGAAGAGAGGTAAATCTTCTACTCAGGGGCAATAACCACCCATCATTCCCAGAAGAGAGGTAAAGCTCTACTCAGGGGCAATAACCACCCATCATTCCCAGAAGAGAGGTAAAGCTCTACTCAGGGGCAATAACCACCCATCATTCCCAGAAGAGAGGTAAAGCTCTACTCAGGGGGCAATAACCACCCAT
Organism: Gastrophryne carolinensis; assembly: GCA_027917425.1. Taxonomy (NCBI): domain Eukaryota; kingdom Metazoa; phylum Chordata; class Amphibia; order Anura; family Microhylidae; genus Gastrophryne; species Gastrophryne carolinensis. The sequence goes on along the minus strand of CM051240.1, from coordinate 43,248,624 downwards.
CATTCCCAGAAGAGAGGTAAAGCTCTACTCAGGGGGCAATAACCACCTATCATCCCCAGAAGAGAGGTAAAGCTCTACTCAGGGGCAATAACCACCCATCATTCCCAGAAGAGAGGTAAAGCTCTACTCAGGGGCAATAACCACCCGTCATTCCCAGAAGAGAGGTAAAGCTCTACTCAGGGGCAATAACCACCCATCATTCCCAGAAGAGAGGTAAAGCTCTACTCAGGGGCAATAACCACCCATCATTCCCAGAAGAGAGGTAAAGCTCTACTCAGGGGCAATAACCACCCATCATTCCCAGAAGAGAGGTAAAGCTCTACTCGGGGGCAATAACCACCCATCATTCCCAGAAGAGAGGTAAAGCTCTACTCGGGGGCAATAACCCAAGTGGTTAACTGAAGAATGCTGATTTGCCTCCTAAATGACCTTCAAACCTTTTATCTAAGCCAAGCTTCTGCTCAGCTTCTTCGGGGGAGGTTGGGGCCAATCTTATCTTTGTCTGCGACTCTTTTGATAAAATACATCCTTAAATCTTTATTCTTTTTTATTTGTAAAAGTACAATATGTCATACTGACAACCTATATACCAAAAAATAACAATAAAAAGATTGAAACAGAAAATACATCCTTAATTTTTGCCTGCAGTAATTCCCCAGGGGCCCTGGAAGCACATATTTTGTGGTTATAACAGCCATGACTCCTCAGTGACCGGAATCAGGGCTAGGTTTTCCTATAAGCTACACACAGCAAAACATTACATTGGTTCTAGTTCCTCCCTACGTGTTGGTTCAAGCTGTACTTTAGAATGATAGCATTTAGAGATGGTTGATTGCTTAATATTTTATATACTATTTTATGTGACTGGCCTAACCATCTTGCCATTTTTACTTCCACAGCCTTGTCATCGTACCATCTGAAAGGAAACAAGAGAAGAGCCTTGTCTCATCAGTGAGCCCTGATGTCTCCAGGCCTCTTATCACAGCCACTTATACATGTGTAGAAGACTATGAGACCTTCGATCTGAGAAATGGGTCATTTATTGTGAAGAGGGATGAACCCCTGAATGTGCTGATGAAGGAGAGCACTGGTAGGAGTTTCTATGATAGGTCAACCCCAAATAGATATAAATGGATTTTCGGTAATTTGGAGTGTTATATATTTGGTCTTCATGTTACAGGTTGGTGGCTGGTGGAGAACGAAGCTCGGCAGATCGCCTGGTTTCCAGCACCATATTTGCAGGGAGACAGGAATAACGTTTATACCAACTCCAATCAACAGCATGAGGAAGGTAAGGGCCAATTTACCGCTAATAATCCATCACCATTGGGTTATACATTGCAATTTAGAGAGTCATACCAGACCTCAACTCAAGCCAAGAACCCAACCCCTCTTTAATCCTTCATTTTTGGGATTCCTAAAATGGACCAAAACTAGTCCTAAAGTGTAAAAGACTTTAGGTCTCGTAGATAGGGATGTCCTACAGTGTGAAACACGCCTGGTTTGGGATCCCATGACGGTGAACAGTGTGTTCCCTTGTCCAACAGTGACGTGTTTCGGACGTGTTGCCCCCTTAATCTTACCTGTCGGTGAGCTGTCTTTTTCTATATGTCTATAGGAGTGTCACATTTCTGCAGGTATGGAAGGTTCCTTGATACTCATACACCAAAAATACTGGTTCACGTAGGGGGGAATTGCTTGGACCTTGTGCATCCAGTTTCTGTGTCTGATGTGTTGGGTATCTGACCCTTCTGGGAGTAAAAGCAGCAATGCCCTTTTTCTCTTCTGGAGCAGGTTATACATTCAGCAGTAGTCACAAAGGCTTCACACAATAACACACTGTACAGCAGGTGTTGCACTTTCTCTTATACTTCTTAACTTGGAGCAGGTCACTGCTGGTCTTACTCCCTCTGGAGGTGCCACAGGTCATCCACCTCAACAGTCCTGGCTCTTCTATCTCCTCTCTCATAATATCTTAATCCCCTCTTTTTATGAATACTAGCTCACTGAAAGGTCATTACTTATATACCATTTACCTCCTCCAAAGGAACAACTTTAATTCCAACCAGTCATACAGTACACATGTTGGAGACCATGTGCACCATGTGATAGGGTAACTTGTCCAGGCTAGTTCATTCTGGTTCCTGTTTGTCTCATTCCTATTCTCTCTTTGTGTTGTCACCTCTATACTGCCATCTTGTGACCAAATTATAAATTACACTGTATAACTAGAATGGAGGCTTATCTGATCTCTGTCCTAATTAATATAGACTACAGGGAAGCTCTAAACCTTCCTAATTCTGCTAGCAGTTGCTAACCCTCACTTCCCTACAAGTCTCACATCATATGTATTGTGTTTTTACTCCCAGGTATGTTGTGTGTGGTCATCAAGACATACGAGGCTCAGAACTCTGATGAACTCTCTGTTGGAGTTGGTGTTGTGGTGAGCATCCTGAGAAAGTCAGACAACGGATGGTGGTTGGTCAGGTGAGAACTTTTGCTGTTTCTATCTATAAAAAGTCCAAAAGTATACCAGGGTCCCCAAACCTGACTTCAGGACCCAACAACAAGCTCTTGGATCCCCCATGAGAAGTAGTTAGAGCTTTAGCACTGCTTGTTTGGAGCTCCACAAAACATGTACATGATCTGTGGGTGTTGGGAAACATGGGCAGAGAGTTTGCAGCTCACTCACAAGTTGGCTGAAGTAAAAGAAGCTTGGCCCTGGAACCTCTCAGCTCCAATAATGACAATAAGAATCCATGGTTGACTTGACAAAAGTAAAAAAAAGTAATGTTTACTAAGATCGAATGAAGGTCCACCACAGAGACAGGGGCGACTATTGAGCAGGACGCTGTCTGAAACATGTTACTTCAGTTATTGGTGTGTGACAACCTTGCTGGTCCCTGTGATGGACCTTCATCTGATTTTAAAAGTACTTAAACTGGACCTTCAGCAACATTTAATGAAAAGCTCAAACCCTTTAAAAAACTATTCCCCAGCATCTAAAATTAATATATTTTACATTTTTAGTCACTTCCCCCACTGGACTTCAACTCTATTCAGGACTCGGGCACCACCATCTTGCCTCAGAAGCATCACATTCTGGGAAGTGGAGAGGGGTGAAAAGCACAGGGGTGGGTTATAGCTGTGCTTTGCACAGATAAAGAAGAGCTGGGGTCAGGAAATAGCACTGCAATCCCAGAATGCAGAGCAGCGCAGTCAGAAGACACTTTCTGTCTGCAGGCAGCCTGAGAATCCATGTGCCGCCATCTTGGATATTAAAAGGCTCAGAAAATGCAATAGGTGCAGGTAGGATGATTTATAATGTGGGCTATCTGTATGTACTGGTTAGAGGTTAACTATACTACCTATAGACATGTAAAAATCCAAATAAATATGCTGGATGGCGGGAGGAGGCACACCCGGCATCAGGAAATACCCAGCCAGGATTGTTTTTTATTTTTATTAATGGAAGGAAGAGGAAAGGAAGAAGAAATCGGGTGACAGGTTCTGTCACCCCTAATAAACTAAACCTGTCACCCCTGGATTTTATTCCTACCAGGAGAAGAAAACCACAAGCTTGGCAGGAGTTTTTTTCAGTTCAGGTGTATAAGTGACCCCTCCTCTCATTAGCCGACGTGTTTATATGGGTTTTTAATATCACACAATTTCGTGATGGTGCTCTTTTAAGTATATAAAGCTAACAAGTAAGTGTTGTGTTTTTTTCTATAGTTATAATGGAATGAATGGCTTTGTCCCATCCGTGTTCCTAAAGCCCTACAAGGACCCCTATGAGAAGATCCAGAACATCCTCACCATGAAGCAGTTTGGGTTCACCCCCAATCTTTCTGATAATGAGCAAAGCAGACAAATGTATTTGTATGTGCAGAACAGACCCCTGCAAACTGGTGAGAGGGGACAGGAAGTGAGATCAAAATCACTGGACTCTGAGCCTAGATCTGAGATAGAATCTGATTCAGGGAGTAACTCTTCCCTGAACACCTACACCCCTTCATCATCACAATCATCTACACCGAGAGTTCCACCGAGACCCAACACAAATGAAATCATGACAAGATGCTGTACCATCACCAGGAATAAAATGGAGGCTGTAAATGCATGTGGAACCAAACTGTAGGCCATACTTGTAGGTCTGTAGGCCATTCTTTGATACATTGCCATTTCAGGGTCAGACAACCATGAGGTCATCCCTATTCTCACTGCTGACTGAGAACATCTTTAGTTTAAGAAAATGTATGGGGTAGATCAAGGGCATAGCTAAGGGGGCACATGCCCTGGGTGCAGCAAGTCAGGGGGGCGCCAAAGGAGGGTCTGAGCACAGGTGGGGGGCGCCATTTTGAATCTTTGGCCCGGGTGCCAGAAAGCCTAACTACTCCTCTGGGGTGGATATAACTGAACTTTACTTTGGCGGCAGACCATTATAGTTAAGCGGATCTCCCCTGTAAAAGCAGAAACTGGTCAGCCCAGATTTTTATTCTTCCTTTTATTAAAGTGGACCAAAACCCAGGATTTTTGGCTATCATGAGTTTTGGTCCTTGCCCCCACCCGATTGGGGTTGCCCCGCTGTGTGAAATCCCCCAGGTAGCCAACTCACCTCTTTCCGATCCTATGACGCGCATCCAATCAGCGCGCTCAGATCTGCTCGAGCCCCTTCGTCCAGGAGCTTGTCTAATAAGAGCAGATGTGAGCGTGCTGACGGTCGCATCCCCCTCTACCCTCTAACAGGAAGCGTGCCCACGTTGGCCATTCACAAATGCCTGGTGCAGGCACACGCTCTGCTAGAGGAATAATGGGGATGTGGCGGCTGCTCGTGCATGCCCCATTGAACCGGGAAAGAGGGTGAGTTTTCGGCGACCTGCGGGGTGTCACACAGTGGGGCATCCCGATTCTGGATGCCCCGAGGGGAGGGAATCAATCCGCCCGGGAATCTTATAGATTCCTGGGCCTATCTTCGTGAGTTTTGGTCCACTTTAAATGTAAGTTTGTTTTTTTTACCTATTGTTTCGCACTCTCTGCTATTGCTCCCTCTAGTGGCCACTGTTAAAATTAAATTGGACTAAAACCCACAGCAATCGACCCGGGAATCTATAAAATTCCCGGGCCAATCGATTCCCTCCCCCCAGGGCATCCAAAATCAGGACTCCACTTTAAAAGCAAGAGACAGGCTTGGGTGGCATTTTTGGATGCAGGGTACATAAGTGATCCCTCCATACCTGGCATAACAACTGCTCTAATGTATTTACTAGTCTAGGGATCTCATTTCACCTATATACAACAAGATATAGATATAAGGATAAGTGTACCTATGTTAGGCTCCTCCTCCTTGTGGTAATTGTATTACATACCTGGAGCTCTCTTATAATACTTGCTTAATATATTGGCAAAGTTTTCCTGTATACATTGCCAACTAAGCGCAGTGTTTTAGCGGTAAGGCTATATAACTGTAGTAGAATTTTCTCTACCCATTATGTTTGTGTCACAGTGTTTTATATTGTGTGTCCAGCTTGTATAATGATTGCCTATGTTGTAGTATAATTTTCACAATGCATATTAGCCCTGGTTAACTGGTTAAATCCCATCAGCTTTTTGTGCTAATCAGAATTAATGGAAAATATAAAGATTGCATTTGTACACATTTCAATAAACTTAGTTTTTTTTTTTAAACTTGTGTTTATTACTTATGTATGGCAGTTGGGAGATACGCTTTAAAAGAAGGTTTAGCATCTCCGTTTTTATCTTCCCTTCTCCGGTACCTACGGTGCTGGATAAAGCAGCTTGTTAGTGTATGCGCCCCCTAGTGGAAAATGCCTCTGCCTCTATAGAAAAGCACTTCAGTTTTTGAATTTTCTTATAATTAAAGTGGACCGAAACCCACCAAAACGACAGGCCTTCAAAAGAATAAACATGAATTTAGACTTAACTTTAGACGACCCTCGCATCCTTCTGTCCCCTTGCAGTGGACGGTTTCTTCAAAAGTCCCGCTCTCCACCTCTTAGACGTTGCTTGACTGGCGTCTCTTCTCCTTAGACATGCATTCCTCTTCTTCTTGCCTTGCGTGATTTCGGTTCCACTTTCTTGTCCGTGATGTCATCGGGGTGGGCGTGGCCTTCTCTGTGATGGCGTCCTTTCTCGGGAACGTGCCCGCTTCTCCTGCTCTTCTGTCTTCATTGGGAGGCGACTGACTCCATGTCCTGAGCCGTGATTGGCTGTAGCAGCATGAGTCTCCGCCCTCCCTTTCTCCCCTCGGGTTAGTGAGCATTTAGCGCGCACAAAAAAAAAAATCTGCGCATGCACCCTCTTTGGTACAGGGAAGCGGCGCTCGCTCCCGATGTCAGTGGCGTTTCCTATACCAACTGCACATGCGCGAGATTTCTCTGAGGAAGAGGTCAAAGGATCACTTCTGAAGAGACGAAAATACAAGATGATGGAAGAAGAAATAAAAGGACGCGACGCCACGCAGGAGCTTCGGAGGTAAGTTTTTTTTGCCTAACATTCATTGCCAGGTTCTGGGGCATGTTGCCCAGTTGTTTTTTTAGGAAAAAAAAAAATTAAAAAGCGGATGGGTTTCGGTCCACTTTAAGAAAGGCTAAGGCCATGTAGTGGCAGATGAGTGTCAGGTGGATGTCAGGTCCCAGTGAAAGGTGTATTTATCAACAGGGGCGGACTGGGGCTAGAAAACGGCCCGGGACTTTCTGGGTGACACCGGCCCTGCTGCACTGTTCCTGGCCCAGTATCTTAATGTAACTTTGTTCCATAACAAGCACCCAGGGTTTAAAGAACAAGAATAAGAAAGAAAATATTCTGAACCAAATGGTGTGCTTAAACCCATTACAAACGCAGTGTGCAGAATCATCCCATTATAGGCAGTGAGCGGTATCCCTCATTACATCCAGTAAGTAGCATCCCTCATTACAGCAAGTGAGGGGCATCCCAAACAGGCGCGTTGCCGCATCTTCCATAATGGGCAATGAGGGAGATCCCTATTTATAGCCAATGAGTGGCATCCCTACATTACAGTTATTGAGGGGCATCCCTCATTAAAGGCAGTGGGGGCATCCCTCAATACAACCAGTGGGGGCATCCCTCAATACAGTGGAGGCATCCCTCAATACAGCTAGTGGGGGCATCCCTCAATACAACCAGTGGGGGCATCCCTCAATACAGCTAGTGTAGGCATCCCTCAATACAGCTAGTGTAGGCATCCCTCAATACAGCTAGTGGGAGCATCCCTCACTACAGCCAGTGGGGGCATCCCCCATTACAGCCAGTGGGGGCATCCCCCATTACAGCCAGTGGGGGCATCCCCCATTACTGCCAGTGGGGGCATCCCTCAATACAATCAAGGGGGCATCCCTCAGTACAGCCGGTGACAGGCATCCCCCACTCCCTCCTCCCCCCACCCCGCCGCGACCCTCACACACCAACCGCTGGTTCCCGTCTTCCTGTCGCTGCTGTTCCTGCCGCCTCCGCCGCCGCTCTCATACACTCACAAACACACACACATTCATGCTTACCGGCACTTCCTGACTGTTGCTCGCTGGTCAGTGGGCGTGCCCCATATGGCCGGCGTCCAATGAAAACAATAGACGCCGCCCATTGATGCCCACCGACCAGCGTGCAAAAGCCAGGAAGTGCCGGTAAGCATGAATGTGTGTGTGTGTTTGTGAGTGTATGAGAGCGGCGGAAGCAGCGGCAGGAACAGCAGGGACGGGCAGGACGCCCGCACTGCCCGCTCTTCAGCCTCCAGCATATGTTTTTTACAGGGTCGCGGCCTTCCCTGGCACCGGCCTACCGGGATATTGCCCTGTATGCCCTATGGCCAGTCCGCCCCTGTTTATTAAGATAAAAATCCAGAGTTCCTGTGATAGTGGCAGGTAGTGTCCTATCTATCATCAGCACCGGCGATGGGATTGGTGCCAGCACGGAGTTACAATTATTTAAGCATTTAAGTAGATTTTTTGGGGGCTGGTGCATGTGCCACGGGATCCCTGGGCTGGTTGGAATTATTTTTATATGCATTTTTAGCATTTTTCTTTGTGCTGCAAACTTGTGATTTGGGCCATGAGAAAGCTATGTCATGTTTGTCTAATGCTCCTAATGCAATTCCTATTTTTAATAAAAAAAAAAAAACCCTAAAAAATAAAACAATGGGAATCCAACAGGCGCTGTGTGCCTGAATTCACTTTTTTTGAGCGCCTCTTGGAGTGCCTGGTATTTTTTTTCATAAATTTTGTCAGCTTGCGGCGCTCTCGGGTGGTGATAGGTTGCGCTATATATGCATATATGCCGAAGATGGATTCCAATCCACCAGTAATGGCGGCCTGGAGAGCTGTGTCCACCAGGTTGCCTAGGAGCGCCAGGGATTCCAATCCACCAGTAATGGCGGCCTGGAGAGCTGTGTCCACCAGGTTGCCTAGGAGCGCCAGGGATTCCAATCCACCAGTAATGGCGGCCTGGAGAGCTGTGTCCACCAGGTTGCCTAGGAGCGCCAGGGATTCCAATCTGCCAGTAATGGCGGCCTGGGGAGCTGTGTCCACCAGGTTGCCTAGGTGCGCCAGGGACTCCAATCTGCCAGTAATGGAGGCCTGGAGAGCTGTGTCCACCAGGTTGCTTAGGTGCGCCGGGGACTCTAATATGCCAATACTGGAGGCCTGGAGAGCTGTGTCCACTAGGTTGCTTAGGTGCGCCAGGGACTCTAATCTGCCAGTAATGGAGGCCTGGAGAGCTGTGTCCACCAGGTTGCCTAGGAGCGCCAGGGACTCCAATCTGCCAGTAATGGAGGCCTGGAGAGCTGTGTCCACCAGGTTGCCTAGGAGCGCCAGGGACTCCAATCTGCCAGTAATGGAGGCCTGGAGAGCTGTGTCCACCGGGTTGCTTAGGTGCGCCAGGGACTCCAATCTGCCAGTAATGGAGGCCTGGAGAGCTGTGTCTGCCAGGTTGCCTAGGTGCATCAGTGATTCGCTGCAGTGGAAGGGAGCGATTTGGAGATGCATATGCACAAGATGTTTCGGAGTAGCGTCATGCATATGCACATACGGGCGAGGCCAATACACACAATGGGCTGCTGAACATGGGGATATATGAGACACAGGTATTTAAAGGGGGAATATTGCTGGGAAAAGGGTCACACCATTAATAGGGGTAGGTTAGTGTGCATGTGCACCTAAACTAGGGCAATACATGGACTACAGTAAAGCGACATTTTTTGTGTGTTTTCCCAATGCAGACTTTTATGATGGAGCAATATGACTTCAAGCCCAACACCCACACTTGACAATGGAGCTGGCGGCACATCTGAATGGCCAGGGGCTGACGGCTTTCACACACACACTGAAATAATGCAGCACTGGTGGGACCTCAAAAGAAGGCAGAGGCCCTGGGAAAGGCAGTTTTTCTGCCAGAACTTCAGAGGTAAGTGACTGGTCCATAGATAAGTTGCCCAATCATGCAGAACTGTGTGACTGAATTGTGCTTCTCTTCTAGCATCGGAGTTCTGGCAGAGAATAAAGCCCACCTGGAGCAGAAGAGTCCGACAAGTGCCATGGCAAAGACTGGATGTTCGGGTAAGGTGTCAACCCCCAAGTTTGCGAGCGTCCTTATACTACGCTTCAGAACACCAACTCCTCTTCCCCAACACCAGCACAGGAACCAGTCAAGTCGAGTCTGAGAGCTCAGGTAGGACAACAGACCAAAAACATACATCTCAAGGCAAGGAACTCCCAATGACACGTCAGCTGAGTCAGGGCCAGTGTCAGCACCCGGCAAGGCAGGACAGCTGCCGGGGGGGCTCCCACCTTCTGGTGGGGCCCACTGACTGGGACAGCCTTTGGGGTGTGCAACGGCAGACTGGGGGGGGGGGCACTGCCACAGCTGGTGTCCGCAATTACCCGAATGGCGGGATTACACACCACGGGGCACCTCGATCTAGATTCCAGGGGAGGAAGTGTTGGGTTTTGTTCTGCTTTTAAGTTGCCCATCCCTGCTGATTTCCTATCCCTGGAACATCCCAACCTCTGATACCCTACTGTGTGACTCCCCCTGGGATCGCTGGCATACCCACTATGCAACCAATTCCACCCCTGGATTGCAGTCCGCTTTACAGGGGCATCTCAATTTGGGATGTCCCTCTTTGTGAAAGAACTCCCCTGGTTTGGCCGTTAAACTGGTGACCCCACAGTGCATTCACCAGTTTGAGGAAAGTAATGAACAAAGGGGGGGAGGGTCACACACAGGGGCATCCAAAATCAGGAGAATCTAGATTTAGATTCCGAGGTCAGGTTTAAAGGGGTTTGGTGTGCTTCAAAGTAGACCAAAACTAGACCAACATCCAGATTTGGGACGTCCCTCGGTGATGTGATGCGACTCCTCACCACAAGGGGGCCCCCTGGGACCATGACCTGGAGCCGGCCCTGAGCTAAGTGCTGGTGTTTTGTGCTACTCTTTCACCACAGACTTCTCAGACCAGGAAGAGTTTGCTGCTATGGGGCCACCCAAGGCCAGACCCTCCCACGACTCAGGTGGGTTCCAGTAAAATCAAGCTGACACCTCCAGGAGCAGACCCAACATCACACATGTGCCTAGTTCTAAAGTCCCGACGAAGACATGGTGCGGAGACAGAGGGCGGGTCCATAAAATGGACAACTACAGGGATACAGTAAGTATTGAGTAATTGGGGGCATTTGCAGGGAGGAACTGACAGACGTGTTCAAGCAAATATTGACACGCCTTTCTTTTGTCTTTACAGGTGTCATGGAGACGGGAACTTTTTAAAGTTTTTGAAATCTGGAAATAAAGTGTTATACCCCATTTTATAAACAAAGGAGTCCCAAAGGACCAAGAGAAATCAAGATTCAAAATAAAATACAAATGTTACAAAGGAAAATGATGCAGGTACAGCAGGGTTGGGGGAAGGTGGCTTCAACCACTAGGGGGAAGCAGATAAGAACAAGGAAGAAGACGGTGAGTGACACCAAGGGCACAAACTACTTGGGATGCCCAAAAAGGAACCAGGAAGGAGAAGGTGAGTGACACTGCGGGGATGCACACTACATGTGATTCCCCTAAAGGAAACAGGGGGGAGAAGGTAAGTCGGGGGTGCACACAAACATGGGATGCCCCAAAGGTTGAGTTCAGTGAGGGGAAAAAAAAACCTGTGTGCGTATGCCAGCATGCAAGCGAGATGGCCACTCATGAACCAAGGACTCTGCGGCAACATACGGTTGGAAACAGGTACAAACTCGCCGGCCAGTTGTGTAATTGCTCGGCTAAAACGAAAGCTTACGCGAAACACTTACACTTGCATACGCCTGGTTGAGAAAATCTCTGACGCGTCTGGGAACAATACGCGTGCTCGCAAAAACCTGGTTTGCGAGTTTGCTCCTGCGTCCACAATAAGGAGACAGATACATTTGGTTACCCAGTACTAATATACACACTTTGCCTGAAGTCAGAGGACAGAGGACAATGAATTGGTCCTACAGGAAAGCCAGACAAGCCTCTATTGTGTCCCAGCTTTGATGTGTAGCATGTTAAGAGAACATCCCATACCAGGCTGAGGTAAGAGAGGCTGTGTGGCTTCAGACCTCCCCCATTATGTCTGGATATCAGGTGAGCCCAGGCAAGAGGATCACTACCAGAGAGCCGCAGCTGAAGAGACATGAGCAGGTACCCGGTGGAAGTGAAGGCACTTGGACTGATTGAGCATGGGAAAGAGAAGGTGAGGAGCACCATCATTCTGGGGATTCCTTTCCAGGGGCTACTACTGGATTTATGAAGCTCTACAATATGTGCTGTAACGTGTGACTTCTATGATCAGGTTAAGGTTAACAATTAGTTAACTTAACTGTTAGTTTTAAGGTTAGGTTACCTCTTATGGTCAGATGAAGTGGTAAGTGGACTGTGGACAGTTACATTCCTTTGAATGATAGATGCTAAGTAGATGTTTTTGTTAACACTTATGGTCAGTTTTAGAGGTTAGGTTACCAGTTATAGACAGAGTATTTCAAGTTATCTATGCTATGTTAGGGCAGGGTTAGTTTGGCCTGCCGGAGCACCAGAGGATCCTAGGGTGGACTCATGCACTGGCCAGGGCCACCAGCAGGGCAGCACAGGAGATCCAAGACTAATACAGTGTTTTTAGTTTGTCAGGAATGTTCTATACACCACGTTTTGCAAAATGCAACAGTATAATTGTTGACCACATGAATGGTTTCCTCTGGTGGGCCTCAGGAATGATTTCCTCTGGTGGGCCCCAAGAATGATTTCCTCTGGCGGGCTCCAAGAATAGTTCTCCTAGTGGACCCCAAGGTTGATTTCCTCTGGTGGGTTCCAAGATTGGTTTCCTTTATTGGGCCCCAAGAATCATTTTCTCTGGTGGGCAACAAGAAGAACTCTTCAGGGGTTGGGTTTCCCCCAGTTATAGGCATACGGTACAGTATTTCAGAGTCAAGTTAACTGTTATTGTCAGGTTTAGGTTAACATTTAGCGACAATTTCTAAGGTTAGGTTACCTCTCATAAGGAGTGAGACTAGAAACATCCAATTTCTATTCCTTTAACAACATATTTTATAGTTGCGGTAATTTTCATGGTCGGGTTTAAAAGTTAGCTCACCAGTTACAGACATATTTTAGGGTTACGGTCACTTTCATGGTCGAGTTTAGGGTTATGTTGTTATGGTCTGGATTATGGGAAAGGTAACATTTAAGACATTAGCACAGGTTTCAAAGTTAGGTAACCTCTGTTCAAGTATCAGGTTTCAATCATCAGCTTTCACGCCTTGAGTTGTACAGAATTTATGGTTGGGTTAACTATAATTTATAATCAGCTATAGGGGCTAGGATAACTGTTTAGGACTGAATATGGTCAGCTGTTATAGTTAGATTTAGGAGGTTAACAGATGACCCGGTTTTATGCTTAGGGGCAGGTCAGCAGAGCCAGGATTCAAGAGGAAGTTATGTGTATTATTGTGTTAATTAATTTCCTTTGCATTTTCAAGCTGATCCTATTTGTGTTTACCCCTCTTGCAGCTCTACATGTTGTCCATACTGTGGTCTGATCACAATAACATTATTATATACCGGACCTACAACAGCTTTAAGGACCTCTCTGTAAGTCAATGTAAGGTTATTAATGATAGATTTAACTACTTGTGTACTATAATGTGACTTGGGGACTTCTCTATATTCTTAGTGATATGTTTTTAGTTTAGTAATAGATAACCCGCAAAGTATACTAAGACACCTGGACCTAACCAGGACTTAATTATCTGAGCTTGATCATGGGGTATGTAATTAGATGACCATCGATGTCCCTGTCATGGACTGGTGGGCTGCTTGAATAGGACCATTGTGCCATGGATCATTCATAGTAATGAAGCCTCTTATGTGACCAGCCTTGTTTGATCTTGCAGAAGCAGCTCACTAAAATGTATCCACTGGAAGCCGGACTTATCAATAAATCTGAAAGGATTCTTCCTGTATTGAAAGGTAAGTGAGATATTTTACCCAAAAGATGAACATTGATGAACTGCTTCTTAAAGGAGCCACAGCACTCAGCTCTGTTAGTCTGCCACTGGTCCTAGGAACTGTCTCTAAATCTGGTTAAAAACAAAGGTCTGGGTTGGCACACATCTGCAGAAGCATGTTAAATATGCACCACCAGACCCCAAGGTGCCTCTATTTAGGTGCAGTCCTACCTCTAATCTATGAGCGCCCCCTTTGGGACATACAATGCAATAGATAAATTGGGAGCAGCTTACCTGAGGTTGCCCTATAACCTCGAGTGAAGCACATGGGGAGGAAGGGTTGAAAGCCTCCCTGGTACAGCCCAAGACCCCCCACTCCATGTGCTTGCACAGAATGAAAGGATACAAAGGAGGAATGGCAGCCACTTAGACCATATATATCTAACCTGGGAGGTGCATGTGAGCAGGGCAATTAGAATACACAAATCTTAAAGGAGCCATAGCACTCATTGATGACCCACTGCAAGAACTACTTTCCTCCCATTTTATTTCTGCCTCATATCACATCCAGCCTTTGGGGTGTTAGTTGTCCCCATCTTTCTGTGGGGGAGGGTTCAGGAGACACAATTCAGGCCCCCCTTTCGCCGTTTAGCCCTACAGCTCTCAGCTGGTTCAGCAGGTTTCGCCTTGATTTTCCCAGCTTTAAGATCTTTTACATGAGTCGCCAGCCAGTATGTGGAGAGATGCACAGAGAGATCCATGTTAGCTTTAATATAGGGGGCTAAAGAGACCAAAACCCTCTACTCAAACAAAAAAGGAAAAGAGGAGCTTTCCTAGAATAGAAAGTATTTGCACAGTACCCAATACAAGGACAGATAGCATTACCCATCTATCATTGCAGCCGGCGGAGCTATGCAAATCATCTCTTTATGTCTCTGTGCCATCCAAGGCCCTTAGAAACGCTAAGGGTGCAATGCCAAGGATTAGCTTTAAATTTACACAGCCAAACACATCCAACTAGTGGACACGTGTTTCAAGCTTTAGGCTCTCATCAGCACCAGGGCAGATGTTTCTGGCTGACACTTGGTGAGCACATAAGAGATGATTTGCATAGCTCCACCTGCGGCAAGGATTGATGGGTAATGCTATTTTTCCCTGTGTTGGGTACTATACAAATACTTTCTGTTTTAGGAAAGCGCCTCTTTTCCTTTATCTTTTACATGAGTTTCCAGTCTTCCCCTATCTTCTTGCTTTTCCCTGCCTATGCCATTTTTCCTTCATCTTTCTCTCTTTTTTATATTACCTCATTCTCATTTCCATATTCCTTCCACCTTTTCTTTTTAACGTTTTGCTTCCTTTTTTTTTTTTACACCCTTTCCTTTTCAGTTTACCCTTCCTTCCATCACTCCTATTTGCACATTCCTATCATCTCTCTCATGTCACCTTCTCAACATCCCCTCTATTCTCAACTGCTGTATCTCTTCTTCTTTCACCTTTTTTTCATTCTCTCTCTTTTCCACATTCCTTCCTTCTCTATTTCACATTTCTTTAGTGCTCTCTTTTTCCTTCGATTGTCATCATTCCTTCCTTTTTCTCTCTCTCTTCTCAGTGTTCTGTCCAAGTCCCCCTCTTTTCTGCATTCCCGCTATTACTTTTTCCTGCAGTCCCTCCATCTCTTTCTGTCTTCTGACCAGCTTTCATGTCTCTGCCTTTCAGACGTTCCGTTACTATTCTGGAGCAGGTTCTCCTCTCGTTTCATGGAGAGGCTGAATCTTTTGGAAGTCTACTCAAAAGAACTCCTCCAAACTGATTCCAGAGTCTCGAGGTGTGAGACCATTATCCAGTTCTTTTCTCCAACCAACCAGGACCTGACTCCATCTTTTCCAGAAAACAGGTTGGAATTTCAGACTTTATCAGACCTCCCCCAGTATCAGGGCGGCCGGTCATATTGACTCATGTCTTGTGTCTCTAGTTTGGTGCTTTTACCTTCAGAGAATGACCAGAAGCAGAAAAAGATGATCTCCTCATCAAGTTCTGATGTGACGGCCATACAGAGCATTGTGTCCGATCCTTACATATGTGTTGACGCTTATGAAACCAAGGACACGAAGAACAGATTGTTTAAGGTCCAAAAAGATGAGCAAGTTGATGTCCTTATTAAAGATCCTACTGGTACGCCCAATGTTATCAATGAGCATTTCTACTTTACCTAGATGTGTAGCATTTGTAGACTCCTTAAAACATAAAGGTGACTTAAAGTGGTAAAGTGGAAAAAAAAACAACATGGCAGGCCATGGAATCTAAAAGACTCCAGGGCTGGCCACTGACCTTCCCTTAGGGCAGGGGTACTCAACCCCTTCTTGTAAAGGTCCATTTAAAGGCATCCGGTTAGAGGTGAAGGTCTGGGTGGAGGGCTGTTGTGGGGTGGAGGGCTGTTGTGGGGGGGGGGGGGGGTGAGAGTTAGAAATCAGCACACTGGGGAGGGCCTATAGATTCCCCAGGGGCAAAACTAAAAAAGGCTGCTTGCCCCAATCCCCAAAACCCTACAGGGCACTACGAAAAACAGGAGCTACATAAGTGCAGGGCTGTCAGGGCAGGGGTCCGGAAATCTGGTGCCTAGGTCTGCATTCGGACCCCGGTCCACCAGTTGAGTAACGCTGCCCTAGGGCATCCCCCAGTTGGGATGCCCCACTATGTGAAACTCTCAAGGGGGCTGATAAACTCACCTTTTCCTCATTCCTACGGTGGACAGCCAATCAACGGCTCTGACTGTTGATAATGGGGAGCGAAAGCAGCTGCATCCCCGCCTCCTCGGCCTGCCCCGGCCAATCAGATAGGCAGGAGCAGGAGCGCATGTCACTGTGTAATTGTCTGCAGTATTCATGGAGTTCCAATCCATTATTTACAGCAGTTCCCTTGGTCCAAAACAAGTTCTCAGTATGACTTTAACAGGTGGCTGCAGTACTTTCTGTCCCTCTATACCAGCGGTACTCAACTGGCGGACTGAGGTGCAAGTGCTGACCTCGGCGCCAGATTTCCGGACCCCTGCCCTGACAGCCCTGTGTTGGCCATGCTCAGAGCTGCCCCCTTGATCAGCGATGTTGTCCTTAGCCTCCCTGCCTGCCCTGTGTCATGGCTCCCTGGCACCTAGCATTGCAATATATATATATATATATATATATATATATATATATATATATAGTACTGCACGGGTGGGAAGTGGCATTGCAAGGTACAAGTAGCCTTTTTTAGTTTAGCCTGGGGAATTTATAGCCCCTCCCCCTAACTATCCACCCCCCGCGACAGCCCTCTGACGCAGGGCCGGCGTCAGCCCCCGGCAAGCAAGCTGGGGGGGCCCCTGACAGGGCCGGCCTTTGGGGTGTTCAATGACGCTTGACCGGCGGTGGACTGGGAGGGCACCGCCACAGCTGGTGCCCACATCTCCTCGAATGGCAGGGTTCTGGGGCATCTCAATTTAGATTCCAGAGGAAGAACTGGGTTTTGTTCTGCTATTAAGTTGCCCACCCCAGCTATTTCCTATCCCTGGAGCATCCCAATCTGTGATACCCTACTGTGTGAAACCCCCCTGGGATCGCTGGCATACCCACTATGCAAGCAATTCCACCCCTGGGTTTTGGTCCTCTTTACAGGGGCATCTCAATTTGGGATGCCCCCGTTTGTGAAAGAACCCCCCTGGTTTGGCCGTTAACTCAAACTGGCGATCCCACAGTGCATTCACCAGTTCAAGGAAAGTAATGAACAAAGGGGGGGGGTCACACACAGGGGCATCCAAAATCAGGAGGATCTATATTCATTTAGACTCCGAGGTCAGGTTTAAAGGGGTTTGATGCGCTTCAAAGTAGACCAAAACTAGAGTTTTAGTCCAAATAGCATGATCCTTAGGGGGCCTCCAGATTTGGGATGTCTCTCGGTGATGTGACGCAACTCTTTACCACAAAGGGGCCCACTGAGACCATGCCGCCCAAGGGCCCACATAAACCTGGAGCCGATCCTGCTCCTACCGGTCCTTCACCTTTCACCTGATGCCTTTAGAGGGACCTTTACAAGAAGTGGTTAAGTACCCCTGCGCTATACATATGATGCTGAGTTTCTTGGCAATGACACACAGGAGTAGCCAAACACACATTTTGGGAGGTTGTGGCTTTCCACCCTGGAAGTTGCTGGAAAACCAGCCAGTACTTATAGACATATTTAAAGTTAGCTCATTGACCTGCCTTATACGTTCACATTTAGCATTTATTAGAAGTGCTTAAGATACTTTCTGTTTCCAGTGACCACCTTTCATTTTCTTTGTCTGAAGGATGGTGGTTGGTGGAGAATGAAGAGAAGCGCTTGGCCTGGTTTCCAGCACCTTACCTGGCAAAGTTACAGCTTAGAGACATTCAATCCAAGAAGACATCGGAAATCACTAAAGGTAGGTAAAGAGTTCGGGCCTCTGTAATGGGAGGGATCTGACCTCCCAAATGTGGTGTGGTCTAGGAGTGGCCTTTCCAGTGGCTCCTATGGCCAGTTGGTGTCAGGGACTATGGCCTTGATTCAATAAAGGTAGAAAAAAATTCTCATGGTAGTAAAAAATTCAATTCATGAGAAAAAAGCCTGAGAATGTCACTGTTACTGAATCACCAGCTAAGAAAACAATGAAAGTCAATGGCAGCTTTTACTACAGTGTAGAAAGGAGTAAACAGTTCTCTACTTTTCTTAGGAGTAAAATAGTGCCATTGACTTTCATTGTTTTCTTATCTGGTGATTCAGTAACAGTGACATTCTCAGGCTTTTTTCTCATGAATTGAATCCTTTACTACCATGAGAATTTTTTTCTACCTTTATTGAATCGAGGCATATGTGTTTTTTTTAAATTGGGAAACAAAGAATTAGAGGTAGTCCCAGCACCCCTCTTTTTGGACCAGCAAAAGAACGCACCGCTCCAATGTTTTACAATTAAATACATATTAAGGACATTTTATTTAGGCAAACATATAAAGACTCAAATAGACAATATTAAAATCACATAAAAATACAATTCTGTGATTACTCACCTGTAGAATTAGTAGTATATGTATACAGCACATCCTGTTCCAGGTTATTCCTTACTCCTGGGTAATACATCCACAAGATTGCGCTGGACTGCAGTAAAACAGCTTGTGGCTCCTCCCGGCCCTATATAAGTCAGGGACCTCCCACAAATTCCCCAGTATTGACAAGCAGTTAACAATAAGCCGGAAGAACAAAAATAACATATGAACAATCACCATACAGAGGTAACTAAGAACAATGACAACAAGGGTGGGGTGGAACAGGACGTGCTGTATACATATAATACCAATTCTACAGGTGAGTAATCACAGAATTGAATTATTCTTAGTATAGAGCACGTCCTGTTCCAGAATATTCCTTACTCCTGGGACATCCCAGTGTCCGTAAGGTAGGGTGGGATCCCCAAAAAATGACAGCGGGCAGTTTAAACCACTGCCGCCTGCAGAACTTTTGCGGCCAAAAGCAGCGTCAGCTGAGGCCCGAACAACAACTTTGTAAAACGTAGAAAAAGTATGAACAGAAGACCAAGTAGAGGCCTTGCAAACTTTTTCAACAGAAGCCTGGTGCTGAAAAGCCCAAGAAGCACCAATAGCACGAGTAGAATGAGCAGTAAGGCAGAAGGGAGGATTCTTCCCCTTAGCAGAATGGCTTGTATCACAGCCTGACGGATCCACTTGCTGATAGTGGACTTAGCTGGAGCCAGACCCTTCTTAGGTTCAGACGGGAGCACAAAAAGAGCATCAGTCTTCCTGAAGGATTCAGTAGCCACCAAATAAAACTTCAGGTTCCTAACCACATCCAAAGTGTGTAAAACCCGCTCCTTAGGGTTACTAGGATTAGGGCACAGAGAAGGCAAAACAATGTCCTGATTGAGATGAAAGGCAGACACAACCTTAGGCAGAAAATCTGGCTTAAAACGAAACACCACCTTGTCCTGGTGTCTCTCGAAATAAGGGGGTTTGATGGAAAGCGCCACCAACTCAGAAACACGCCTAACAGAAGTGATAGCCACCAAAAAGGCTACCTTAAGCGTCAAAATGGGCAAAGGGGCCTCACGCAAAGGCTCAAAGCGAGACCCCTGCAAGGCAGACAATGCCAAGTTCAAATCCCAGACTGGTAACATAGGCTTACGTGGAGGCCGCACATGAGTAACCCCTTGGAAGAAGGTCTTAACCAGACGATGGTGAGCAAAGGATCTTTGGAAGAAAATGGCCAAGGCCGAAACATGATCTTAAAGGGTACTAAGTTGAAGACCCAAATCCAGACCATGTTGCAGAAATTCTAGAATCCTAGGGATAGAAAACACCCGACAGGGAAGCGACTTAGACTCATACCAGTCAATGTAAGCATGCCATACCCTATAGTAGATGGAGGACGAGGACTTCTTCCTAGCCCTAATCATGGTATTAACAACAGAGGCAGGCAACCCCTTTTCCATTAAGATGGAGGTTTCAGCAGCCAGGCCATCAAAGCCAGCGTTTGTAAATTGGGATGGCGTACCTGCCCCTGAGTGAGCAAGTCTGGAACCTTGGGCAGGACGTACTGATCTACTGCCAACTGCACGATGTCTGCGGACCACACTCTTCTTGGCCAACGGGGTGCCACCAAGATGGTTGGCACCCCTTCCTGGGCTATCTTGCGCAGCACCCTGCCCAGCAGAGGAAAAGGAGGGAACACATAGAGGAGCTGAAAGCTCTTCCAAGACATCGCTAGTGCATCCATGGTCAAGGCCAGAGGGTCCTGGGACAGAGAGACAAAGACTGGAAGCTTGTGATTGTGACGGGACGCAAACAGGTCCACATCCGGCTGACCCCACCGGTGGCATAGGGAGCGAAACACCCTGTTGCTGAGGGACCATTCTCCAAGGCGAGAAGTCCCCCTGCTGAGTGAGTCTGCCTCCAGATTCTCCACTCCCGGGATGTACACCGCCGAGAGGCAGGGAACGTTTTCCTCTGCCCAGGACCGTATCAGGGACACTTCCTTGAGGGCCCTCTTGCTCCGGGTCCCTCCCTGATGATTGAGGTAGGCAACCGCCATCTGGTTGTCCGAGCGGATCTGAACAGCCCGACCCCGAAGGTGTGGAGTCAGTTGGGCGAGAACCAACCGTATCGCCCTCAGTTCCAGAATGTTGATATGGGAGTGAGCTTCCTGAGGGCCCCATTGACCCTGGGACCGCGGTAGGTAGAATGCAGGCAATCAGACATGCAGCACAGGAGTCAAAATGGCGCCCGCATATACCTCGAGGGGCAGGCCCCCCTCGAAGAGCAAGAAGCGCGATCAGGCCGGCCAATAGCGGCCCGGCAGCTCTGATGGTGAATGGGGCTGCCAGCCGCGGAGCGCAGTACACAACAGCGCCGCGTTTTAAGAAAGTGACAAAACACAAATATATCTGACAGTTTTAAACCACTAGACAACCCCCACCCCTGGAGATCTCCCTAGGGGAGAGTGAGGGAGGATACAGCAGAATTCCCAGGGAGAATGGCGCCCAGGGAACTAATCTAAGGAGTGAGGGTGGAGGGGGAATGGAAATAGGGTTTAACTACACAGGATAACCTGGCCAAACCCATGAGGCAGTGGGGGCATCCCAAAAGGCTCACCATTAGCCTAAACCGCCTACCCTGTTAGAGCAGGGACTGCGGTAGGAGCATAGCTCCTCAGCACCTTCTGTATTGGTGCTTACTAACCCACCTTCACCCGAACCTTATCAGCAGAGGCTGGGAGGCAGTCAATGAGATGGAACGGGTGGGATTAGTCTTGCAGGGCCGCAGGCAATAAGCCCCGCTCACCTGCTCCACAGAGAGATATCTTCTATCTTCTCAGCGCAGACTGCAGAAATAAACTGGGGAATTTGTGGGAGGTCCCTGACTTATATAGGGGCCGGGAGGAGCCACAAGCTGTTTTCTGCAGTCTAACGCCATCTTGTGTATGTATTACACAGGAGTAAGGAATATTCTGGAACAGGACGTGCTGTATACTTAGAATAAAACATATAGACACATTTCAAGGAGCAAGTCATGTGGACCCTAATCAATATCCAATTCAACAATTAATATTATAACCAGGACCGGCGTTATCACCCGGCAAGGCTGGTCAGCTGCCGGGGGCCCACTGACAGCTGGCACAATGTGGTTAAAGAACTTTTTTGCTACTAACATTGCATCGGGCCCCTGCGCCGCCTCCCCTAGCCTACCCGGGTCGTCACTAACCGCGTATCGAGGCTGAGCTGCACGCTCTTTCATTGGTGTTGCAGTTGTGCCACCCCTTAAGCTCTGCTCAGCCCTGCACTGGCTTGTGTGCTGATCTAGGACCAGCGCTGCCCCGCAGAGCCGACTCTCCCTGCAAGTCCCGCCCCCAGAGACGTGTCATCACCCTGCTCCTTGGCCCCAGCATTGCAACAGGAAGTATTGCACACACTGCAAGGGGGTAATGCAAGATACATCATGCACACACTTCCTTTCCCTGCCTTTCTGCCCCATCCATCCCTGTCTCTCTGCTCCATCCATTCCTGTCCCCTCAGCTCTGCCCCATCCATTCCTGTCCTTCCTGTTATGTCCATCCCTCATCCTCAATATTCTACCCATTATTGTGAGACCAAACTAAAAAACAGCTCCAATAGGGGGTTGGAGGGCAAGCAGCCACTTCTAGTTTTGGCCATGAAATTTAAAGACCCCCAACACGTGACTCTCCATCCCAAAGGGGCCCACTGAGACTATGCCGCCCAATTATGTGCAAAGTATATTTGTAAAGTATATGAATCATATAATATACATACTTTAATCCAAGCCATGGATCAATTAAAAGCCATATGGCGAAGACACAGGGGTAAACAATAAAACCAATCAAGCTATATCACCATTGTATGTCATTGTCCAAAGCCTCGCTCCCCCTAACCCACGAGTTCCGTGACGGAAGGACCCGTCACTTCCTCAAGGCTATTTTTTTTTTTAAAAGCTCAGCGATCAAGTCAGCACGTGAAACTAGTCTGGGGTGGTATATGGCAGTACTATTCATTTTTACTTTTGTTGAAGCTGCGCTGCTGAGAGCATCGGCGGTTCCCACGGCTGGGGATTAGGCCGGCGGTGCGTAAGAAACAGCTTATAAACAAGGAGCCTGACTTACATCTTGCTTCCCCTTGGAACTTGTTACAAAGTATATTGACACCTGTGATGTGGTGAGCATATTCAGAGATGCTAGCAGAACCTTCATTTTAACAGTATCACACTATGGCGCTATTTTTTGAAGAATTTAATGAAGGAACGCATTTAAAAGGAGTGGAGAGAGATTAGAGAGAATATATATATATATATATATATATATATATATATATATATATGGATTGGATCAAGGAGGATTTAAAGGCGTATTTCATTTAATGATTCTGGTACGTGTAATTGTTTGCTTTGGTGGCTGGGAATCACGGATGAAGAATTTTGAAAGATAAGATCCATGTGCTGGATTAAAAACTGTTATTAAGTCCTTTTTTATTTAAATTCCTGAAATTTTTTTGAAGAAATATAATGCACGGGATAGAATCATAGATCAATTAAGATCTAAAGCGCAAGATTATCTGTTAAGTTCCGTTGGCAGGAACCTCTGTCCATCGCAGCGCAAATTTGTGATCTGACTGTTGCAGGTTTTTAATAAAAAAAGTGCGTGACCACACATGATCTGTAGATCAATTTGTATTTTTTTAAATACACTTGGCCGCAGTATTTGAGGTTATTCAGGTGGGCACCAGACATTTTTCCTATTTGAGGTTTTGTTAGGAGTTGTAAATGGACCAGGACCACTTGGTATAGGTCAGGTTAAAGCGGACCAAACCCCACATTTTTAACTTGCATCCCCTGAATTGCTCCCCCCATGAAGAGTAACTTTTGCCAACTTTTAGTGCTCAGGCCTCACTCTAATCCCAGATAATGGCGTCTGTTTTAGCTGTAAAGCTCCGCCTCCTCCATTCACTGTCATTGTTGTGTGTGGCAATGATGTCATTGCCACACCTATACAATGACTGATCACCTGCCATTTTACAGAGCGGGACAGCAACAAAATCAGTGCTCCAGGACGATTTGAAAAACAAAAATATCCATTTCTAGTTCTACACCCTAAGAAGTGAGTATCGGCAGTGGCTTTGGCTAAATGTCCACTGAAGGGCACACAGTGTTTTTTGCCCTGGGTGGGGCACCCATCCAGCAATCTTGCACTGGGGCCTTCCACCATAAGGCAAGCCCTGCTGGTAGGTTACCTGTACGGGCAAAGAGGACAGTGGAGATCAGGTAAGTGATATAATTTATTGCTATTGCAATGTGGTCTTGATTATTAGAATCAGAACAGTAACATTATATATATTCTAATCCTGTATTTCCAGGGAAATTTTACTATGCAGATACAGTCTACGAGGCCCAGAACCCGGATGAGATCTCTCTGAGCGTCGGGATAATTGTGGAAGTTCTAGAGCAATTCGACAATGGCTGGTGGATGTGCTGGTAACATACAGATAATTTATGTTTTACCATAGAGTTTTTTTTTTCTATACGTTTTATATTTGTAAACGGTGACAGTCAAGGCAAACCAAATAAAAGAGATATACTCACCTCTTGTCTCCCAAGGCTGTAGACTCGAGATTGGGTCCAGCAACATCCATCCTCCGCTCACTGCTAGTTCTATGCCATTGCAGTAAATGGAGTGAGCGTTGTCATTTAAGCAACAGATGTTGATTTCGGAGGATACTGATAAACAGAGAATGAGCCTTGACGCCGCATGACTCGATCTTGAGTTTTATTGAATAAAAGTAGGGTGGAGCAGCTGCGGAGGACAAAAGGGGAGTATAGCTTTTATTATTTTATTAGCTTGGACAGGGACTTTAAACATTATGATGTTGCAATAAGAACAAATAACATTCGCACAAGAACAGACCAATCATACACCACCCAAACCAGTAGACAAACACAAGTCTGACAAGATGGAGTAAGAACACATTGAGTATTACGAGGTGAGACATCAAAAAATAAATGACTATTCAATCCATAAATCACAGAGATTTGCTTGCAGGGAGAGAGTTAAAAGCCAGGCTCCCCAAATCCAGGTGTCAGTTTATTTAAAGTAGACCAAACCCCACAGAGATTGGCCCAAGATCAGTTTCCTCCTCCTGGGGAATCCAAAATCTGGATGCCCCGCTGTGTGAAATTCCCCAGGTCACCCTATACACTTTCCATGTTTCCCAGTCCAACGGCACATGTGCGAGCCGCGGCCGCATCCCCACTATCCCTCTAGCAGGGTGCGGGCACGTTCCCTGTTACAGGGTAGCGGCTGTCAGCGCGGTTGGAGCTGCTGGCCTTAGACAAAGGCTTAGACAACGTGACCTCAGCGTCTAAGTCGTAGGACCAGGAAGAGGTGAGTTGGCTTCGGCGATCTGGGGGGTTTCACACAGTGGGGCATCCCCAATCGGGGTGCCCTGGGGGAAAGGACCAAAACCCGGGATAGTCAGAATCCTGGGTTTTGGTCCACTTTGATTCTAACTGACAATTTATTAGACACTCCTAGGCTTGTTAGGCTAGGCTAGGAGAAAAACGAGGGGATTTCCTGTTACCTAACAGATATTTTTAGACATAAAACATTAAAGTGGACCAAAACCCATGGTCTATAAGATTCCCTGGCCGCTTGATTCCCTCCCCCCAGGGCATCCAGAATCAGGATGTCCCTGCTGTGTGAAACCTCCCAGGTCGCCCAGAAACTCACCTTCTTTCCCAGTCCAACGGCGCATGTGCGAACAGCGGCTGTATCCCCACTATCCCTTTAGCCAGGCATTTGTGTTCATACGGCATGGGCACGTTCCCTGTTAGAGGGTAGCGGGGTATGTGGTGGCCAGCACGCTCAGATCCGCTCGCCTTAGACAAAGGGACGGGAGCGGATCTAGGCACGCTGATTAGATGAGAGGCTGTGCATGCACCATAGGACCAGGGAGAGGTGAGTTCATTTGGGTGACCTGGGGGGTTTCACACAGGGGGGCATCCCCCATAGTTAAAGTGGACCAACACCCAAGATTTTGACTAGGATTTTTCACTTCCGATCGGGGGTGGCCCGCTATGTGAAACCCCCCAGATCGCCCGATTCAACTCACCTCACCCGCTCCTACGGTGCATGCACGGCCGCTTGTCCAATCAGCGCGCTCTGAGCCGCTGAGGTATGCGCGTCAAACCTCAGCAGCTCTGAGCATGCTGGCGGCCGCATCTCGCTCTTCCCTCCCGCGCCGGCCATTCACAAATGCTGCTAGAGAGAAGCGCGAGATGCGGCCGCGGCCCGCGCATGTGCGGTTGGACCAGAATCCAGGATTGCGGGCACCCTGGGGGGTTTCACACAGCGGGGCATCCTGATTTTGGATGCCCCGCGGAGAGGGATTGGATCGGCGTTTCCCGGGTTGATCAGGCTGGTTGTTGGTCCACTTTAAAATCCAGAGAAGTGAATTACAATCCCACCAATGCTGTACTATGCCAACTAGACATAAAAGACACAGCAACTACCATAGTGGAGATTTATCAGATCATGTAATCTGAGGGCATTTCCAGGTTACTTTACTATTATTATTGTTTATTTATATAGCGCCATCATCTAGGGCATGGGTAATATCTAGACCCTTTTACTAATGTAGTATAGTGTATAAGGTGTAAGGCGGGATGTAGAGAGCAAGGGGGATTTTTCAGACCTTGAGGGACCCGCTGTCTACAGTCATCATTGCTCTGTTCCGCCATCGCAGCGCACAGCCATGCCCCTAAGCATTAAAGGTATCATAGTTCGCTAGGATGAGCTTATTTTATTCAATGTGCTCAGTGGATTCTAATTTGTTGAATAAGCATACCCCCCAAGTGTCCCGATTTGGGGGCCTTGTCCCGCCAACCCCAGACTGCACTGTTACGTCCCGCGGTGTTCGGAGGTGTGTATTTTGCTTTAAATAGTCCTGTTGCTTAGTATGGCCACGCATCTTTAAACCGGACCTTCAGCGTGATTTAATGAAAAGCCCAAATATATTTTACGTTTTTAGTCACTAACTTATTATTCTTTCCCCCACTGGGCTGCAACTCTGTTCAGGAATTTAGGATATGGGCGCCGCCATCTTGAATCAGAAGCATCACACTTACTGAGCAGAGGAGAGTGGGATAAGGGACAGGGGGGTGGGTTATAGCTGTGCTTTGCTCAGACAGAGCAGAGCTGGGGTCAGGTAAAGGTCAGCAGTCCCAGAATGCAGAGCAGCAAAGTCAGGAGGCACTTCCTGTTTGCAGGCTGCCTGATAAGATGGCGGCTTCCATAAGCCGCCATCTTGGATGTTTAAAGGCTCATAACATGCAGTAGATGCAGGTAGGATGATTTTTAATGTGGCCAATCTGTATGTACAGGGTGTGGGAAACATATAAGATAGACTCTTATTCAGAGTGAAGGTCCGCTTTAAATGGTCCCGAGGATGGTGGCGCCGCTTTAAGAAGTTGGAGGGGGTGGAGCCGGGACATGTGCAAATGGCAGAGCTCTGAAGATGGGCCCTGTTCACAGGGCGGTATGCAGGAGCCGGGGCTCAGCACTCACTGCTGGAGCTGCTGCAGTGTGAGGAGTGCTGCATTGTTTGTGTGTGTGTTTGGGGGGGGGGGGGCTTGGCTGTATGTGTGGGGGGGGGCTTGGCTGTGTGTGTGGGGGGCTCAGCAGTGGGTGTATGTGGGGGCTTGGCTGTGTGTGTTGGTGTTTGTGAGGGGGCTTGGCTGTGTGTGTGGGGGAGGGGCTTGGCTGTGCGTGTGGGGGGCTTGGCTGTGTGTTTGTGGGGGCTTGGCTGTAGTTTATTTATAATTATGTAATTATTAGGTGGTGCTTCCCTTTAAGGGTGTGGTTTATGGCCAAAAAATGTCCCTCTTTTCGTTTTTCAAAAGTTGGGAGGTATCGAATAGGTATAGTGCAGTTCCCAAGTACTCAGCATTCTCTTGTGGTAAAGACAATATCTTTATTCTCCTTTGGAGCACTTATAATTTCAGCCATAGACACAATGGCTTCTCTCTCCTGGTCTTTTACAGTTATCACACGTTTTACACTTGTGGGTTCAAATCTTAACTTGGGTGAGGTCACCCTCTGGATGGCTCAGGATCTTGTTCCAGCCTGAGTTTCCTGGGGCTGCCATGGGTCTCTGTTGTCTCCCAACACCAGGCACACTTCCTTCTGGCTCCTCGCATAAACATATTTTCTTTTCCTCTTCCAAGAACCAACTTCTAGGAATAGCCCAAACTTACTGCTCTACGTTTGCTAGCCCCCATATCTTCCGACCGTGTTTCCCAAAAATAAGACAAGTCTTATGTAATTTTTGCTTCAAAAATAGGTGCTAGGGCTCATTTTCAGGGGATGTCTTATAACCGGCTGGCAAGATAGTGGCGGC
Organism: Gastrophryne carolinensis; assembly: GCA_027917425.1. Taxonomy (NCBI): domain Eukaryota; kingdom Metazoa; phylum Chordata; class Amphibia; order Anura; family Microhylidae; genus Gastrophryne; species Gastrophryne carolinensis. Next base: position 43,220,682 of record CM051240.1, on the reverse strand, counting down.
AGTACAGCAGCTCCAGTATAGTACATGCACAGAGCCAGCTGGCGGTGGGTGGTGCAGGGGGATTCGGCCATGTGCCTGGTATGGCGGCAGGCTGGGGTAGAGCCAGCAAGATCAGACATTTCACTCCCGACAGACAAGCTTACCTGTGTGACTTGATGTTTCCTCACCCTCCTTTACAGTCGTGATGTGTCCTCACCCTCCCTAAGAGCTGTTCCCATCCCTCTGTTGAAGCCCAGCAGCTGGATTATGAATTGTAAATAGGGCTTATTTTTGGGGTAGGCTTATATTTCATGCACTAGCAAAAAATGCTGAAAAATATTTTCAGGTAAACAGGGTAGTTACACCCCTAATCCCACCTAATCACATGACTCACATGTCCAGAACACATGCCAATATGTGCTGGGTCTCTGACTCGCTACTAATGTATCTGGTTCTAACTATATCTATTTACATCCTTTTGTTCAGACGCTTTCCCTCCATTCTTTAACTCTAACCTTGAGACCTAAGTCCCATTCATATTCCTTCTACGTGCTCATTCTCCCTTTCCTTAATGCAGTTGCTAACTCAATCCTCATGAACCCAACTTTTTTTTTTTTTTTTTTTAACAAGTAGGGGGCAGTCTTTAATCCAGGAATATAGTGGCAAGTAACATGGCAGTAGTTGCAAGCTATGGGTCCCAGATCAGGATCAGTTTACCCCCTATCTACTCTTTCTTTTAGTATCAGGAGACACTGTTAAAGGTAAACTCAAACCCAAAGTATTTTTAGTATAAGATACCAGTGGGAGGAGGTTTGATCTTTGTAAAGATTGCTAATTGTTCATGGAGGACCTTTTCTTGCTTCCCAGGACTAAATAAAAAGGTGGGCCATATATAATGTGTTGGTAGTATGGCACAAAATGTTAGTGATGGCGAACTTGGGCCTGACCTCATCTATTGTTTTGCAGTTATAACGGAAGATTTGGATGTGTTCCAGCCATGTTCCTCAAGCCCTACATCAATCCTCACCAGAATTTGAAGGTCATGTATGATCATGAGAGATTCAGCTCCACACCCAATCTCGTTGATCTAGAGTATAGTAGAAATAGAAGTATGGACACAGGCCCAGAAATTCCTTGGGGAAGTTCTGGGGACAAGGCCTATAAAATAAGGTCAGAAAGGATGGTGTCTAAATCTTTATGCAGCCTCCAAGACCTAGATACATCTGCTCAAAATTTTATCAGCTCAAGCGTGGCAAGAGAGGTTTCGGCAGAACTGCACAAGCAAGACTCAAGTACATTGAAGTCTTCTTCTCTGACTTCATCCATCGTTCATCCACAAAGTCCATACTTACTGGATGAGTATTTCAAGCATAGTCCGGCATGGACTATGAACAAAACGGAGCCTGAAGAAGTCAAAGCAAGGAGGGATTCAAATTTCAGTACATCACCTAAGCGAGCGTTTTTTGACACTCCACCGCCCATTCCCCAGAAGCCTTCACTCCATGAGATTCGTTCAGAATGTACCACTGTTACTAGAAGAGCTGTGCTACAACAAACCATGTGACACCTGTGTAATAGAATAGGATTACCTGTGTAATAGGTTGGACTGATACTCCTAGTTTTAACAAGGCAGAGCCTATGATGGTCAGATGAGCTCACCCCTGCAATGGGGGCAGTAATGCCATGTACAACAATTATGTTCTGTACTACAACTTGACACAGTGTCATTTGTCTGCTGAACAATTAAAGCTACATTATTGCCCAATTCATCTGCACCATGAACTGACCAAAAGTCTATCTGTACCATGACTTGACCCACAGCAATGATTATCATTGGCTGTGGTCAGTGGTGGAGTCCCAATTGGCAATGGCAAGAATGTGCCTCTTCTTTTCCTGCAGTGCACTGTAAGTGCTTTAGCAGGTCACCAAATGTTGCCCCTCCTTTCTTTTCAATTCTTCATACGGATTATTTTCTGTCCTAGAAAACTTTTCTAGAAAAATCATTTAAAAAAGGCAATGCACATGGTGTGCTTGCATCACTCAGCCTGTCCACACCCATTACAGAGGACATAAGAACATGAGGCGAGACTTTTTCTTTAGAATGACTCACTGGCACTATAGTGTTGTTTTCAAAAAGGGAAAATAAATTAGAACGTTGCCATGTGTAGCCCAACACAATGGGAATACTTTTGAGTGTACACTCAGGTTACAAAGGTCCATAAAATTGCTGAAAGAATTACCAGTAACTGTTCCCCTCTACCTTCAATTTCAAGACCTACACTCCCTGAGACTTACTTAGCACTGGATTTACTAGGATAGTTTGTGCCACCCCTGAACTGTTCCTAGTTTAAGCCAAGACGACCCTGGGAAGACTTGGAATTTGAAGTCCAGGAGAAGACTTCAGGATCAAGCTTGCAGATGTCAGATCTTGGATTATTTTCATTGACCTTTATTAAAGCGGAACTTCAGTCATCTAATGACCCCCCACCCTGCTCCTGTTGGGGGTTATGAATAAAAAAAAAAAGCCTGTAACTACGTCAGGGGCCCATGCCGCTCCTCCGGCTCCTGGGTTCCCCCATCTTGGACCGAGAGAGACAGAGCCAAATCCCCTGGCTCAGTGCACGCTTCCGCCCACCCATTCAAGTGGATGAGCGTTGGAGCACACACCAACCCAGGGGATACAGCTGTCTCTTTTCTGGTTTTAATTTGTTACCTCCCCAGTCCTGCCTTATCGCCAGGGTAGGGTGGCAGGGCAGAATCATTAGATGACTGGAGTTCCTCTTTAAGTGATGAACAAGGGGAGGGGGGTGTTGTTGTAAATATTCAACATTTTTCACTACTTGAGAACTGGGTTGCCAAGAACCCCAAGCCAGTTTAGAGGGTGGCAAACCATGTACGGATGAGGGCTAATACCATTGCACACCACCTCGTGCCTCTTGGGCACCAGTTGTATGGAAGAACCCAGGTTCCCACTCGGGTGGCGCTCCTGCAGGGGTGCTCATGGGGTGATATTCCAGCTTGGCTTGAAGCAATGCTTTGCAGTTTTTAAAGTGGACCAACACCCAGGATTTTGACTATCCTGGGTTCTGGTCCACTTCGGGCCGCCACCCGCACGTCACTTCTACAGGGCGCGCACGTCTAGAGGGGCGCGCGGGAGGCGGCGCAGTGAGTTTTTTGGGGTTTTTGGGGGGCTTTCACCCCACGGGACATCCCAATCTCGGATGTCCCGCGGTGAGGGAGGTGATCGGCCCGGGAATGTTATAGATTCCCGGGCCGATCACCTCTGGGTGTTGGTCCTCTTTAAGCCACAGGGGTCTCAGCCCCTCTGCTTGGTGTGGCAGGGTGGTAGTTCCTGGAAGGGAGGTCCACAACCTGTTTTTGCATTAAAAAATATATATGTTTAATTGTCCCATGCTTTTTTTCAATAAAAATAACCGTGCCGGAATGTGCTGTGTAATATTTATGCTGGCCTAAAGCAGGTCTAGAGAAGGGACAGGTATTGTGTTGGAAAAAATACAATTCTGTGAAACTCACCTGTAGAATTGTTTTTGAGTATATCCAGTCCAGGTTGTCCCAGTGATTACATGTGGATATTCTGCCCCCAGGGGGCGCTCGACTGCAAGATAAAAAAACTGCAGCTCTTCCCGGCCTATAAAGGCAGCTGTCCCTCTATGATTCTCCAGTGGTTAAAAAGCAGTAAACAAAAAAAGGACAGGCCAGGAGGCCAAGAAACCATGTTACTTCACATAGAGTACAAGCTGAAGCTATCTAAACAAGACTTAAGGACTCAAGTCCAAGAATAAAAATGGTAATCACCGTAACAGGCAAACAAGAGATAATGAACAAGGGCGGGGTGGGACGACCTGGAATGGATATACTCAAAAACAATTTTACAGGTGAGTTTCACAGAATTGTATTTTTCCCTATATCCAATCCAGGTCGTCCCAGTGATGACATGTGGGACATCCAAAAACAGTGTCAATTAGGGCGGGATCCCCAGTGCGGAACAGCATGTAGTTCATTTCACTACCGTCTGAAGCACCTTTCGGCCAAAGACAGCATCAGCTGAGGCCCTGACATCAACTTTGTAGAACTTTGTATGAACAGAAGACCAAGTAGCGTCCTTACAAACTTGTTCAACCGATGCCTGGTGCTGAAAAGCCCAAGAGGCACCAATAGCTCTTGTAGAATGAGCTGTGATCCGAAAAGGAGGTTCCTTCCCCTTGGCAGAATATGCTTGCACCACCGCCTGTCTGATCCACCTACTGAGAGTGGACTTGGCTGGTTGGCAAACCTTTCCTGGAGCCCTCTGTTAGGACAAAGAGCAAATCTGACTTCCTGAAGGATTCAGTCGCAACCAGGTAATAATTAATGGCTCTGACAACATCCAAGGCATGGAGGGTCCTTTCCTTAGAATTAGTCGGTGCAGGACACAAGGAAGGCAAGACAACTTCCTCATTAAGGTGAAAGGGAGAAACGACCTTAGGCAAAAAAGCAGGTTTAAAGCGAAAAACCACCTGATCCTTATGCTGCTTAAAATAGGGAGACTTCATACAAAGCGCGGCCAGCTCTGATACGCGACGCACCAAGGTGATCACTACCAAAAAGGCCACATTGAGAGTCAAAATAGGCAATGTAGCATCACACAGAGGTTCGAAGGGAGGACCCTGAAGAGCAGACAGTACTAAATTCAAGTCCCACACCGGTAATACTGACTTACACGGTGGCCAGACAGGGTGACTCCCTGGAAAAAGGTCCTGATCAACCTATGGTTGGCAATGGATCTCTGGAATAATATGGCTAAGGCCGAGACCTGGCCCTTGAGGGTGCTCAGCTAGAGACTCAAGTCTAAGCTGTGTTGTAAAAACACAATTCTGTGAGGTACTCACCTGTAAAATTGGTTTTTCTGGGAATCCATTCCAGGCACTCCTTACTCTTGGGTTTCCCTCCTCCTTGCTGATCACGTGAATGCAAGAAAGAAAACAGGTGCGGCCCTCCCGGCCCATAAGTAGCAGCTGCCCCTAATCAGATCAGTTTACTTAAAAAGCGGTAAAAATAATCTAGAGACAGGCCGGGAGGCCCTAATAAGAGTCCATGTTACTACACATCCAACTGTCAAAAAAATGCTCTCAAACAATGTTATATAAATTTTTTTGCCATGAAATAATAATAAAAAATGGATTAACACCAACAGAGAAGCGTCAGATAACATGACCCCAAATGGGTGGGCCGGAGTGCCTGGAATGGATTCCCAGAAAAAACAATTCTACAGGTGAGTACCTCACAGAATTGTGTTTTTTCTTCCAATCCATTCCAGTCACTCCTTACTCTTGGGACCTCCAAAAGCAGTGCCATCTATGGGCGGGATCCCCTAACGCAGAAGACGGCAGGTAGTTCACTTCACTACTGCCTGGAGAATCTTCCGACCAACAACAGCGGCAGCTGAGGTCTAACATCCACCTTGTAAAACTTGGTGAATGTATGAACCGAAGACCAGGCGGCAGCTTTGCAGACCTGTTCCACCGAAGCCTGGTGCTGAAAAGCCCAGGAAGCCCCAATGGCCCTAGTGGAATGGGCCGTGACCCGAAAAGGGAGTTCCTTCCCCTTGGCCCAGTAGGCTCTTCCTACTGCCTGCCTAATCCACTTACTGACAGTGGCTTGAGCCGGTGGAAGCCCATTTCTTGGTCCTTCTGAAATAACAAAAAGAAAATCCGTCTTGCGGAAGGCATCTGTAGCTGCCAAATAATACTTTATGGCTCTAACTACGTCTAAGGAATGAAGTGCCCTTTCCTTAGCATTAGCCGGAACTGGGCACAAGGAGGGTAGAATTACCTCCTGATTAAGATGAAAGGGAGAGACGACCTTAGGCAAAAAATCTGACTTAAACCGAAAAACTACCTTGTCTTTGTGTAACTCAAAATAAGGAGATTTCATACATAAAGCGTCTAACTCCGAAACACGCTGCACATAAGTGATTGCCACTAAAAATACCACTTTAAGCGTCAAAATGCCCATTGGAGCGTCAATCATAGGTTCAAAAGGAGCCCCCTGTAGAGCCGTCAACACCAAATTCAAGTCCCATACTAGATAGACTTGCGCGGCGGATGGACATGAGTGACTCCCTGAAAAAAAGTCTTAATGAGTCTATTACTAGCGATAGACTTCTGGAAAAAAATAGATAAAGCCAATACCTACCCTTTTAGGGTGCTTAATCGTAGGCCCATTTATAAGCCATCCTGCAGAAATTCTAGAACTCTAGAAATCGAATACCTTCTGCATGAAAAATTCCTAGCCTCACACCAGGATATGAATGACTGCCAGACCCTGTAGTAAATCATGGAAGAAGACTTCTTCCGGGCCTGAATCATGGTATGAATGACCTTAGCCGATAATCCTTTCTCTGCTAGGACCGAGGTCTCAATAGCCAAGCCGTCAAAGCCAGCATCTGTAAATTCGGGTGCCGAAGCGCCCCCCCCCCCCCCCCCGAGTGAGAAGATCCGGCTCGACCAGTAGGCGTCCTTGTTATGTCCGAAAACCAACTTCTTCTTGGCCAATGGGGAGCTACTAGAATGGTAGGTACCCCCTCCTGAATTATCTTTCTTAGTACACGACCCCCGGAAACGGGGGAAAAATGTACAGAAGTTTGAATCTTGCCCAAGGGACTGACAGGGCGTCCGTGGCTATGGGCAGAGGGTCCCTCGACAGGGACATGAATTCTGGCCGCTTGTGATTGTGTCTGGACGCAAAGAGATCCACTTCCGGACGCCCCCAGCGAAGACAAAGGGCTTGGAAAACCTTCCGACTGAGGGACCATTCTCCCCGACGCAGAACCTTCCTGCTCAGAGCGTCGGCCTCCTGGTTTACTACCCCAGGATATAAACTGCCGAGATGCAGGGAACATTCTCCTCTGCCCAAGTCAGAATCCGGCTTCTAGAGCACTCTTGCTCCGAGTACCCCCCTGATGATTGATATAGGCTACAGCCGTCCGATTGTCCGACTGGACCTGGACTGCCCGCCCCTTTAAGCTGGGGGTCAGATACTGAAGCACTAGCCGGATAGCTCTTAACTCCAATACATTTATGGGAAGCCGATTCTCTCTCAGCCCCCACTGACCCTGGATTTTCTGAGTTTGCCAAATGCCGCCCCATCCTGTGAGACTGGCATCCGTGGCAACGATCTGCCACTGTGGTGACAAAAAGGACCTGCCTACAGACAGATGAAGAGGGTCCATCCACCACAGAAGAGAATGTCTGGCCACGGGAGTTAGTACAAAGACTTGATCCAGCGACTGCGGGACTCGATCCCAGCTTGCCAATAGATTCCATTGAAGGGGCCTCATGTGAAACTGGGCAAAAGGTACCACCTCGAAGCAGGCTACCATCAGGCCTACTAACCTCATTCCCAGCCGAATAGTCGGCTGCCGGCAAGCCAGAAAGCACTCTATCTGATTCTGAATTAGCCGAGCCTTCTGCTCTGGCAGATAAACCTTGACTTGGACAGTGTCCAGAGTCATACCCAAGAAGTTCCTTACCGGCGCCGGAGTGATAAGAGACTTCGGGTAATTGATCACCCAGCCGAATTCTTCCAGAGTCGATCAGACCGTCTGCGTGTCCTTTAAAATCTGCTGACGCGATCTGGCTGAAATTAGGAGATCGTCCAAATAGGGGACAATACTTATCCCCTGGCTCCTGAAGATTGCCATGAGACCCGCCAAAGCCTTGGTGAATACCCTTGGAGCCGAGGATATCCCGAACGGGAGTGCCACAAACTGGAAATGCTGGTCTTCCAGGGCAAACCTCAGGAATCTTTGATGCCCCGGAAATGACGGCACATGCAGATATGCGTCCATGCGGAAATGTTTCACGCGGATATACCTGTTGAGATCCTTCAGGTCTAAAATGGGACGAATCGACCCGTCCTTTTTGGGAATTGTAAAAAGGTTGGAATAAAACCCCTGACCTTCTTCCTGAAGGGGTACTCGACAAATCACCCCTTTTTGAAGGAGGTGCTGAACTGCGGACTTCAGGGCATCTAGCTTTGACTGGTTCCGGGATGCCCCTGACCGAAGGAACCTTGCGGGCGGTCTGGCTGCAAACTCGATTTTGTAACCTGAAGACACCACCTCTTGGATCCACAGATCCGCCACGTGGCGCCTCCAGATTTGAGCAAAAAGCAAAAGCCGTCCCCCCACCCGCTTGGGTGAGGGCGCCCCCTCATGCTGGAGTGGACTTGGCTGGAGGTTTAGGCTTACTTCTCCAGGCCCCTCCTGCCCTATTACGCACTCTCCCTCTACCCCAAAAATCTCTACGGGAGCAAGGCCGAAAGGCCCCTCTGCCCCTCCGAAAAGGCTGAAATGAAAAGGCAGTTTGCCGTCCTTCACCATACCGTTCAGCTTTTCTCCAAAAAGTCTGCTCCCTAAAAAGGATAGATCCGTAAGCGCCTTCTTAGCGGCGGCATCCGCCGACCACTGCCTAAGCCACAATGAACGGCGCAAAGCCACAAGGAGAGCAGAAGTTCTCGCCGCCAGCCTGACCGCATCCTCCATCGCAGTAATAGCAAATGCATTAAAGTCCAAACAGTCCTTAAAGTCCTTGGACACTTGGGTCAGTCTGCAAGATTTAGCCCTGGCTAAATTCCTCTTCATCTTCTTTCTTGAAGCCGGGGACACAATGGCCGTGGCACAAATGGGGCAGAGAAAAGAACCTATCATGGCGAAAGCATGGCGGGCCAATTGATCCATACGCCTCTCTGTGGGTTCTCTAAGGGATCCCATAGTAGCGGATGGCATCACCGAAGTGTTAGACAAGCCTGCAACTGGGGAGTCCACTTCAGGTGGATAGGACCAAAGTTTAATCATGTCTGCCGGAAATGAATAAGCCGGTAGCTTATTAGTATTTTCCCACTCCTTAAGTATCATTTTGGAAAAATGTGGCTGTTCCGGAAACACCTGCCTTTGCCTAACAGGCTTAAACAAGTCGTCCTTTCTTCTTTTCGTTATCTCAGGCGGGGAGATATTCAAGGTATCAAAAACCACGGAAAGCAGACCTTCTGTTTCATCCACAAGGAGAGGCTCTTCATCGGACGAAAATTAGATAGAGTTACTATCTTCTCCTGACCGCAGTTCGCCCTCAGTGGGCTGCTCGTCCAAATACTCCTCGTCCTCTTTTTCCCCAAAGGAGGCAAACATATCCTCTTCCTCCGCCACAGGTTCCAAATGTTTTCTTTTATAGGCGGCCTTCCTTGGTAATACAAGAGACAACTGCCTTTCCAAATTATCCAATCTGTGAGCAAATTCTGTCTGCACCTCACTGCCTTCTCCCCCTTTAGGGGAAACAGGAGATGGATGGGCCGTAATGCTCTCTCCAGCATTAGCCGGGCTAGATACCCGGGCAGCTGCTCTGTTATGATCTAGGCCGATCTTCACGGCGCAGGTGGCACATACCGTGCCAAAACCGCCCAGGGAATCCTGCCTGCATAAGGGGCAGATTTTGTCCTGTTCAAGAGGGATGCCCGTATCGCTATCCCCTGATGCCTGCCTCATGGTGTTTATTATTAGTTTTTTTTTAATATTGGCCAACTGACCCAAAGGGCCCCGAGCCTAAACCAATCCCCCAAAAAAAGGGACCGGGAGGAACCGCAACCCTGCTTTTTATCCTTCTTCCAATTCTAGAAATAAAAGAGGAGAAAAGGATTTAATACTCATATTTTACCCCCTTTTTTTTTTTTTTTTTTAAACCATTCTTTCAAGAAATTAAAACCAATAAAGATCAAAAAGATCATAAAGATACTACCATTAATAATGGGTAATAACAATTAATAAATATTAATTCATAAAAAATTATAATAATAATAGATGATCATTAATAGCATCTACAATATTTGATATTCAATATCCATATATATTAAAATCTTATATTATTTAAAAATAATATTTAATAATATTTAATATTTAAAAATATTTAATAACAATCATGATTGTAATCCAACTGAAGACTGATAATTACATATTAATTAATAGGCCAAAAAAGAAAGTGAACAAGACGATCCACTCACCACTGACGTATGTCTTCACCCCGATTAGGAGACAAGACCATGCACTTAACCCAATGCCATAACATAACCTAACCATAAAAACACAAAAAGCCTCCTAGCTCGGGCCGCTGCCTGCGCCGCCCCTCATCTTAACGACTTAAAAGTTCAATAGTAGCCAAGGCCACAGGAATGGCCGCTAACCCGACCCCCCAACCGCCGCTGTGCTGCGGCCGCCTGACTATTACATGACCACAAAGCCCGGTCTGAGCGGCGCTGCCGGGAGGACACAAGCTGGCCTTCTCCCCCTTTCGAGTGCTGTTTGGAGGGCGGAAGGGGGTGTTTGGAGGAGCGAAGGCGCTCATGGACTCGGCTCCTCCAGCTAGCCACCTGCGATCTCCTTCCAACAAGTGAAGGAGTACTGAAGGAAACACAACTACCTGGGTCCGTGATAACACCGCCCCCTGCGTGATGTCAGCCCTGCTCCTTAAAGGCATATACACACACAAAAATAAAAAGGAATTTTTTTTTTTTTTAAATTCCATGTCCCAATCTTAGCATATGTGCTGCCGAAGCAAGCACCTTTTTTTTTTATTTTTTTATATGAAACAATCCTGCCTAACTGGAAGGAGGAAGGGTTGGGTAGACGTTAAAAAAAAAAAAAAAAAAAAATTCCTCAGCAGGTACACCAGAGAAAAACCTGCGGCTGACTTGCTTTCCAGGAAGCCTGCAGCCCAGAGCTTATACTCTGTAAGCGCCCCAAGACCCCGGCGCTTCCACCTTACCTTCACGGACCCCAAACTAGCCAACGCTGTGGAGGCATAAACTTGGGTCTTGAAGGATCCGTGGGAATAAAGCTATGCAGAGAGCCGACAGGGTTCATTCCCCCGCTTGCTGCCAAAACCTTGAGAGCGAATTCCTGAGTCTTCATCAGTCATCTTGCCACTGCAAGAAAGAAAACTGATCTGATTAGGGGCAGCTGCTACTTATGGGCCGGGAGGGCCGCACCTGTTTTCTTTCTTGCAGTCACGTGATCAGCAAGGAGGAGGGAAACCCAAGAGTAAGGAGTGCCTGGAATGGATTGGAAGAAAAAACTTCAGAATCCTAGAAATAGAAAATAGAAAATGTGCGGCAAGGGAGACTCTTGGTCTCGCACCAAGCAATATAAGCGTGCCAAACTCTGTAGTATATCATAGAGGAAGACTTCTTCCGTGCCTGAATCATGGTATGTACAACCATGGCCGATAACCCCTTTTCCAGGGAATTGCCAGAGCATCTGTGGCAATGGCCAGAGGATCTCTTGAGAGAGAGACAAACCTTGGGAGCTTGTGATTATGTCTGGATGCAAACAGGTCCACATCCGACTGACCCCAGCGGAGACACAGAGCGTGGAAGGTCTTGCTGTTGAGAGACCATTCCTCCAGGCGCTCCTGCTCAGGGAGTCTGCGACTTGATTTTCCACCCCGGGGATTTAGACCGCCAATATGCAGGGAACATTATCCTTTGCCCAAGCCAGAATCTGGCTCACCTCCTTGAGGACTTGCTTGCTCCGAGTCCCGCCCTGGTGATTGATGTAGGCGATAGCCGTCTGATTGTCCGAGCGAACCTGGATCGCACGACCCCTTAAATGGGGAGTCAAGCGAAGAAGCACCAACTGGATAGCTCTCAGCTCCAAGAGATTTATGGGTAAGCGGTTCTCCTGCGAACCCCACTGACCCTGGATCTTCTGAGTCTGCCAAACGCCTCCCCAGCCGGTCAAACTGGCATCCGTGGTAACAATCTCCCAAAAGGGGAGTGAGAAAGGACTTGCCCACCAAAAGTTTCCTGGAGTCCAACCACCACAAGAGGGACTGTCTGGCCAGAGGGGGGGGGGGGGGGGGGGGGGGGGTTCAGCAAAAATTCCTGTGCCAGTCAGCAGGTTCAACTGAAGAGGTCTCATGTGAAATTGGCCCTCTTGGGAACCCTGAAAAGGTTGGAAAAACCTTGACCCTGCTCCTGAAGAGGAACAGGGCAAATCACACCTAACCGCAGGAGGTGTTGCACGGCCATTCTCAGGCCCTGTGCCTTCAATGGGTTTTGGGATATCCGAGACCGAATACATTTTGTGGGTGGCCTGACTGCCAGCTCTATTTCGTAATTGGAGGACACCACTTCCTGAATCCACTGATCCGAGACGTGCCGTCTCCAGATATGAGCAAATAGCAGAAGCCGTCCCCCCACCCGGATGGGTGAGGGCGCCTCCTCATGCCTGAGAGAACTTGGCTGGGGGCTTGGACTTGGCTCCCCAAGCGGGATTGGGTCGGCCGCGGGACCTACCTCTAACCCAGGTATCTCTGCGGCCACCTGAAAATGAAGAGCCTCTTCCACTGCGAAAGGAGCGATAGGCAAATGAGTTCCGAAAGGGCCGAGCAGGCTTCCGTCTCTGAGGGAGTCTACCATCCTTGACCAGAAGGTCCAGATGCTCCCCGAGCAACCTATGTGCCACGAAGGGGATACTAGTAAGCGACTTCTTGGCCGCGGCATCAGCCGACCATTGCCGCAACCAGAGCGAGTGGCGAAGTGAACCAAGCCGGACACCATCGTTCATGGCAGAGACAACAAAGGCAATGAAATCCACACAGGCCTTAAGGTCCTTATACTCCTCCGCCCGGTTGCGAGCCTCAGCGCTATCTAAAAGGCGTCTCACCTTTTTTCTGATGGCCAGGGAGACAATCGCCGCGGCACACATAGGGCGAAACAAGGCACCGGCAAAGGTGAAGGCATGACAGACCAGTTGATCCATGCGCTTGTCAGCCGGGTCATGTAAGGAAGCGGTATCAGATGATGGCATAATAGTAGTGTTGGACAACCCCGACACAGGGGAATCCACCTTGGGAGGACGAGACCATAGCCGGACCAGCTCCTCAGGAAAGGGATACCGCCTATCCAGGCCCTTAGGCACCGACGGTAGCTTGTTCGCCCTTTCCCATTCCTTGAAAATCATATTAGAAAAATGGGCCTGCTCCGGAAAGACTCGCCTCTGTCTTTCAGGCTTAAACAAATTACCTTGCTTCCTCTGAGCCGCTCTGGGTGTCTCAAACACCGAGGTAAGCAACTTCTCCGTATCATCGGGGAGCCACGCATCCTTGTCCGAGGAGGGGCCAGCCAGCAGAATAATCCACAGTGGAATGGGAATCATCTGGCAACTCGCCTTCCTCCACAGAGCCCAGATCATCAAAAAGATCGAGGAGGGATCGTGGGAGCGAGGGGGGTAAGTATGATGCTCAAGAGCAGCAGTAAAGTGCACAAAAATACAATTCTGTGAGTACTGTAGAATTGTTTTTGACGGTGTCCTGTTCAGGTCGCTCCATTTCCGACATGTGGGTAATCCACCACAAGGTGGCGCAGTGACTGCAAGATGAAAATCGTGGATCCTCTTGGCCCATATAAGACAGCTGTCTCCCAAAAATCCCCAGTGGTTCAAAAGCAGTGAAAAGAGACATGCTGGGAGGCCAGGAAACCATGTTATTTCACATAGCTTCAACATGTACTCTCGCAAGAGAAAAAACCCAAAAGGCTAAAGCCAATACAACAGTAATCACCATAACAGGGAAACGGAGATAACAGAACAAGGGTGGGATGGAGCGACCTGAACAGGACACCATCAAAAACAATTCTACAGGCGAGTACTCACAGAATTGTATTTTTCCCAGTGTCCTGTTCAGGTCGCTTTATTTCTGACATGTGGGTCATCCAAAAGTAATGTCCAAAAGAAGGATGGGATCCCCAGAGAGCAAAAGCATGTAGTTCATGACACTACCGCCTGAAGCACCTTACGGCCAAAAACAGCATCAGCTGAGGCCCTAACATCAACCTTGTAAAACTTTGTAAAAGTATGAACCGAAGACCAAGTAGAGGCCTTACAAGCCTGTTCAACCGATGCCTGATGCTGAAAAGCCCAAGAGGCACCAATAGCTCTGGTAGAGTGAGCTGTGATCCGAAAAAGGGGTTCCTTCCCCTTGGCAGAGTACGCTTGTACCACCGCCTGTCTGGATTTAGCTGGAGGCAGACCCTTCAGTAGCAACTAGGTAGTACTTAAAAGCTCCATCCAAGGCATGGAGGGTCCTCTCCTTAGAATAAGAAGGCGCTGGACACAAGAAAGGCAAAACAATGTCCTCATTGAGGTGAAAGAAAAACAACCTTACGTAAAAAATCAGGTTTAAAGCGAAAAACCACCTTATCCTGATACCGCTCAAAGTAAGGAGGCTTCATACAAAGCGCCGCCAGCTCTGAAATGCAACGCACCAAAGTGATAGCCACCAAAAAGACCACCTTTTGAGTCAGAATGGATAAAGCAGCATCGCACAAGGGCTCAAAGGGAGGACCCTGGAGAGCAGAAAGCAAGTTAAAATCCCACACCGGTAACAAAGGCTTACGCGGTGGACGTACATGAGTAACTCCTTGGAAAAAAGTCTTGATAAGTCTATGAATGGCGAAGAATCCTTGGAAAAAAATAGCCAAGGCCGAAACCTGACCCTTAAGGGTACTCAGCTGGAGACCCGAGTCCAATCCATGTTGTAAGAACTCCAAAATCCTTGAAATGGAGAATGTGCAACAGGGGAGACTCTTGGACTCACACCAGACAATGTAAGCGTGCCAAACTCTAATATATCATGGAAGAGGATTTCTTCCGAGCCCGAATCATGGTACGCACGACCGAAGCAGACAGCCCTTTCTCCATCAAGATGGAGGTTTCAGCAGCCAAGCCGTCAAAGCCAGCATCTGTGCTGGGTGAGAAGCCCTGGATCGCCGGGCATGACGTAGCATTCCACCGACATCTGAACTATGTCCGCGAACCAACACCGCCTCAGCCAACGAGGAGCCACCAGAATGGTTGGCATCCCCTCCTGGGCAATCTTGTGCAGCACTCGACCCAGGAGTGGAAATGGAGGAAAGGCGTAAAGGAGTCGGAACTTGTCAGAGTCGGAGTCGGAAGAATTGTCAGAGCATCCGTGGTGAAGGCCAGAGGATCTCTTGACAGGGAGACGAACCTTGGAAGCTTGTGATTGTGTTGGGATGCAAACAGGTCCACGTCCGGAAGACCCCAGCGGCGACACAGAGCGTAGAAGATCTTGTTGCTGAGAGACCATTCCCCCAGACGAGAGACCCCCCTGCTCAGGGAGTCTGCCCGGGGATGTAAACCGCCGAGATGCAGGGAACATTCTCCTCCGCCCAAGTCAGGATCTGGGTCACCTCCTTGAGGGCTCGCTTGCTCCGAATCCCGCCCTGGGGATTGATGTAGGCGACAGCATTCGGGACCTAGCCCGCATGACCCCGTAGATGGGGAGTCAATGAAACAGGACCAACCGGATCGCTCTCAGCTCCAGGAGATTGATAGGCAAATGGGCCTCCTGCGGGCTCCACTGACCCTGGAACTTCAGAGACTTCCCAAAACCTCCCCAGCCGGTCAGACTGGCGTCCGTGGTGACAATCTCCCACCGAGGAGTCAGAAAGGACCTGCCCACTAGAAGATTTCTGGAGTCCAACCACCACGAGAGGGACCACCTGGCAAGAGGTGACAGTGAGAACTCCTGCTCCAGGGACTCCTGTGGAACTGAGCGAAGGGCACAGCCTCGAAACACGACACCATGAGACCCACCAGCTTCATCCCCAGACTGATGGATGTCCACTGCCATGACAGTAAGGCCCGCGTCTGAAGGCTCTCCACTTTCTGCTGGGGGAGGAAAACCTTGACATGAGAGGTGTCCATCATCATGCCCAGGAAGGACCTCACCATTGAGGGAGTGATCGAAGACTTAGGATAATTGATCACCCAGCCGAAATCCTAGAGAGTGGACAATACCGTCTGGGTGTCGCTCTCGGCTCTCAGCAAGTCGTCCAGATAAGGAAGAATACGAATGCCCTGGCTCCTCAGGAGAGCCATAACACCCGCCAGCACCTTGGTGAACACACCCGGGGGGCTGAGGATATCCCAAACGGCAGTGCCACAAACTGGTAATTCTGATCCTCCAGCGCGAACCTCAGGAACGTCTGATGTCCCTGGAAAATAGGAATGTGCAGATAAGCATCCCTGACATCCACCGTGGTCATGAAGTCGCCCAGCCGAAGCGAGCTCACCGTAAGGTTTCCATGTGAAAATGTCTGACTTGTTGAGACCCTTCAGGTCCAAAATAGGCCTCAGAGTACCATCCTTCTTTGGTACCGTGAAAAGATTGGAATAGAACAGTCGACCTCGCTCCGGGTGCGGTACCGGACAAATCACCCCAGACAGCAGAAGGCGTTGAACAGCCATTCTTAAACCCTGCACCGTCAATGGGTTCTGGGATATCCGTGACTGAAGAAATCTTGGGGCGGCCAAGCTGCCAGCTCTATTTTGTAACCGGAGGACACCACCTCCTGAATCCACCAATCCGAGACGTGCAGTCTCCAGACGTGAACAAATAGCAGAAGCCTTCCCCCCCACTCGAATGGGTGAGGGCGCCTTCTCATGCCTGAGGGGTCTTGGCAGGGGGCTTGGGCTTGGATCCCCAAGGGGGATTGGGTTGGCCACGGGACCTACCTCGTCCCCAGGAATCTCTGTGGCCACCTGAAAAGGAAGAGCCTCTTCCTCCTCGAAAGGAGCGAAAGGTAGACAAGCCCCGAAAGGGCCGCACAGGCTTCCGTTGCTGAGGGAGTCTCCCATCCTTAGTCAGGAGATCCAGACGCTCCCCGTATAACCGAAGCCCCAAAAAGGGAATACCAGTAAGGGATTTCTTGGCAGCGGCGTCGGCTGCCCACTGCCGCAGCCAGATAGATCGACGGAGTGCAACCAGCAGGGCCAAAGCCCTGCTGCCAAGCCGGATGCTATCGTCCATGGCCGAGGCTATAAAGGCGATAAAGTCCGCGCAGGCTAGGAGGATCTTATACTCCTCCGCCCGCGCGATCTGGCGATATCAACAAGACGTTTCACCTTCTTCTTGATGGCTAGGGAGACAATGGCCGCGGCACAAACCGGACGAAGGCCAGCACCCACAAAGGTTAAGGCGTGACAAGCCAGCTGATCCATGCGTCTGTCAGCAGGGTTTGCGCAAGGAAGCTGTATCGGGTGACGGCATAACCAAGGTATTGGAGAGCCCCAAAACAGGAGCATCCACCTCCAGGGGACGGGACCAACTCCTCAGAGAAAGGATACAGTCTGTCCAGGGCCTTAGGCACCGACGGCAATTTATTAGGCCTTTCCCATTCCTTTAAAATCATGTTGGAGAAGTGGCCCTGTTCAGGAAAAACAAGACGCTGTCTCTCAGGCCGAAATAGATCCCCCTGCTTCTTTTTGGCCGCCTTCGGGGGTACAATGTGCAAGGTTTCAAATACTGCAGATAACTTGTCTGAGGAAGACCCAGGGTTGCTGTCATGGCCACCTTGTCGATCCCGAGGAGTCGGAGTCATGAAACAACTCACCCTCCCCCATGGAGTCCCTACCACGAAAAACCTTTATAATCATCATCAGCAAAAAACGAATAACCCGGCTCAATCTTACTCGCGGCCTTGCCGGCAACCGAGTGCGATAATTGTCTCTCTATGCTGGCCACTCGGAACGCCAAATCCGTTTGAGACCCCCTGCTGGCTTCCCCCTCACTGGAAGCTAAATGCAGATGCGGGGGTGTTGGCGAGGTCGCAGGTAGAATAGGGCTGGGGACAGAAGCGCCCTATCCTGTTTCAGAATAACGCTCTTGGCACAAGGTACACAAACTGCTCTGAGACCGCTCAGAGGGCATGTACCACACATGAGACAGAGCCCTGAGAGGGGGGGATGAGACCGGGAGGAACCACAATACTGAGGATAATATGGGACCCGCCTGGAAGACAAAAAGGGAAAAACCATAAGCATCCCACAGCACATGAATGGAAAAGACAAAAAGGAACTGGACTCACAGACCACAGTGGGACAGAGGAGCCGAGCGCAGAGTCTGATCCTGGAAGGACAGTGCAGCCAACCTAGGCCCCGACCCCCCCCCCCGCGCACAGCACGCGAACCCCGGGCGCTAGGGAAGGAGAAAATGGCGCCCGGACAACAGAGAGAGAGAGGCAGCCTGAAGAGGCTCTCCCCGCCGCAGAACGTTGCACGCGCCCACACAGGATGGCCGCCCGATGGCTCTCTCACAGCGTCGGACAGGTGAGGAGGAGCAGGAACGAGGGAGGCGAGTACAAGTCAAAATGCAAAGACAGTTAAAGACACCACACACACAGTACCAATAAAGCTTGTGGGTGACATGAGGGAGATAAAGGGGTGCCTAGGTGGTTCCTCCCCCCCCAATAGGCTCACCATTGCCTATGGCCGGCTACCCTTCGGGAGAGGGTCTGCGGCCCAGAGCATAGCTCTGCCGAACGCCTGACCCTCGGCATTGCCCTACCGTCACCTGTTCCGTGGCCAAGGCTGGGAGGCAGGAAGGGTCCCCGGAAGAAGGTGGAAATAGGGATGCAGTGGCCGACAGTCTTGGGATGCCCCGCTCGCCTGCGAAATCCAGAGAGAGTAATTGCACGATCTTCATAGTCAGACTGCAAGAATAATTCTGGGGATTTTTGGGAGACAGCTGCCTTATATGGAGCCGGGAGGAGCCACGATTTTCATCTTGCAGTCACTGCGTCACCTTGTGGGGGATAACCCACATGTTAATGGAGCGACCTGAACAGGACACTGGGAAAAAACACAGCACACAAATAAAGCTTGTGGGATGGGGAGGGATAGGGCACAACTAGTCTACAAAAGTGGTTCCCCCAAGTAGGCTCACCATCAGCCTATGGCCGGCTACCCATTAAGCAGGGTCTGCGGCCCCGAGCCTAGCTCTGCCAAAACGCCTGACCCCGGAGTTCTCCCTACCGTCACAATCCCGAGTCAGCCACGGCTGGGAGGCAAGAGTGGGTCTCACGGGATCAGTGGGAATAGGGTCCGCAGCGGCCAACGGGCTAGGAGGCCCCGCTCAGCTGCCAAAATCCAAGAGAGAGTATCCAACGAGGAGAATCATAGAGGGACACCTGCCTTTATAGGCCGGGAAGAGCTTCAGTTTGTTGATCTTGCAGTCGAGCGCCCCGTGGGGGCGGAATACCCACATGTCATCACTGGGACGACCTGGACTGGATATAGGTAAAAGGCGGCTAGGTGTCCTAATTCTGTGAATCCCCCTAATATTTTGCTGGGAAACCCAGTGTTGTATTACACATACCTGAATGGAGATGCATACAGAAAAATGCATTTGGGAATATCCTTGAGACCAGTTCTAAAACTGGACTAATATATTGTTTTATGTAGCCAACATTTCGCTGTGATTGTCATGAAATACATTAGTAGCCTTCAACCGTTATCACTGGCACTTCCCCCAAGAGAGCTACACAACAAACCTGAGTTTAGGATGATGAAATCACTAAGCAGTTGGAGTCATGCGGAAGATCTGGTGAAGCAAGTTTACCTTTGGGCGAGCTACATCTGAGTGGTGGTATATAAATCAGTTCTGTACCAATATTACCAAAAAATAATTTACCTCTGTGATGGGTGAGGTAAGGATATTTTTACTTTCAGATAGACCAGGACAGGAGTGCGCAAGCTCAGTGAATTCAGAGTCCTTTGGCACATTGGACTGAGGAGAAGTGAGTTTTACTGGGTGTTCTCCGGGGTGTCACACAGTGGGGAGTCCCAATGTGGGATTCCCTGGGGTCACGGAACAAAACCTGGGCAAATTCCTGGGTTTTGATCCAATTTAAGATTCACAGTGTAACATGGGAGTCAGTTTACTAAATGAGAAATGTGTTTAATCTTGTAAAAGTGAACATTGGTGGGAGACTTATAATAAGGATGAACAATGTCCTCTAGGGTCTGTGCAAACCACTTTATATCTGCAATCTAGGACAGGAATTATTAACATGCAGTATCACCTCGCCATCTCCTTGGTCCAGCTTACCTCAGAAGTGTCCCTACTTAGAAGAACACACTATGGAACATATGTAGGGCTAGATTTTTGATATATATCCATCACACTTTTTAATCTCCATTGATTTTATTGTGCCAGAATTATGCTTTATGGCTCAAAATGATTGCACTGGCTATTTAAAAATAGTTCCTCATGCAATTAAAGCAGATCTAAACCCGATTTGCTCTACCCATTGTGTGAAACCCCTGGAATCGTCATAAAATGTACCCTTCCAGTGATCCCACAGTGCATGAACGGGATGTGTCAATCATGCCTTCGGCTGATGCATGCTTCCATGCCAGGCCTATATGAAAGGCTGGCGTGGTCATTCCCAAATCGGGATGCCCCTGTAAAGAAGACCAAACCCAAGATGAGTGATAAACATGGGTTTGGGTCTACTTTAAGAGATTGTATATGACCCGAAATATTTTTTTACAAAAAGGCATACCTCTTTGCAGCCCTTTGGGAAGTATGATCCAGCTACTGTATTTTTCCCTCCACAAGACACACCCCCATATAAAAGGGCATCTTATGGAGCGAATGTACAAAAAACACTTTACATTACTGTCGCTCCTGAACTGCTTATTGCCCACAGCACAGGTAGCTGAATCCCACCCACTGACGCCACGCACACTTACCAACTGCGCTTCCTCACTGGTTCCGAGCGGCAGGTGGGCATGGTCTTTGTAGGACTGACTACTATTCAAAATGAGGAATGGAATGAGGAATATCATCAAACTGCCTGTAATGGGAGGGTGCACACTGCCTGTAACAGGGAAGGGGGGATTCCGCACACTGCCTGTAATAGAGTGATTGGAAGGTGGGTATTTTAGCACACCATTTGATTCAGAATATTTTCTGTCCCTTTCCATTTTCTCCACTAAACCCAAGGTGTGTCTTATGGTCAGGTGAGACTTATTGTATTTTTCTCACTATACCTATTTTTATTATACATTTATCTATTATCTAATTTAACTGGCAGCCAAGTATTTTTTTTTCCTCCTCCATTTTATTTTTCAAGCCATCCAGATATCTGGTCATTGGTCAACCCCTATGTTAAGGTCCTGTTACCCATCAGTCCTGCTAGGCCAAGTTCACATAAGCACTGGATGCCAAATGTCCATTGTTAGCACATGTATGAATGTCAACTTGTTAATAACTCTTGAAGGAACACAGACATGATCTAAAAATATTATAATACATTTGCCTTCATATTCTTCATGTGAGAGAGGCCATATTAAGTGTATAGATCAGTCGGAAACTACAGACATAGGTGCTCCAAGGTCATCACTGGATTGAGCGAAGCCCATGTTTTGCCATCTTTAAGGAACATGAAATACCGACAAACTCCACCTGTGAAACCTTCATTGAGGTTTTGTTTTTGAAAACATGACCAGCAAATACAATCTGTGATCATTTATATTATGTTTAAAGTCCAATTAAACAGATTTGGCGAATTCCTGTAGAAGTCAGGAGGCTTTCAGTCCATACAAGCCTACAGATACAGTACATAGAGAGCTAGGGAGAGTTGCCATCAGCTATAGAAAGTCTTTCTTTATTGGCACAGTACACTCCCGGCACTGAAGACTTGTTTCTCTGGCAGCACCAAACACACAGGCTTATGCCACTAAGTGCCAGGCACTAATGGCATTCCTATGGGAGGTCATCATGCTTTAATGTTTTCTTCCAAGGTCAAAGCAGAGGTGGGGCCACTCTCCTTCTCATCAGGTACCTTCTCATCAGGTAAGTCTTTCAGTCTCATGTGCTGCCACATAAAGTCCACAAACATTGAAGCCTGCAACAACCTGGCCATCCTCTGCATGTGTCGCTCTGGGAATAAGAAGAAGATACATCAGACACGGGTGTCAATGTATGCATGTCCACTTACCTTACTGATGTGCAGCCAATCAGGCTCTTCCAACCTATAGGTAGGTGGTCAGAAGGATAGCGTGGATGGGGCCACGGCCCACGCATGCGCCGTTGGACCCAGATTACGGTAAGTGTAGCGGGTGACCTGTGGGGTTTCACACAGCGGGGCATCCGAGTTATGGATGCCCCGTGGGGAGGGAATGGGTCGGCCCAGAAATTTTATAGATTCCCGGGCCAATCCAGCTGGGTTTTGGTCCACTTTAACATACCTGGGGGGGGGGGGGGGGGGGGTTATTTATCAATGTAATTTATTCATCATCATCAACACATCTTCTACATCAGTAACGCAATATACAATAGTAATAGAAAAATAAGAAATCGTAACAAAGAATTATATACAGTGATGGAATCTGGGTTAATAATGCAAGCAATGCCAAGCAGCTTCTTCCAAGGCCACCAAGATATTATCATGCATTAGAAGAGGCCTGGAATCATGGGATAGGGATGTCATTTTGCCTCTTTACAAGGCACCGATGCACCTTCACCTGGAATATGCCGTCCAGTTCTAGGCACCCATTCATAGAAAGAGTGCTCTGACTTTGGAAAGGGTGCAGAGGAAAGCCACCGAACTAATAAAGGGAATGAAGGATCTTCGTTATGAGGAAAGATTACGAGAATTAAATCTGTTTAGTCTTGAGAGGAGACGACTGAGGGGGGACATGATTAACTTGTATAAATATATAAATGGCCAATACAAAAAATATGGGGAAACACTATTTCAGGTAAAATCCTCTCTAAAGACAAGGGCACTGCCTTCGACTGGAAAAAAATAAATTTAGTCTACGGAGGTGACAATCGTTTACCATGAACTATAAATCTAGCCTCCCACAGAAGCTTGTTACAGCATCAACCGCTGACAGCTTCAAAAAAGGATTAGATGCTTATTTAGAAGAAAATAACATTAACAGTTACTATTAGCGGTTATCAGTAACAAAAACAAAAATAAATAACTTACCTATACACCTATAAAATAAAAAATAACTTCCCCTACCCCAACACCCTTGGTTGAACTTGATGGACATATGTCTTTTTTCAACCGTATTAACTATGTAACTATGTAATTGCCTGAAAATACAATTCTGTGAATACTCACCTGTAGGCTTGCTTCATTTCAATTCTTCACATTTGGGTAATCCGCCACAAGGTGGCGCAGTCGACTGCAGAAAGACTTGTGGCTCCTCCCGGCCCATAAAAAGGGCAGGAATTACCCAGAGACTCCAGTGTTTGAAAGCAGTAATGCAAGAAGCCGGGAGGCAGGACCATGTTAACAAAAAACAGCCCCAGTAAAAGAATCTCTCCCACAAAAATCACCATAACAAGGCAAAAGAGGATAACAATAACAAGGGAGGGATGAAGCAAGCCCTGCTGTACACCGTAAAAACAATTCCACAGGTGAGTAATCACAGAATTGTATTTTTCCTGGTGTACAGCATGGCTTGCTTCATTTCAATTCTTCACATTTGGGACATCCAACAGCAGTGTCTATGAAGAAGTGTGGGATCCCCAGTGAGCAATAGCGGACAGTTCAAGACACTACCGCCTGAAGCACCTTGCGACCAAAAACAGCGCCAGCTGAGGCCCTAACATCAACCTTGTAAAACAGAAGTCTGGTGCTGAAAAGCCCAAGAGGCACCAATAGCCCTAGTGGAATGAGCAGTAACACGAAAAGGAGGTAACTTCCCCTTAGCAGAGTACGTTTGCACCACCGCCTGTCTGATCCACTTGCTGATAGTGGATTTGGCTGGAGGCAAACCCTTACTAGGTCCAGCAGGAAGGACAAACAGAGAATCCGACTTCCGAAAAGACACAGTGGCAGTCAAATAGAATTTGAGCGCCCTGACCACATCCAGAGAATGAAGGCTTCATTCCTTAGAATTAGAAGGTGCAGGACAGAAGGAAGGCAAGACAATGTCCTCATTCAGATGAAAGGCAGAAACAACCTTGGGCAAAAATTCAGGTTTAAGACAGAATACCACCTTATCCTGATGCCGCTCAAAATAAGGAGGCTTAATAGAAAGTGCCGCCAACTCAGAGACACAACGCACCGAAGTGATAGCCACCAAAAAGGCCACCTTAAAAGTCATAATGGACAGCGCAGCATTACACAAGGGCTCAAAAGGGGGACCCTGGAGAGCAGAAAGCACCAAGTTCAAATCCCACACCGGTAGCAGGGGCTTACGCGGTGGACGTACATGAGTAACTCCCTGGAAAAAGTCTTAACAAGCTTATGATTGGCGAAAGATTGTTGGAAAAAGATTGCCAGGGCCAAAACCTGGCCTTTGAGGGTACTCAGTTGTAGACCCGACTCCAGACCATGTTGTAAAACTCAAAAATCCTCGAAATGGAGAAAGTGCGACAAGGAAAAGACTTACTCCCACCAGGCAATGTAAGCATGCCAGACCCTATAATAAATCAAAGAGGAAGATTTATTTCGAGCATGAATCATAGTACTGACTACCAAAGCCGTCAATCCCTTATTCATCAGGATGGAGGTTTCAGCAGCCAAGAGGAGCCGGAAATCCGTCCAGGGAATGGCTAGAGCGTCCGTGGCGAAGGCCAGCGGATCTCTTGACAGAGAGACGAATCTTGGAAGCTTGTGACGGGACGCAAACAGGTTCACGTCCGGCTGACCCCAGCGGCGACACAGGGCATGAAAGATCTTGTTGTCGAGGGAACATTGCCCCCAGACGAGACGTCCCCCTGCTCAGGGAGTCCGCCTCCTGGTTCTCCACCCCTGGTATGTAAACCGCTGAGATGCAGGTAACATTCTCCTCTGCCCAAGACAATATCAGGGACACCTCCTTGAGGGCTTGTTTGCTCCGAGTCCCGCCCTGATGATTGATGTAAGTGACAGCCGTCTGATTGTCTGAACGGACCTGGACCGCACGACCCTGAAGGTGGGGAGTTAATTGGAAGAGAACCAACCTGATCGCCCTCAACTCCAGGAGAATGATTGGCGTGTGGGCCTCCTGAGGGCCCCACTGGCCCTGAAACTACAGTGAGTGCCAAAACCCTCCCCAACCGGTCAGACTGGCATCCGTGGTGACAATCTCCCAGCACGGAGGTAGAAAAGACCTGCCCGCTAGAAGATTCCTCGAGTCCAACCACCACGAGAGGGACTCTCTGGCCAGAGGGGACAGAGCAAATTCCCGCTCCATGGATTCCTGTTTCCGATCCCAAACGGTCAAGAGATTCAACTGAAGAGGTCTCATGTGGAACTGGGCGAAGGGCACAGCATCGAGGCAAGACTCCCTGAGTCCCACCAACTGCATCCCCAGACGGATGGAGGGATGAGGACACGACAGCAGGGCTCGCGCCTGCATCTGAAGGCCCTCCACCTTCTGCTGAGGAAGAAACACCTTGACCTGACAAGTATCCAATGTCATGCTCAGGAAGGACCTCACCAATGACGGAGTGAGCGAAGACTTGGGATAATTGATCACCCAGCCGAAGGACTCGAGAGGACACAACCACCTGAGTATCCCTCTCGGCCTGATGAAAGGATGGAGCAGCAATCAACAGGTCGTCCAGGTAAGGAAGAATGCGAATGCCCTGGCTCCGCCAGCACCTTGGTAAACACCCGAGGGGCCAAAGTGATACCGAACGGCAAGGCCACAAACTGGTAGTGCTGATCCCCCAGAGCAAACCTCAGGAACTTCTGGTGCCCTAGGAAGATACGGTAGGAACGTGCAGGTAGGCATCCTTGATGTCATAAAATCGCCTGGCCGAAGAGAGCTCACCGCCGACCGTAAGGTCTCCATGTGGAAGTGTTTGAACCTGACAAATCTGTTGAGACCCATTAGATCCAGGATGGGTCTCAGTGAGCCGTCCTTGTTCACCGTGAACAGATTGGAATAAAACCCCCGACCCCGTTCCTGAAGAGGCACCGGGCAAACCACTCCGGATGACAGAAGATATTGGACGGCCAACCTCAGGCCCTGCGCCGTCACGGGATTTTGGGAGATCCGGGACCGGAGGAATCTTGGGGGCGGCCAAATTGCTAGCTCTATCTTGTAACCGGAGGACACCACCTCCTGAATCCACCGATCCGAGATGCGTTGTCTCCAGACGTGAGCAAACAGGCGAAGCCGTCCCCTCACCCGGATGGGTGAGGGCGCCCCCTCATGCCTGAGGGGCCTTGGTAGGGGGCTTGGAACCCCAGGAGAGACCAGGGCAACCACGGGATCTACCCCGTCCCCAAGAGTCTCTGCGGCTACCTGTGAAGGAAGATCCGCGTCCCCCACAGGAAGGGCGAAATGAGGAGGACCCCCAAAAGGGGCGGGAATGCCTTCTACGTTGAGGGAGCCGACCATCCTTGGTCAAAACATCAAGATGTTCCCCAAAAAGACGGAGTCCCGTAAAGGGGAGCCCAGTGAGGAACTTCTAAGCAGCAGCGTCAGCCGCCCACTGACGCAGCCAGGCGGACATACGCATGGCAACCAACAGGGCAGAGGCTCTATCACCAAGCCGGACGGCATCATCGATGGCAGACAGCACAAAGGCAATAAAGTCAGAGCAAAGCAAAAAGGTCCTTGTAGTCATCCTCTCGCTTGCGAGATCTGGCAGCCTCGGCAAGGCGCCTAACCGTCTTCTTAAGTGCAATAGCAACAATAGCCGTGGCACAGACCGGGCGTAAAACCGTTCCCACAGATGTGAAGTCATGACAGGCTAGTTGATCCATACGCTGGTCGGCATTATCGCGCAAAGTAGTGGTGTCAGGAGACCGCATAATAGAAGTATTGGACAGCCCCAGGACGGGGGGCGTCCACCTCGGCGGGACAAGACCAGGGCCGAACCAAGTCGGCCGAGAAGGGATACCTTCTATCCAGTCCCTTGGGCACCGAGGGCAACCCGTTGGGCCGTTCCCATTCTTTGAAGACCATACTGGAAATTTCCCTGCTCCGGGAACTCTAAGCATTGCTTGTCAGGACGGAAGAGCTCACTCTGCTTCCTCTTGGCCGCCTTAGGGGGAACGGTGTGTAAGGCATCAAAAACGGCCGACAAAAGTCTATCGGTATCATCTGGGAGCCCAGAATCCTCTTCTGCGGAGGACCC
Organism: Gastrophryne carolinensis; assembly: GCA_027917425.1. Lineage (NCBI taxonomy): Eukaryota > Metazoa > Chordata > Amphibia > Anura > Microhylidae > Gastrophryne > Gastrophryne carolinensis. The sequence goes on along the minus strand of CM051240.1, from coordinate 43,193,749 downwards.
TGGTTTGCTATCAGACTCGCCATGACGATCCCCAGAGGAATCGGAATCACAGAACAATTCCCCCTCCTCCATGGATTCACGGCCGCCATAGGTATCAAAAACCTTATTATCATCGGCAAAGAGGGACAATCCTGTACCCAGGTGCCTCCTTTTACTAGAGGCCTTGCCGGCGGCCGGACGGGCCAGTTGCCGCTCAATGCAGGCAACGCCAGGTCCAAATGAGACCCCCTGCTATCTTCCCCCTTGCTGGGGGCTAAATGCAGGCGTGGGGAGTTAGGTGAAGCTGCAGGAATAACAGGGCTGGGTAGAGAGGTGCTCGGCTCAACCTGTTCCGCAATGACACTTTGGGCGCACGGGACGCAAATCGCGCTGCGACCACTCAAAGGGGATGCCCCGCACACGAGACACAGCCGCTCCTGCCCCAAAGGGCTCCCAAGCTCGCTATCCCCAGAAGCCTCCATATGGTGATTACTTGGAAGGGCGTCACTAAGAAACGGACGCTGGATCCCGGACCCGGGATGCCTCACAGCCTCGGGAGGGCATGGGGGGGATGAGACTGGGAGAAACCACAAATACTAAGGACCTGCCTGGAAGACACAATAGGGAACGGAATTGAGCATCCCACAGTGCATGCACAACAAAATACAAAAAAGGAGCGGACTCACGGACCGTATAGGTGTCAGATTCACCCGAGCAGGCACAGCCGTAGGAGGATCTGCAGCGCAGCAACGAGACTTGGGAGGTCCTGCGGGGCTGACAGCCAGTGCCCCAAAGAAAGAAGAGAAGAAGTACCCAAGCAGCGAGGGATCACTAAACCGCACCAGCCCGCGCAGAGAAATGGCGCTGGGACGGAGGCACCTCGAGGGGCGGGCCTTTTGCTGCGATGACGCGATTTGCGTCATCGCGCGGTCCCGCCCCCCCAAGCGCCATGCATCACAGCTAAAGATAATGGTGCCCAACGTGAAAGACACCACGAGGGAGGTTCCTCACAGGAGCCCCAGCCGTGCGGCGCTGCCGGGGACCCCGCAAGCCCTAACCCCCGCCGCACGCAGGATGCGCCCGGATCTCCCCCGGAGTCTGGTCGGGAGAGGAAGAAAGAGAGAGAGAGAGAGGGAATACATTTCATTGATAATTGAATAAATTACATTGATAAATAAATCCTCTAATGAACCTTCCTTAGATTACCAAACAACAACCGTACTAAATCCCCCTTTCCGTCCCCAATTCCCCACCCACCCTGTACTTAAACCAATAGAAGCTGCCAAGCTCCTGACTTCACAAAGTCCTTTTTAAAGACTGGCATTGCCTAGACTTTTATGTCAGACTGGGTGTGGGAATAATTAATGCCACCTTTAGGTGTGAGCACAAAAGTCCTTACCTAGCCTTACTTTATGTTGGCTTACTGGAGACCAAGTTAAAGGGACAACAATCCAGGCAAATGATTAGTTATCCTGCTTTCTGCTCTTCCCCAAAGCATCTTGCACCCAATGTGCTTGATATTTCATAATAACCCCCAGAGAGCTCTCTCCTTTCTGAAGAGCCTCCTCAGCAGCAGATGACGACACATCCATGCTTCAATGTGAGGGTTCCTTCAGAGGTCAATTTAATTTTGGGACCCTTAGCCAGCAGAAGGGAGAAAGTGCTAATGGGTTTAGCAAAGTGCTGGCGAAAGAAAGGTGCTACCCCTGGCAGCCAGGCTAAAATGTCCCTTTAATTTGTCACTGCCTTGCAATCTAAGCTTATTGTTAAAGGGGACTATCCAGGCAAGTACCAAAAACATACTCATACTAACCTTTTGTCTTCAGCTGCTGCTGTGCCTACTCCAACAGTTACCAGATTGCCCCACCTAGGCCTGTTTTCTAGTCTACATCCCTCTGCCATCAGTCACAGTGCCTCTATCACTCTACCAGGCTCACTACTGCTGCCATTACTCTACCAGGCTCACTACTGCTGCCATTACTCTACCAGGCTCACTACTGCTGCCATTACTCTACCAGGCTCGCACTACTGCTGCCATTACTCTACCAGGCTCGCACTACTGCTGCCATTACTCTACCAGGCTCACTACTGCTGCCATTACTCTACCATGCTCTCACTACTACTGCCATTACTCTACCATGCTCTCACTACTACTGCCATTACTCTACCATGCTCACTACTACTACCACCATTACTCTACCATGCTCTCACTACTACTGCCATTACTCTACCATGCTCTCACTACTACCGCCTTTACTCTACCATGCTCACTACTACTACCACCATTACTCTACCATGCTCTCACTACTACCGCCATTACTGTACCATGCTCTCACTACTACCGCCATTACTCTACCATGCTCACTACTACTACCGCCATTACTCTACCATGCTCTCACTACTACTGCCATTACTCTACCATGCTCTCACTACTACCACCATTACTCTACCATGCTCTCACTACTACTGCCATTACTCTACCATGCTCTCACTACTACTGCCATTACTCTACCATGCTCTCACTACTACCGCCATTACTGTACCATGCTCTCACTACTACTGCCATTACTCTACCATGCTCACTACTACTACCACCATTACTCTACCATGCTCTCACTACTACTGCCATTACTGTACCATGCTCTCACTACTACCGCCATTTCTCTACCATGCTCTCACTACTACTGCCATTACTCTACCATGCTCTCACTACTACCGCAATTACTCTACCATGCTCACTACTACTACTACCGCCATTACTCTACCATGCTCTCACTACTACTGCCATTACTCTACCATGCTCTCACTACTACTGCCATTACTCTACCATGCTCTCACTACTACTGCCATTACTCTACCATGCTCTCACTACTACCGCCATTACTCTACCATGCTCACTACTACTACTACCGCCATTACTCTACCATGCTCTCACTACTACTGCCATTACTCTACCATGCTCTCACTACTACTGCCATTACTCTACCATGCTCTCACTACTACTGCCATTACTCTACCATGCTCGCACTACTACTGCCATTACTCTATCATGCTCTCACTACTACTGCCATTACTCTACCATGCTCTCACTACTACCGCCTTTACTCTACCATGCTCACTACTACTACCACCATTACTCTACCATGCTCTCACTACTACTGCCATTACTCTACCATGCTCTCACTACTACCGCCATTACTGTACCATGCTCTCACTACTACCGCCATTACTCTACCATGCTCGCACTACTACTGCCATTACTCTATCATGCTCTCACTACTACTGCCATTACTCTACCATGCTCTCACTACTGCTGCCATTACTCTACCATGCTCTCACTACTACTGCTATTACTCTACCATGCTCTCACTACTACTGCCATTACTCTACCATGCTCTCACTACTACCGCCTTTACTCTACCATGCTCACTACTACTACCACCATTACTCTACCATGCTCTCACTACTACTGCCATTACTCTACCATGCTCTCACTACTACCGCCATTACTGTACCATGCTCTCACTACTACCGCCATTACTCTACCATGCTCACTACTACTACCACCATTACTCTACCATGCTCTCACTACTACTGCCATTACTCTACCATGCTCTCACTACTACCGCCATTACTCTACCATGCTCACTACTACTACTACCGCCATTACTCTACCATGCTCTCACTACTACCACCATTACTCTACCATGCTCACTTCATTCACACCCGCTTCAGTCTGCTTATTCTCACCTGCTCCGTCAGAGAAACTGGGCCCAGTGGTCGGGTGTCATCGGTCACTTGGCCCGTAGTACCCTCTGTGGCCAGAAACAGCAGACCACGAGACCTCCTGGGGGAGTATCACAGGACCAAGGGAGTGAAAAGCAGTTAAGAAAATCCAGGAATGGCAGTTAGATGCAATCAAGTGGATTAACCACCTATAGTGCTGGCCCTGAAGTCTAAAGGCTCAAGGGATGCCCAAGAAAAGTGGACCAAAACCTGGGATGGTCAAAATCATGGGTTAGTCCACTGTAAGCCTTATTGACTTATAGCCTCCTGGACATCATCCAATCACAGTCTGCGTGCACTAGGCCAGGACTGCCCCTAAATACAAGGTAAAAAGGTTTTTGAAGGCTGCTTTGTTATCCTTGAACTCACGGGACATTTTTTAGTCTGGCCAATAATGTGGCCGTTGCCCACTCACCTGTGTAGGGAATGAGGGCTTCCACGGTGCCCCGGATGCCGTTGTATTGGAGCAGGGTGTCTGGCGGCACATGGGTGAGGAGAATGTTCAGCACACACTGGGCCTCATGACAGTTCCGGGAATTCGTGTTCCACACAGAGCAGTATTTCAGGATGGCCTCTGATGGCACAAAATCAAAACAAAAAATTACAACGCATTTTCAATAGATATCCCAACATTGAACCACCTTGCAACTATTTTTATATAACACTCGCCCCCACAATTCATGTGAAGCACTGGGAAGGCTAGTGGGTGACATCTCGTATTATCATACGCTGCTCTTCCTCTCTCCTGGAGGAAGCCGCGTCATGTGAGTGAGTGATGCAGCTCCTAATTCAAGTGAATCATCTCCTGCAGAAGCTGGGCTGGACCAGACGGGCAAGCCCTGCACTCCACAGGGTTTAGGGGCAGATGATCTGAAACACCCTCAGAACAGGGGCAACTAGATGTATGATGCCCATTGTGCTTCCCTGCAAACCTGATACCAGGCAGCCAATACCACTTCATGTTTCCTTTGGCTTCAAAGTCTCTTTCAACTTTACAGGTCTTAATCTGGAGGGGGGTGTAAAAGTATATATAAAAGTCAAAACTGGGCAGAGTCTGTTGCAGCTACTTTCTCTTAAAGTGGACCAAAACCCACTCTGGAGTCTGAGACCTACTCCCTCTCCTGGGGCATCCAGATTCGGGATGTCCCACTGTAAAGAAAAAAAAAAAAAAAAAAAAAAGGTGGCCCAGTAATCTCACCCTCTCTCCTATCCAATGGTGCATGCGCCTGCTAAAGGTATAGCCGCCAGCAGGGCGAGCACGCACCAGGCGAATGTCCAGAGTGGGCACACACACCGTGTTGAGTGTAGCGGGGATGCGGACTTTGGTGTGCTCACCTCTGCTCGGCTCCAGCTGGATCAGTCTTAGACGATCTCACGTCAGCGCGGTCGAGCGCACTGATTGGACAAGAGGCCGCGATTGCGCAATAGGACCGGGAAGAGGTGAGTTTTGGTGGGCAGTCTGGGGGGGTTTCAGCTGGGCATCCGGCATCGGGCTGCCTCAGGGGCAAAGACCAAAACCGGGGATAGCCAAAATCCTGGGTTTGAGCCACTTTAATTCTATTGACGGACATGTTCCAATAAACTCTTAGTGTGGGGAAAGACAATTCGGTGAGTACTCACCTGTAGAATTGCTTTTGCCATGCATGGCACGGCCTGCTTCACAAAGTCATTACATCTGGGTATTCCGCCACAAGGTGGCGCAGTGCACTGCAGAAGAGTTGTGGCTCCTCCCGGTACCATATAAAAACGGCATCACCATAGACTTATCCAGTGTTGACAAGCAGTTCAAGAAACCAGGAAATAATAAAAGTAACAAGAAAACCCCAACTAACTTGGAACAATAACCATACAGAGGCAGCCAAGAACAACGATAACAAGGGTGGGGTGAAGCAGGCCGTGCCATGCATGGCAAAAGCAATTCCACAGGTGAGTGCTCACAGAATTGTCTTTTTCCCATTACATGGCATGGCCTGCTTCACAAAGTCATTACATCTAGGACATCCAAAAGCAGTGTCCATAAAGTAGGGTGGGATCCCCAAAGAGTAACAACAGGCAATTTAAGCCACTACCGCCTGAAGTACCTTGCGGCCAAAAGCAGCATCAGCTGAGGCCTTAACATCAACCTTGTAAAACTTGGAAAAGGTATCAACAGAAGACCAAGTTGCGGCCTTACAAACTTGTTCAACAGAAGCTTGGTGCTGAAAGGCCCAAGACGCAACAATAGCATGATTAGAATGAGCAGTAATCCTAAAGGGAGGTTCCTTCCCCTTAGAGTAGGCTTGTACCACCGCCTGACTGATCCACTTGCTGATAGTGAATTTAGCAGGAGAAAAACCCTTCCTAGGTCCAGCAGGAAGAACAAAAAGAGCGTCAGACTTCCTGAAAGACTCAGTAGCAACCAAATAAAACTTCAGAGCCCTGACAACATCCAAAGAGTGAAGGGTCATGGCCACCAAACAGGCCACCTTAAGAGTCAGAATGGGCAAGGCAGCCCCACGGAGAGGCTCAAAGGGAGGACCCTGCAGAGCAGACAACACCAGATTCAGGTCCCAAACTGGTAGCATAGGCTTACGTGGCGGACGCACATGAGTAACTCCCTGGAAAAAAGTCTTAACCAACCGGTGATTGGCAAAGGATCTTTGGAAAAAAATTGCCAGAGCTGACACCTGTCCCTTGAGGGTACTGAGTTGAAGGCCCGAATCCAAACCATGTTGCAAAAATTCCAGAATCCTGGGGATAGAAAACACCCGACAAGGAAAAGACTTAGACTCACACCAGGCAATGTAAGCATGCCAGATCCTGTAGTAGATAAAGGACGAAGACTTCTTCCTAGCCCTAATCATGGTATCAACAACAGAAGCCGGCAAACCCTTATCCCTCAAGATGGAGGTTACAGCAGCCAAGCCAAGCCGTTAAAGCCAGCGTTTGTAAATTGGGATGGCACAGTTGTCCCTGAGTAAGCAGATCTGGATCCTTGGGCAGGGCATACTGATCTACTGCCAACTGCACGACGTCTGCGAACCACACCCTCCTTGGCCAACAGGGGGCCACCAGAATGGCTGGTACCCCTTCCTGGGCTATCTTGCGCAGCACCCTGCCCAGCAGAGGGAACGGGGGGAACTCATAGAGGAGACGAAACTCCGTCCAAGGCATTGCTAGCGCATCCGTGGCGAAGGCCAGAGGGTCCTGTGACAAGGAGACAAACCTGGGACGCAAACAGATCCACATCCGGCTGACCCCAGCGGTGGCACAGAGAGCGAAATATGCTGTTGCTGAGGGACCATTCCCCCAGCCGAGACGCCCCCCTGCTCAGGGAGTCCGCCTCCAGGTTCTCCACCCCCGGAATGTAAACTGCCGAGATGCAGGGGACATTCCCTTCTGCCCAAAACAATATCAGGGACACTTCCTTGAGGGCTCGCTTGCTCCGAGTCCCTCCCTGATGATTGATGTAGGCAACCGCCATCTGGTTGTCCGAGCGGATCTGAACAGCCCGACCCTGAAGGTGTGTGGTCAGCTGAGACAGAACCAACCTGATCGCACTCAGTTCCAGTACATTGATGGGAGCATGAGCCTCCTGGGGGCCCCACCGACCCTGGAACTTCAGAGATTCCAAAAACCCCCCCAACCGGTCAGACTGGCAACTGTGGTGAGAGTCTGCCAGCACGGAGGCAGAAAGGTCCTGCCCACTAGAAGGTTCCCTGAGTCCAGCCACCACGAGAGGGACCGTCTGGCCAGGGGGGACAGAGCAAATTCCTGATCCAGGGACACAGGGTACCGATCCCAAACTGACAAGAGGTGCAACTGAAGAGGTCTCATGTGAAACTGAGCAAAAGGGACCGCCTCGAAGCAGGACACCATCAAACCCACTAACTGTATCCCCTGCCGGATGGAGGGATGGGGACACAAGGGCAGACTCCATGCCTGCTTCTGCAGGCCCTCCACCTTCTGCTGAGGCAGGAATACCTTGACCTGAGAGGTATCCAGAGTCATGCCCAGAAAGGACCTCACTAAAGACAGACAGTGAAGACTTGGGATAGTTGATCACGCAGCCGAAGGACTCGAGAGTGGAGGTCACCACCTGAATATCCTTCTCGGCCTGATGAAGAGATTGAGACGGAATCAGAATGTCGTCCAGGTAAGGGAGGATGCGAATGCCCCGATTCCGCAGCAGAGCCATCACGCCCGCCAGCACCTTGGTGAACACCCGAGGTGATACCGAACGGTAAGGCCACAAACTGGTAATGCTGATCCTCTAGAGCGAACCTGAGAAATCTCTGATGACCTGGAAAGATTGGCACGTGAAGGTAGGCATCCTTGATGTCCACTGAGGTCATGAAGTCGCCCGGGCGCAAGTGATGCCCTTTCTGCAAGGTCTTTATGCAAAGACCTGAAACTCATTTCATCCTCGCTCATTTTCTGGAACCTGATCAAACACCATGAATGGACAGGATAGCAAATAATACCATTTTGTGAAATACTCACCTGTAAAATGGGTATTATAAGTATGTCACACACCCCGCTTCAGAATATCCATAACACGTGGGTAACACCGTCCTGAAGGGGCGTTCCTGCAGAGATGATAGCAAAAAAGAAAGCCCCTCCCTGATCCATAAATACCTGGGACCTCCCACTCATTACCCAGTATATAGAAGCAGTAAGGTAAGGGACCAGGAAGAGGCAAATATAAATCAAAATAATGCAAAGTTCACAATATAAAGGACCCCGAATACAAGAAGGGCGGGTGAAGCGGGGTGTGTGACATACTTATAATACCCATTTTACAGGTGAGTATTTCACAAAATGGTATTATTCTAAGTATGTCACACACCCCGCTTCAGAATATCCATAACACGTGGGACATCCAATAGCAGTGTCCATAAAAAGGGCGGGGATCCAAAACAAGGCACCAATGCACAACTTAAACCACAACAGCTTGCAGAACTTTGCGGCCAGAAACAGCATCCGCTGAGGCCCGAACATCAACCTTGTAAAACTTGGAAAAAGTGTGAACAGAGGACCAAGTAACGGCCCTACAAACTTGCTCAACCGAGGCCTGGTGCTGGAAAGCCCAGGACGCTCCAACCGCACTAGTAGAATGAGTAGTAACACGAAAAGGGGGACTCCTCCCCTTGGCAGAATAGGCCCCAATTATGGCCTGACGAATCCATTTACTAATGGAAGATTTGGCCGGAGCCAAACCTTTCCTAGGCCCAAAGGGCACCACAAAAAAAAGCATCAGTCTTACGAAAAGAAGACGTAACCACCAGATAATATTTCACAACACGGACTACATCCAAGAAATGCAGCGCCCTTTCCTTGTCGTTGCTGGGATGAGGACATAGAGAAGGCAGAACAATGTCCTGATTCAGATGAAAGGCAGAGACCACCTTAGGAAGAAAACCCGGCTTGAAACGAAAGACAACCTTGTCCTGATGCCTTTCGAAGTACGGAGCTTTAATGGATAAAGCTGCCAACTCAGAAACACGCCTGACCGAAGTGAAGGCCACCAAAAAGGCCACCTTATGGGTAAGTGAAGACAAAGCAATCTCATTCAAGGGCTCAAACGGGGGACCCTGAAGAGCAGAAAGAACCAGGTTCAAATCCCAAACTGGAACAAAGGGCTTCCTAGGAAGCCGTACATGCGTAACTCCTTGGAAAAAAGTCTTGACTAAGGGATGAAGAGCAAATGACCTTTGAAAAAAAAAAAAAACACCGCCAGGGCAGAAACCTGCCCCTTCAAAGTACTAGGTTGAAGCCCCAAATCCAGACCATGTTGAAGAAACTCCAGGATTCTAGAAATGGAAAACTCCCGACAAGAGAAAGACCTACTTTCACACCAGTCAATATAGGACCTCCAAGTCCTATAGTAAATAGTAGAGGAAGAGCGCTTCCTGGCGCTAATGAGAGTCTGAACCACCGCGTCAGAAAGACCTTCTTCCTTTAAGATGGCGGTTTCAGCAGCCACGCCGTCAAAGCCAGCGAAGGTAAATTGGGATAGCGCAGCCGACCCTGGGTGAGCAGGTCCGGCAGAAGAAGCAGAGTGAAGTGATCCTCTGCCAGTCTTAGCAGGTCTGCGAACCAAACCTGCCTTGGCCACCTTGGTGCCACTAAAATCGCCGACACGCCCTCCAGAGTCAGCTTGCGCACCACTCTGGCTACCATTGGAAACGGAGAGTGAAGGAACCCCAGATCCCTCCAGTTCAGAGACATGGCATCCACAGCCAGAGCCAGAGGATCCTGCGAGAGAGACACAAAGACTGGAAGCTTGTGATTGTGACGAGAGGCAAAGAGGTCCACCGCTGGGAACCCCCACCTGCGACATATCGAACGAAACACCGTGGTACTGAGAGACCACCCCCCCTGACGAGAGGAGGCTCTGCTCAGCAAGTCCGCCTCCGTGTTCTCCACTCCCGGAATGTAGACTGCTGAGATACACGGGACGTGACTCTCCGCCCAGTCCAGAATCAAAGACACTTCCCTGAGGGCACTCCTGCTGCGAGTCCCCCCTTGGTGATTGATGTAAGCAACCGCCGTCCTGTTGTCCGACCGGACCTGAACTGGCAGGCCTCTCAACTGATGAGCCAAGCGAAACAGAACCAACCTGATGGCCCTCAACTCCAGAACATTGATGGGCCCGTGAGCCTCCTGCGGACTCCACAGACCCTGAAACTGGAGGTCTTTCCAAACACCCCCCCAACCTGACAGACTGGCATCCGTGGTGACATTTTCCCAGCACGGGGCCAGCAAGGATCTGCCCTGCGACAGATTGGCCGACCCCAGCCACCATTGCAGGGATCGACGAACTCGGGGAGTCATCAGGAAGGACTGATCAAACGATAGAGGAGACTTGTCCCAAACCTTCAACAGATGAAGCTGAAGCGTCCTTGTATGAAACTGCGCAAAGGGAACTGCCTCAAATGAGGCCACCATTAACCCCACCAGCCTCATCCCTAGCCGGATGGACGGACGAGGGGCCGACAAGAGAAGCCGAGCTAATTCCTGAATCAAAAGAATCTTGGCCTGAGGCAGAAACACCCTGGCCTGTGAAGTGTTCAGAGACACTCCCAGAAAGGTCACTACTCTGGACGGAGAGAGAGAAGACCTGGGGTGGTTGACCACCCAACCAAACCTCTCCAGGGTGGACACCACCATACTGGTATCCAACTCCGCTTGGTTGAAGAAGGAGGCCATGATCAGAAGATCGTCCAAATAGGGCACAATGCGGATGCCCTGAACCCTTAGCAGAGCCATCACCCCCGCTAACACCTTGGTGAACACCCGAGGAGCCGAGGTGAGGCCGAAAGGGAGTGCTACAAACTGAAAATGCCGATCCTCCACCACGAACCTGAGAAACCTCTGGTGTGCTGGAAAAATTGGAACGTGTAGATAAGCATCCTTGATGTCTATGGACGTCAGAAAGTCTCCCTGACGAAGAGAGTGAATGGCCGAACGCATTGTTTCCATGTGGAATTTCCGTGGCCGGATGAACCTGTTGAGAAACTTCAGATCCAAGATGGGTCGGACCGATCCGTCCTTCTTGGGAACCGTGAACAGACTGGAATAAAAACCCCTGCCCTGATCCGAAGGGGGCACTGGGCAAATGACATCCATGTCCAGAAGGTTCTGCACTGCCGACAGAAGCCCCTGCGCCGCCAGAGGTTCTGAAGGCATCCGAGACCTGAAAAAATCTGGAAGGGGGGCGGAGCTCGAACGCCAGCTTGTAACCAGAAGACACCACTTCCCGGATCCATCAGTCCGAGACCTCATGATCCCAAACCTGGGAGAAGAGTTGCAGCCGTCCCCCCACCCGCAAGGGTGAGGGCGCCTCCTCATTGCTGAGCCGGCTTGGCAGCCGGCTTGGGCTTAGAGCCCCAACTGAAACCTGGACGGGCACGACCTCTGCCCCTGCTCCCAGAATCTCCTCTGGAAGAAGGGAATGCAAATCCCCTGCCAGATCTGGCCCCACGAAAGGAGGGGGTAAAGGAAGGCGCCCCTCGAAAGGGGCGGCGTTGTTTCTTGCGTTGGGGTAACCTACCACCCTTGGTGACAGAGTCCAATGTCTCTCCAAAAAGCCGTAACCCAACAAAGGGTAGAGCCGTTAGTGACTATTTGGACATAAAATCTGCCGCCCACTGGCGCAGCCACACCGAACGCCGAATAGTGACCAGCAGCGCCGACGTTCTACCACACATCATCAAAGTGTCATCCAAGGCTGTCAACACAAAAGATAAAAACAGCTCACACCGTTTGAGGCTAAGGAACTCAGCACTACCGGGACGCAGTCCGGAAGAGGTCAACAGGTCCCTAACCACGGACCTGGCAGCCAACACCATCAGCGCCGATGCGCAAACAGGCCGCATAGCTGACCCAACGCTAGCAAAACCATGACAAGCCATCTGGTCAATACGTATATCCTCTCCATTTTAAAACTGAGGAATTGGACAACCCCAAAACCGGCGCATCCCCCTCGGGGGGAGATGCCCAGCGCTTAACTGCGTCCGAAGGAAAGGGATATTTCCTATCCCATCCCTGAGGGATGCCGGGGAGCCGAGCCGGCCTGACCCATTCTTTGGCAATAATTTTGACAAAATGCCGTTGTGTAGGGAATTCCAAGCGCGACTTGGATTCCTCAAACAATTCACCCTTCTGCTGTGACACCTCCTCAGGAGGGACAATATTCTTCAATATCAGAGCCAGAGCATGGGGAGTATCCCAAAGGACTGCTCATCGTCCGAAAAATCAGAATCCTCATAAACTTCCCCTTCTTCTAGCTGGGAATAGTCAGACCAATCCAGATTATTAACATCCTCCAGGTCCTCCGCCGGCGGAGCCGGCGACAATGCTTTCTCTTAGTCGGAGCCAGCGGGCAACCGAGCCAGAGATAATTTTTTCAAGGTTAGCCAATCTGGCGCACATCTCAGATTGCAGCTCCCTGCCCATGACGACGTCGCACAGGGCGCGTGTCAAAGCGGGAGGTGGAGATGAAGCGACCGGCGGTGCTGACCCAGACGCCTGTGGTTCGGACTGCCGCGTGATGGTCTACTGTGCACATGGAATACACAGAAGTACATCGACCCCAGAATGGATACCCCACATAACATACACTATCGGGGATGCCCCGAGGGGGATCCCGAGCCCAGAATCCGGGGATGCCTCCATATGGTGAACTTATGTGCAGTCGCTATGACCAGGGGAATTACGCGTATAAGCAACCCGGGATGCCCCTTTAATGTCCCAAGTGGGAGGATTTCAATTAGGTAAATTTAACCCAGGGACCCTAGGACCGGGAGAACCCCCTAACCTAATGAAGGTCTACCTGAAGACACAATATGAAAAAGCTAATTACGTGAAAAGAAGGAAGCAGCAATATGAAAGAAATGGGGCCCACAGGCCCACTCACCGTGACTTCCTTCCAATCAAGATGGCGACCGCACCTCACAGGAGCCAGCAGCCACAGCACGGGTTCAGGGAGAAGAAGGGGGGCTTGGCCAGCGCGGAAGAGCGCGATTGTTCGTGGCCCCGCCCCCCCTCCATTCATTGTCAGGCTCCGCAGTGGCGCCTGCCTAACGGGGCCGGGCCTCGGCATCCCGCCGAAAGCCCTGCCCCACCCCCTGCACCACCATCGTGAGGGGAAAAATCCCCTCACCAGCGAGGCCAAAGCAAGAACCGGCGCCGCAGCTTGTGACAGAGGCTGCGGCGCCGGTAAACGGCAAATGACAGGCGGGGAGGACAGGCTGCGGCGGCGCTCCAGCGCCCCCCCCCCCCCCTTCAGCATGTGAGGAGCTCACCTCGCACTGACAGGGAACCGGCGTGCCCACGCCCGGCCCCGCCGCCCCCAGCATAAGCTGAGGAGAGGGATCTCCTCAGCTGTGTCCACACGAGAGGCCGGCCCACGGTGGCTGCAGTTTACAGTGAAAAAAAAACACACACACTACACTCTAAATAAAAGGCCCCACACCCCCCCCCCCCTCGAGGAGAAGGGCATCCGGAGAGCGGAAACACCACCTGGGGTGAAATGGCCTAGGGACAGGGCATCCCAAACCGGGGTCACCAGCCCGGATCACCGCCTACCCTCTGAAACAGGGTCTCACGGTGGAGCTTAGCTCCTAGGCACCTAATGTGCCATTCTACCCTCACCCAGACCTCAGCCAAGGCTGGGAGGCATGTATAGTAATAATAAGGGGCATCTGGGCGGAAATAGAATAAAAAGCGGGCCGGGAATAATCCCGGCTACCTCAAGTCCCCCTGTGCAAGGAGGAGACATCATCTTCTGACTTGCTCGCCGTCTTGCAGAGATGGAAAACTGGGTAATGAGTGGGAGGTCCCAGGTATTTATGGATCAGGGAGGGGCTTTCTTTTTTGCTATCATCTCTGCAGGAACGCCCCTTCAGGACGGTGTTACCCACGTGTTATGGATATTCTGAAGCGGGGTGTGTGACATACTTAGAATATTAACGTGTGCGTCTGACCATGGAGCGAATGTAATTAGATGCCGACAGTGGCTTGGGGCCTGCCATCGGGCTGCTGGTCAATGGGATCCAGAGAGGCGGTTATCTGAGCTCCAGGAACTGGTCAATCGGGATGTCCCCATCCAGTCAGGAGCAGCAGTGCTGCCTTAGACATATAAAGCGTGGGAGCGACTTAATGCCATTTAACCCTTTAAGTGCCAGCCTACCTGGAGTTTTTGTCACACTCTGTTGCCAGACCATTTTGCACTATTTTGCGCTCCCCATGTTCAAATGTGATTTTTGAAGGGATTTCCAGGGATTTCCCAGGAAAATGATATATTGTTTTTTTCAGCAGAGTCTGGGCTTTAACATGAAATGTCTTGTTTGTCATTTTTTAGGTGTATTCTCAATATTTTTGGTTAAATATGTGCAAAAAAAAAAAAAAAAAATTTTTACATATTGTAGTTTTTTTTGTAATAAAAAATGTAAGTTTGTCAATTAAATCTTATTGCGTGTGAAATCCCAATTTCTCCCGGTTACAGTGGTACCACATATGTATAGGTAGACACCCTTTCCTGCCCAGGAGACTCCCCCAAACTGAAACAACGCTTTAGGGGATTTTCAGATAAAATACAACTGTGCTACGCAATATGCGCACCTTGCAGTTTTTCCAGAAAAACAACCCTTTACATTTGAAATACCCCCAACAAACTATATATTCTCTGGAAGTACACACCTCAGGCTTTCTAGGCGTACCAGGCTTGTTGATGTGGCCATAGTTTTCTGGAAGTAATCCCTCAATGGATTCTTTGGTTGCAAAGAGTTTCCCTAAAAAAAGGATAAAAAAGCAGAATCAAAGCCACATTTTCCTAAAAAAACTATATACAAACAAGAAAAAACAAGTTTAATCTGGAAACGCAACATCCCCCGAACAGAACAATACCCAACATGCATAGGTTCTGTCAAGGGAAGAGTTGCCAAACACCCCAAAGTAAAGCATGTGCGTAACGGTAATTTTACTTGAAAATTTCAGCTCTGCAGACAAAGTGCGCACCTTGCGATTTTTCAACCAAAACAACCCTTGACATTTGGAATATCCCCCATAAACCATATATTCCCTGAAAGTACACACGTTAAGCTTTCTAAGGGTACCCAGCTTGTTGTAGTGGGCTCATCTTTCTGGAAGTAATCCCTCAAAGAATTCTTTGTTTGCGCAGGGTTTCCTTAAAAAATTTATAAAAAAGCTGAATAAAAAACACCTTTTCCTAAAATATAAATATGCAAACCAGAAAAAACAAGCTAAGTCTGAAAGCGCAAGGTCCCCCGAACAGAACAATACCCAACATGCATAGGTACTATTAACCCTTTTAATTGCCAGCCTACTTGAGATTTTGTCACCCTCTGTTGACAGGCCATTTTCCCCATTTTGCGTCATGTTTTGCGACATGTTTTGCGCCATTTTTGCTGGAACTTTCAGGAAAATTATATATATATTTTTTTGCAGCAGAGTTTAGGCTTTAACATGAAATGTCTTGTTTGTAAATTTTTTTTTTTTTTTACAATATTATTAAGTAAAAATAATAAATAAATAAAAAATGTTTTAAAAAAATTGACTCCTTTATTTTAAATAAAAAATGTATTTTATTAAGGAAAATCATATTGCATGTGAAAGCCCCATTTCTACCGATTAGAACGGTACCACATATTTATCGGTAGCCCCCTGTTCCTGCCCAGGAGACCCCCCTAACTGAAACAAGTATTTAATAACATTCACAAAAAAAATACAACTACCATCCACACTACAAAGGGTTAAATCGAGAAAAAAAATGACATAGGGTCCCCCCTCCCAGGGGAGGGAGACCCCATTTTTTTTTTGATTTTTAAGGGTTAAAAACCCTTAAAAATCAAAAAAAAAAATGACGTGGGGTCCCCCTTACCCAAAGTAACCAGCCCGGGACCAGCTATGGGGGCTTGTAGGCACAGAGTGGGGGGGCCAGCTTTTGTGGCCCCCCCACCCTGCAGCCTACGAGCCCACATAGCCCATGTGGGCCCGGGCTCTTCTGCCCCCCCCTGGCCTTTGGGGAGGCAGGTAATGGGGGTGCCGGGGGTTAATGGCAAGCCACCCGCTAGCGCAGGTGGCTTGCCATCCCCCCAGCCTTGTGAACTGGTATAGGGGTCATGGACCCCTTACCAGTTCACAAGGGGTTAAATGTAAATAATCACACAGACACAAGCAGAGAAAAAATATTTTATTAATTTTTTTTTTTTTTTTTTACACTGTACTCACCTCCCATCCATCCTGGAGCCCTCTGTCCCTCGGCGATCACTGGCTTCTGCTCACTTGCTAGAAGCCTTTTATAGCTGCTGGATGACAGAACACAAAGGGTTAATCAAAAAAAAAAATGACATAGGGTCCCCCTTCCCAGGGGGGGGGACCCCATTTTTTTTTTGATTTTTAAGGGTTAAAAACCCTTAAAAATCAAAAAAAAAATTGACGTGGGGTCCCCCTTACCCACAGTAACCAGCCCGGGACCAGCTATGGGGGCTTGTAGGCACAGAGTGGGGGGGCCAGCTTTTGTGGCCCCCCCCACCCTGCAGCCTACGAGCCCACATAGCCCATGTGGGCCCGGGCTCTTCTGCCCCCCCCTGGCCTTTGGGGAGGCAGGTAATGGGGGTGCCAGGGGTTAATGGCAAGCCACCCGCTAGCGCAGGTGGCTTGCCATCTCCCCAGCCTTGTGAACTGGTATAGGGGTCATGGACCCCTTACCAGTTCACAAGGGGTTAATAGTAAAAAATGACACAGAGAAAAAAAAATCTTTATTTTTCTTTTTTTTACACTATACTCACCTCCGATCCGACGTCCCTCGCCGCTGTCTGTCCCGCGCCGCTGTCACTGACAGATGCCGGTGGTGATCGGCGCAGGGCGGGTGACAGGCGAGGGGGCTCCGATCGGAGCCTCCTCACCTGACATCCGCCCTGCTCCGATCACCACCGGCATCTGACAGATGCCGGAGCTCGGAGGGGGTATAGGAGGAGCGGGATGACGTCATCCCGCTCCTCCCACAATGGGCGGAGCTAAGCGGCGGCGGCCATCGCCGCCATTACAAGAGGTGAGGACCCGGAAGAGGGTCCTCACCTGAAGACTGCGCAGCCCAGGGGGGGGGATCGGACCCCCCCCTGGTGAAGAGGAGACCCGGACAGAAGGCTCGGGCGCGGAGGTGAGTAAATGACAGTTTGTTTTTTTTTTTTTTTTACAGCGCCGATGTCAGCGCTGGAAACGGGGGGGGGGGGGCGGCTGGTTTCGGGGCCCCCCCTGAAGACGGAGGACGACGGGGGGGGCGATCGGATGCCCCCCCCAGGAAGAGGGGACCCCAAGCTTCACGGGGATACCGGAGGTAAGTGGTTTTTTTTTCTATCTTTTTAACTGTTTGTGGGAAATGCCAGGCACGTAGTTTCTACGTGCTTGGCACTTAACGGTAGGAGAGGCAACCACGTAGAAACTACGTGCTTGGCATTTAAAGGGTTAAAAGAAAAGATTTTCTACTTGTCACTTCTATCAGCTGTATTGATTGGGGTATTTGCCTTCTATCATTTGAAAGAAACAAAAACTGAAAAGAAATTCAGCGGCTGCAACTTTCAGATTTGCCTTTTAAATAAAATATGCGCCTTATAGGCAAATCAAATAAAAAAAAAATAAATGAAAAAAGCATTTGTCACAAGGAAAGCTCAGAATGACTGTTAACCAACTGCTTCTTCCAAGTCTTATCGATTTGCCAAAAGTCAAATACAAACCGGAAACGAGAACAAGCTATGCAACCTGCCCCATTTCCATTACCTTTCTGGTCATTGCGTAATCTCAGCAGGTTCTTCTCCAGATCATCTTTCCCTTGTGGCTCCTGCAGAATAGCTGAAATTAAGCAGATTTGACAACTTTATGAGCAGAGCAGATGCAGTCTCAAAGTGCTGTAATGTATGTATACCTTAAAGCTGACCTTCACCCTGAACCAGAGCCTCTGGTATGTTTCTGCCACCCTGTACATACAGATTGCCCACATTAAAAATCATCCTACCTGCACCTAGTGCATATTTTGAGCCCTTAAAGTGGACCAAAACCCAGGATAGTCAAAAGTTTTGGTCGTTTCCCCTTTCCCAGCTCTGCCTCCCTCTAACAGGGAGCGTGCCCGCACCGGCCATTCACTAATACCTGGCACAGGCACGCACACTGCTAGAGGGAAGCGGAGGATGCGGCCGTCAGAGCCACTGCTCTTAGACGCGCTGTAGGACCAGGAACAGGTGAGTTGGCTGCGGCGATCTGGGGGGTTTACCCAGGATAGTCAAAATCCTGGGTTTTGGTCCACTTTAAACATCCAAGATGGCTTATGGATCATCAGGCAGCCTGCAGACAGGAAGTGGCTTCTGACTGAGCTGCTCTGCATTCTGAGATTGCTGTCCTTTTCCTGGCCCCTGCTTTTCTCCACCTGTGTAAAGCACAGCTATAAACCACCCACCTGCACTTTACCCCACTCTCCTCTCCTCTCAGTGTGTGTGATGCTTCTGAGGCAAGATGGCGGAGCCCATATCCTAGAGTCCTGAACAGAGTTGAAGCCCAGCAGGGGAAAGAATAAAAAGTAAGCGACTAAAAACTTAAAATATATACATTTTAGATGCTGGGAAATAGTTTAAGGGTTTGGGCTTTTCAGTAAATGATGCTGAAGGTCCAGTTTGAGAACATCCCATTTATATAATTAAACTGGACCCGATACCCAGAAACCACCCCCTACAAAGACTGCAGAGCACCAAGGTGGCACAGGCTATATGCTCTTTAACCAGCTGTAGGAAGGGCTATATGCACCATCAGTCATAATAAAGAGAGCAGGATAATAATGATTATACACTTTAACAAATCTATAAATGATATGCTCTTTACCAACTGCTCTCACCTTTAATAACTCTAAGTGTGGTGTGTGGCTGGTCCAAGGAAATTGCCAGGCCCAGAGCCTTCAGGAACCTCTTTTCATGTAGGAGATTTGACAGTTCTTGCTGTCTAAAGTCGAGATAAACAGAGCATATCACAAAAAAAAAAAAAAAAACATACATGGAAGGGCACCATGAGACCAGGAACCAAACTTACTTTAAGATGGTTTCCTCTTCTTGTGCCTGCTGTTCAGCCAGCTCCGTCTCTGTGACATCCTGTATGTCAATATACATATATAGGATCATCATAGTTTAAATATCCCCAGCTGAATTATACAATAAAATATGACAATACTATCAAAAAGTGTAAGGTATGCTTGAAGGGAAAACTGCCGCTAGTGGGTCATTGTGGACAATGGACAGTCCAGGCATGATAAAAACAGCGGACCAAGATTCAAACAGGTGATGGTCCGATGCAGGGGGGCGTCCAGATTGACGTGGTCCATACTCCTTTCAGCGGCCCACTGCAGGCCCAGTTTTTTGGGGAAGATAAGGTAAGTAAATCAGGTCTTGCAGAAGCTGTATTCATCACCAGGGCCCAGGTTTGCGAGGGGAATTAGGAGAAGGTAATGTATCGACAGGGAGACAGCTCTCCCTCCTGACGAAGGTGTCCTACCGAAACGTTGAGGGTCCAGGCATCCTCATTAGGTATGCTGCATCTGGTTTCCCTTATTATTGCTGACTTTTATGCATTTGTGACTGTCTGATCTATTATTTGGGTGTCCTGTGTGACAGTATGATTTACAAACTGCTATCACCATGAGGTGAGAAATTAATCTTTTTGCCTTTGCATTCTCTCTAGATGACACAGGACCCTCTTGTGCATTTGTAACGTGATAATTTCTTATGCAAACTTTCTTTTCTATGTATATGTCTACTTTTTTTATTCTTGTACATTTTTGTTATAATATAAATACATCAGCAATCTGAGCACGAGTTTGGGTCCCCTTTATCTTCCGGCCTGCAGCTTCCATCCCCCATAGTCCTGAAGGCTGCCACATTCTTATGAAACGGCGAGCATACTCCTGAGGAGTTCCTAGCTATGCTCTCCACCGCTGATAACATATCAAACGTGGATGCCCCTGTGGGGATTGCCTAGACGGTCTTTGAAAGCCTCTGAGGTCTTTAAAAAAAACTAGCAATGTCTTGTGTGGGGGGCAGGCTGTACCAGTCCATCCTAGTGGCACAGAATTATTTATCTGGGGTGATCTTCCAAATGGTTAAAAGGAAGAATATCCCTAACATAAAATGAATGTCAAAGGGTACACAGTTCTGACTGGTGGTCAGCTTGAATTAATCGAAACCTCCCCCAGGGGCAGAGGACCCTGGTAGATTGAATACATGGAAGGAGGCGGGCATACGGCGAGTTTGAGATTGTCTGAAATTTTCAGAGGTAAGTACATTCCAACAGATAAGGGATACATTTAACCTGTCATCTAATGAGCTTTTTCGTATTCTGCAAGTTCGGCATTTTGTGAGATCCACAGTGGGGAATTGGTAGGAGTTTGAAAAACTGACTTTTTTGGAGACGCGCTGCTGTAGGGATCCCAGAGGCAAGCAATCTCAGAGATCTATCATAACTTGGCCTCAAGGGGTACGGATACTTGCCCATCCTATACCAAAAATTGGCACCATGCACTAGGTAGGGAGATGAATCAAGAAAAATACCATTCTGTGAATACTCACCTTGTAGAATGGGTATTATAAGTATGCAGCACGCCCTGCTCCAGTAATGATTCATTATGTCTGGGATATAGTCCACAAGAGGGCGCTTTACTGCAGAGATGGCAAAAAGAGGCCCCTCCCGGTCCTTATATACCCGGGACCCCCCTCCCGGTCCTTATATACCCGGGACCTCCCACTAAATTCCCCAGTATAAAAAAGCAGTAAGGGAACCAGGAGAAGCCAATAATAAGATTAACAACATTAACCAGGAAACATTCACCAAATAGAGGATCCAAGAATAAGAACTCAGGGTGGGATGGAGCAGGGCGTGCTGCATACTTATAATAACCATTCTACAAGGTGAGTATTCACAGAATGGTATTATACCAAGTATGCAGCACGCCCTGCTCCAGTAATGATTCATTATGTCTGGGACATCCAATAGCAGTGTCCGACAAACGGGTGGGGATCCCAAAAGGCAACAAAGCGCAGTTCAAACCACTGCCGCCTGAAGCAACTTGCGGCCAAAAACAGCATCCGCTGAGGCCCGAACATCAACCTTGTAAAACTTAGAAAAAGTATGAACAGAAGACCAAGTAGCAGCCTTACAAACTTGTTCAACAGAAGCCTGGTGCTGGAAGGCCCAGGAAGCCCCAACAGCACGGGTAGAATGAGCAGTGACTCGGAAAGGAGGATCCCTTCCCTTAGCAGAAAAGGCCCTAAGAATGGCCTGACGAATCCATTTACTAATAGTAGACTTAACCAGCGCCAAACCCTTCTTGGGACCCGAGGTTACCACAAACAAGGCGTCCGTCTTCCTGAAAGGCGCTGTAGCCACCAGGTAGTATTTCAAATTCCTGACAACATCCAGAGAATGCAAGGCCCGCTCCTTGTAATTATTAGGGCACAAGGAAGGAAGCACAATGTCCTGATTGAGGTGAAAGACAAAGACAACCTTAGGCAAGAAGTTTGGTGTAAAGCGGAAAACCACCTTGTCCTGGTGTCTCTCAAAGTAGGGGGCCTGAATGGACAGAGCCGCCAACTCAGAAACACGCCGGACAGAAGTGATAGCCACCAAGAAGGCAACTTTCAAGGTGAGAATAGACAGTGCAGTCTCGTGCACAGGCTCAAATGGAGGACAAGAAAGTCTTGACCAAAGGATGAAGAGCGAAAGCCCTCTGGAAGAAAACAGCTAAGGCGGAAACATGCCCCTTCAGAGTGCTGAGCTGAAAACCCATATCCAGACCATGTTGAAGGAATTCCAGTATCCGAGGAATGGAGAAACCCCGACAGGGAAAGGCCATAGCCTCACACCAGTCAATGTAGGTCCGCCAGGTCCTGTAGTAGATGGTAGAAGAGGATTTTTTTCTAGCCCTGACCAGAGTCTGAACAACCAAATCAGACAGACCCTTTTCCTTTAGGATGGAGGTTTCAGAAGCCAGGCCGTCAAATCCAGCGTTTGTAAATTGGGGTAACAGAGCCGTCCTTGAGTGATAAGATCTGGAACCAGGGGCAGAGGGTACTGATCGACCGCCAGCTGTACGACGTCTGTGAACCACACCTGTCTTGGCCACCTGGGGGCCACCAGAACTGCTGGCACACTTTCCTGAATCAGCTTGCGCAGAACCTTGCCCAAAAGGGGAAATGGAGGGAAGAGGTACAGGAGACCGAACCCCTGCCAGGACAGAGACATGGCATCCACCGCCAGAGCATCCTGGGACAGCGAGACAAATGCTGGAAGCTTGTGATTGTGACGAGAAGCGAACAGATCCACATCCGGCATCCCCCACCTGTGACAGAGGGATAGGAAGACCTCGCTGTTGAGGGACCATTCTCCCCGGCGAGAGGCCCCCCTGCTCAGAGAATCCGCTCCCGGAGTGTAAACCACAGAGATGCACGGGACATTGCCCTCGGCCCAAGACAGGATCAACGACACCTCCCTGATGATTGATGTAAGCGACCGCAGTCCGGTTGTCGGAGCGAACCTGAACCGGTAGGCCCCGGAGGTGAGACGTCAGCTGCGCCAGCATCAACCAAACCGTCCTCAGCTCCAGAACATTGATGGGGGCGTGGGCCTCCTGAGGGCCCCACAGCCCCCGGAATTGGATGGCTCTCCAGTAGCCCCCCCCCCCCAACCTGACAGACTGGCATCCGTAGTATCCAGCCACCACAGGAGGGACCGCCGGACCAGAGGAGATAGAACAAAGGCCTGATCCAGAGACAGGGGACTCTTGTCCAAGACTAACAGAAGATGGAGCTGAAGGGGTCTCATGTGAAATGGAGCATAAGGGACTGCCTCGAAGCAGGCCACCATGTGTCCCACCAATTGCATCCCTTGCCAGATGGATGGATGAGGGCTGGACAGCAAGAAGTGAATCAGAGCTTGAAGAGAGTCCACCTTCTGCTGAGGGAGGAAAATCCTGGCCTGAATGGTATCCAGAGTCATACCCAGGAAGGGGGTCACCCGGGAAGGGGAGAGCGAGGATTTGGGGTAGTTGATCACCCATCCGAACATTTCCAGGGTCGCCACCACGGTCCGGGTATCCAATTCGGCCTGTTGGACCGAATGGGACGTAACGAGAAGGTCGTCCAGATAAGGAAGAATGCGAATACCCCGGGCTCTGAGAAGGGCCATCATGCCCGCCAACACCTTGGTGAACACTCTGGGGGCAGAAGTGAGACCGAAGGGAAGTGCCACAAATTGGTAGTGTTGTTCCTCTACTGCAAACCTGAGGAACTGCTGGTGCCCTGGGAAGACCTGCACATGAAGGTAAGCATCCTTGATGTCTATTGAAGTCATAAAGTCCCCCGGGCGCAGGGAGCTGATAGCGGAGCACAGAGTTTCCATGCGAAAACGTCTGGTCCTGATAAACTTGTTGAGAAGTTTTAGGTCCAGGATGGGTCTGATGGAACCATCCTTTTTGGGTACAGTAGAGATTGGAATAGTAACACTGACCTCTCTCTCCCGGGGGGACCTGACAAACGACCCCCATGGCCAGGTGGTTTTGTACCGCCAGAAACAGACCCTGAGCTGCCCGAGTGTCCGTAGGAACCCGTGACTTGAGGAATCTGGGAGGAGGCCAGTCCGCGAACTCCAGCTTGTATCCGGAGGAGACAACCTCCAGAATCCAATTGTCTGAGACTTGTTGAACCCAGACCTGAGCGAAGAGCCGCAGCAGTCCCCCCACCCGCAAGGGTAAGGGCATCACCTCATTGCTGAGCGGGCTTGGCAGTGGATTTGGGTTTGGCACCCCAGGAGGATGCGGGTCGGGCACGGCCTCTGCCCTTGCCCCAGAAATCTCCCCTTTGTCCCGCAAAGGATACCCCCCTGCCTGACCTAGGCCCACGAAAGGAGGGAGCGAAGGACCCGAAACCCCGAAAGGGTCGCGGCTGCTTTTTGCTTTGGGGTAACTTACCTCCCTTAGCAAAAAGGTCCAAACGATCACCAAACAGGTGCAACCCTTTAAAGGGAAGCCCCATGAGAGCCTTCTTAGAGGTATTGTCAGCTGCCCACTGGCGCAACCAGACCGAGCGGTGGATAGAGAAAACCAAGGCAGAGTTCCTGCTACACATCTGAATGGTGTCATCTAAGGCAGAGAGAACATAGGCGATGAACATATCACATTGTGACAAGGCTCTAAATTCAGCACTAGAAGGATCCTCATGGGAGCCGTCCAGAAGGCCCCTGAGCAAGGTCCTAATAGCCACGGCCGTAATAGCGGAAGCACAAACCGGGCGTAAGGCCGAACCCACACAGGCAAAGGAGTGGGAAGCCAGTTGGTCAATACGCCGGTCCTCACCATCCTTCAAGGTAGTGGAATCAGGGGAATGCACAACAGAAGTATTAGACAACCCCAAGACAGGGGCATCCACCTCGGGGGGAGTTGACCAACATTTGACCACATCCGAGGGGAAGGGATACCTCCAATCCCACCCCTTAGGGATACCGGGAAGCCGGTTAGGCCGTTCCCATTTCTTGAGAAAGAGATTATTAAAATGCGTCTGTTCTGGGAATTCCAAACGTGGTTTTGCGGTACCAAACAATTCCCCCTGCTGCTTAGGTGCAGCTGCAGGAGGGGAAATGAAAAGTACTTCAAAAATTTGAGTCAAAAGCCTATGGGTGTCATCAGCATCCCACTGCTCTGAGCCGGCATCAGCGCAAAGGCAATACTGATCGTCAGAAATATCTGAATCTGAGAATAATTCCCCTTCCTCAAGAGGGGTGTAGTCAGACAAATCAAGGAAATCATCTTGCTCCATGGTAAAGGCCGGCGCAGCAGGCGCCACATGCCGTCTTTTAGCTGGAGCCTTACGGGCTGCAGAGCTAGCAATCAGTCTCTCAATGTTGGCCAGTCTGGCGGAAACATCAGATTGAGACTCCCCGCTAGTGTTAATCTCACTAGGGGTCATAATCAAGCGAGGGGTGTGGGGGACGAGACAGTAGGTGCCGACCCAGGCACAGGAGGCCCAGATAGAGAAACCTCTAATTCAGGTTGTCCCGCCTGAAAGACATAAAATACCCAAAATCAATATATATATATATATATATATATATATATATATATATATATATATATTACACACAAAGAGCTAGCACTTCACACGCATCAGACCAAGATGGCGCTGAGAGACACAGGAGGGGCGGGCCGCCTGCGGAACGTGCCGATGGCTAGGCCCCGCCCCCTCCAAGAACGCGGGGACAGGCCGCAAACTGGCCGCACTGCAGCCAATAGAAAACAAGCCGGCTTCCGCTGACGTCACCGGCCCGCTGCCGCTACCGAGCGCGCGCGCGGGCCATTCAAATTGCAGACAGTAGAATGAATGAGGAGAGGAGGAAAGAAGCGCTGAGCCAATGTGGCAGCGCTGGAAGTACAGTGTAAAAGTAAAAGACATGTAGCAAAACCAGAATAAGCCCATAGGTACATTTGGGAGACATGTAATGAGGGCTATAAGCGGACGGGGCATACCATATCAGGCTCACCAACCTGTGCCGCCTACCCTTTGGTGGGGGATTTGCTTTGGAGCAATACTCCGTTAAAAAGCACCTCTAATAGGTGCTGCCTACCATCACCCAACCATGCAGCCAAAGCTGGGAGGCAAGTAAATAGTGGAACGGGTGGGAATAGGACACAGCGCCAGGGGCTGTGCAGCCCGGCTTACCTGCGAGGAGAGAAGCCATCATCTTGACCTTCGCAGCCCGACTGCAGACTAAACTGGGGAATTTAGTGGGAGGTCCCGGGTATATAAGGACCGGGAGGGGCCTCTTTTTGCCATCTTTGCAGTAAAGCGCCCTCTTGTGGACTATATCCCAGACGTAATGAATCATTACTGGAGCAGGGCGTGCTGCATACTTGGAATAATGGCTGAGGATGTGGAACGCTTCCTTTGGTTGCTCGGTGTCTGTGATGGTATATGGTCCCAGAGAGAATGAAACACTTTTCCACAGAGTTCCAGGGAAACTGCTTCCGGGGATGCCACTGACCGGGGTCGCACCGGCATGTGTGGTGGGATTGCCCAGAGGGGATTTTGGTCAAGAATCTTTAGAGTTCTCAGCAAGGTATGTGGTAGATCTGTGGTCAGAGACCCTTGGGTAGCTCTCCTCAATGCCCCAATCCCCCACAGTTCTAGACAGAAAAAGCGGTTGATGTATTATATCCTATCAGGGGCAAAGCTGGTGATAGCTAGGGCTTGGAGGTCCCCCACCTTGAGCTTCAACGCCTTTAAAAACAAGGTTAACTGCATTATGGCCATGGAAAAAATGTCCGCCATTCATAATGGGACTTTGAAACTGTTAAGGGAGGTGTGGAATCCTTGGGTTCGGAATTTTCTGCCTACAGATTTTGATGTACACCTAATGAGCATCTGATCCTTCCTCGACCCCTTCCTTTACTCCCCCCCTCATAGGGGTTATTTTTCTTTTAATTTATTTGAATTGAATTTCTTGTATGCAATGAATAAGCTTCTGATTGTGACTTAAGTTGTCTGTAATCTTTAAATTCTGTATGAACAGTATTATGCTTCTAGAATAATGTTCCGAATATACACAATAAAAAGATTGATTAAGAATTATTCAAAACCTAAAGCTAAAGGCAATCTGACCTTCCACAGAATGATGTTGGAGTCTGCTGATCCAGTCACCAGGGCGCTGTCCAGTTTGTTGCCGTGCAGACCCCAGACTTTGTCCTCATGAGAGTCCAGCGTCTTCACACACTCATTTGTTTTAATGGTCCAGAGCTTGAGCAGCCCGTCTGAGCCACTAGAAGCAAAGAACAGAACAGCTTGGAACTACTGAACAGATAATGGAGTGCACCGTCTTTTTCTAAAAGCATAATCGTTTCATCTTTCACACAGACAGCACTTATTATTTGACACAGTGCAGCCTCCATTACTCTGGTAATCAAACACTTCCTAAAATAATAACATATATTTAGTTAGTGAGAGTTGATCGGGACATAATATACTATAGAACACTTTTTCACAACCTTTTTCTCTACCCCAGAGGGTACTCAGAAGTTCAGGGGTGCACCTACAGAGGATGCCCAACAGGTCTGGTATATTATTTAAACAGCAAACATTATTTCTTCTTCTTTTTGAAGGTGCTGTGGTGATTGTGGCCTACTTATTTTGGTAACACTTATAATGTATCCCCTCCTTGGGGGTAGTTGGTTGTAACTTCCTGTTGCTAGGGGGTACTTGCCGTAAAAAGGTTGATAACCACTGCCATAGAACACTGCTTCTCACCCTGTGGTACATGTTCGGGGTGCTCCAACAGCAGGGGTCCGACTTACCAGTAAAAAATTCCTTCTTGCTGTAAGAGAGGCCTGTGGCCAACTTATTTTGATAACACTTATAATGTATCCCCTCCTTGGGGGTACTTGGTTTTAACTTCCTGTTGCTAGGGGGCACTTGGCGTAAAAAGGTTGAGAACCACTGCCCTAGAACAGCTTCTAAACCTGTGGTACATGTTCGGAGTGCTCCAACAGCAGGGGTCTGATGAGTGTAGTATTATTTTACCAGTAAAACATTATTCCTTCCTGCTGTAAAAGTTATGAGGCCTGTGGCCTACTTATTTTAATAAAATGTATAATTGTTACCCCTCCATAGAGGTACTCTTGGAACCTCTTGTTGCTAGGAGTTATTGGTCGTGGAAGGTTTAAGGTGGACCAAAACCCGGGACCCCTGCTTTGGTCTTTGCCCCCTGTGTGAATCCCCCAGGTCAGCCAGTAAAATTCACCTTTCCCCAGTCCTTTGACGCATGCATGGGCTCGTGTCAAATCAGCATGTTCGGCTGCGCTCAACATTATTGGTTAAGTCTAGGCTAAGGGCTGAGTTTACCCGAAGAGGGCTGTAGCAAGCGCAGATGAATAGGGGTGCAGGTGTTTTTTTTTAGGGAACTGGGGGGGGGGGGGGGGGTTCACACAGTGGGGCATCACATTTTGGGGGGAAGGGAATCAGGTGGCTCTGATCCAGGGCCTTCAACCATTGGTTTTAGTCCACTTTAAGAACCACTGCTCTAGAAGAACAATTGTTGCTACAGAAAGTGTGACATTTACCTTGTAAGCAGCTGAGTGCCACGACTCACAAATATGACCTTCAACACCGAGGCGTCATGACCTTCAAACGTCTGAAAATAATCCAAATATAAAATTCAGAATATAAGAACTGATGTTGGCTGAGGAATGACTAATACACTATAACACTATATCACTGGTAAAAGGGATTTAACAAACAAGCTACTCTACCTGTATTAATAAATATACACACACATACATATACACACGCATTTCCATGATCAGCGGTCAGAGTTTATTGTGCAATTGTATAGAAAACTCTGCAAAAGTGTTGAGGGGGAAAAAGGGGTCATCTTTCCCTACCAGCCCTGAATACTAAAAGCACATCATTTCAGGATCGGGTTTTGGCCTATAATGCTCTAAGGAAACTGTTTCCAATCTTAGCAATGATGTTATTGGTTCAGTGTGATCATACAATTTCCTAACTGGTATGGTGAGCCAAAAAATGGCTCAAAAACTGTCGTAGGGGGCAGCTACAAGGTGAAAGTGTAAAATACTGTACACTACAGAGGCTTATTTTGCTTGTACTTACAATTGATCCATGCCCCATCTGGTGGTGGAAAATACAATTCCCCAGAAGTGATGACAAGTGGGTATTCCGCCCCCAGGGGGGCCCTCGACTGCAAGATTTAAAGCTGTCGCTCCTCCTGGCCCCCTATAAAAGCAGGTGTCCCACTATGATTTCCCAGTGGTTAAAAATCAGTAAGAAAAAGAGACAGGCCGGGAGGCCAAGAAACCAAGTTACTTCACATAGCTTCAGCATGTACTCCCTCCAACAAAAAACCTTAAGGACAACGGTCCAATACAAAAATACAATTCTGTGAAATACTCACCTGTAGAATTGGTATTATAAGTATACAGTACGTCCTGCTCCAGATATAATACTTACACTTGGGTAATCCTCCGCCAGATGGCGCTGTACTGCAGAAGCATGGAAAAACAGGCTCCTCCCGGCCCTTCATATACCCAGGGACCTCCCACAAATCCCCAGCATTGAAAAGCAGTGAACAAGAAGCCGGGAGAACTAAAAACCACCCAGAACAACTGGTAACGATAAAAAGATAACAATCACCATACAGGGGATCCAAAATAATGCAACAACAGGGTGGGGTGGAGCAGGACGTACTGTATACTTATAATACCAATTCTACAGGTGAGTATTTCACAGAATTGTATTATTCTTAGTATACAGTACGTCCTGCTCCAGATATAATACTTACACTTGGGACATCCAATAGCAGTGTCCAAAAAGTAGGGTGGGATCCCCCAACAAAAGAGGACGACAACAGCAGACAGTTTAGAACCACTGTCACCTGCATAACCATACGGCCAAGACAGCATGAGCTGAAAGCCCTAACATCGACCTTGTAAACGAACAAAAAAAAGGTATGAGCAGAAGGCCAACGGTAGTGGCCTAGCCAACCAGATCAACAGAAGCCCTGTGCTGAAGACCAAAGGGGCAACCAGCACGAAGAAAGAACAGAGACGACAAGGAAGATTCTTCCCTTTGCCAGAATAGGCCTGAGTAACAGCCTGACAATCCAATAGCTAAGGTAGACTTGGCAAAAGCCCGAAAGACCTAACCAAGGACCAAAGGGGAGCATCCAGTAAGGTAGTAACCAGGACCAGACTGCCCACCATCCGAGAGCGGAAGAGACCAAACACCTTAGGATGCAATGACCACATGCCCCAAGGAACATCAGTTCCCCTAAGCACAGAAACTACCAAGGAAGGCTTCCAACATCTGAATAAGGAAGGCAGAGCCCTATCCTCAGCGTTGCTAGGAAAAAAGGGCACGGCAGGAGTAGCACTACAACGAATCAATGAACAAGAGCCACTTCCAGATGCAGCTAGTCACGGCATCAGGCGGAACTCAACCTATCCTAGTGTATTTCAAGGAAGGGGGCTAGGTAAACAGAGCCACCCGCCAAACACCCACCTGACCAAAGTAATAGTCACCAGAAGGACAACCATGACAGCATCCTGAATAGGACCAAGGAACATAACCCTGCAATCAGACAGAAGGAATCAATTCCAATCCCAACGGGGACCGTAAGATTACATGGGGGACCCGCGGAGTACCCCCTGCAGGAAGTCTGACCAGAGAAGACTGAGCCAGACCACTAAGGCAAGGTGGACAGGGCAGAACCTGACCCATCAGAGTACTGAGTTGGAGAATCAACTCCAATCATGCTGCAAACAACACTACCACCCTGGGAACCGAGAACGCCCAACAGGGAAGAGACCTAAAACTCGCCACCAATCAATACGGGTATGCCATACCCTACAATAGATGGGAGAAGAGGAAGAACTTGCTCATAGCCTTCCCAGAGTCTCCAACATCAAGACAGATAGGCCTGTCTCCAGCAAGATAGTTGTTTCAGCAGTCAGGCCAACTAGGCCAGATCCATAATGGACCGACCTAAAAGGAGCCCTGAGTGAGTCGAGCTAACACTCCTGGCAACAGGGTCCAGAACAACCATCCTTGGTACCATAACCACCCTCTACAAGGCACCTGGGGCCACCAGAACACTGGTCCCCTTACGAGCGCAATCATGCGCATAGCCCTGCCTAGCAGGGGGGATAGAAAGGGGCAAACAGAACCTACAACGTCCAGTCAGGACAATACTAAGGCATCCGGACAACTGCCAGAGGATCCTGGGACAAGGAAACAAAGGCCAAGAGCCTGTGATAGTGAGGAACACAACAGATCCAAGATGATCGGACCTCCTAGTGACACAAGGATGAGCACAGCCTGTCACAGAGGGGCAGCACCGGGGGAATATAATGACATGCAGGGAACATTATCTCCGCCCAGATTAGAAACCTAGGCGTTTCCTCCAGCCCCCTCCGATGGTTACAGTAGGACAGACAGACCGAGCACCCCCAACTGGCAGGCCCGGAAGGGAGGTAGCCAAGCGAGGCAGAGCCATTGTAAGGCACCGGTGTTATATAACCAATAGGCGTAAGGACCATCTAAGGGCCCACCACCCCCAGAATCGGAGTTTCATAGGAAAACTCCCCCTTCAACCTGATAGGCATACACGGAGAACGTCTCCAGGAATGGGCCAGAAGAAACTGCCCTGTACAGGTTCCCTGAGATCATATAAACCAAGATAAACATCCCAACAGGTGGGAAGGCCCACAGACCCTACTCCAGGGATGCCAGATCCCTATCCTGTATTGACAATAGAAGTCACAGAAGGCCCAGAAGGGACTGAACATAAGGGACCTCTTTCGAGCAAGACACCGAACGGCCCCACCAGCTGCATCTCTGCCTGGTGAAGGGACCGGAACAGCAAGAGGGACTGCGCCCATGCGACCAGATTGTCTGCCACACTGCAGAGAAGGGAAGATTCAAATTAGAACCTGATCCAGATTCAGTCCTGGTAATGGAATTACCACTGAAGGGGACAATGAGGACTTGGGGTGAACAGGGTCCCCCATCCAACGACTCCCAATGGACGCCATCAGTCGGTTAACATCCCGACGCAGACTGGGAAGTGAGAAAAGGAGCGTCCAGGTAGCCACCACTCAAGCGCCCCTTGGTCTCATCCGAGACAGCACCAACAGCCGCACCTGAGAGATCACTCTGGGAGATGAAGGGAAGCCAGGTAACAAGGTCACAATCAGCCGTGTTGGGCACGAACATGAACTGAAGAGCCTCGGGGATCTGAAGTCACAGGGATGTAAACATTAAACATTTTAGTGTTCCCCGGACGGCAAGAAGCCCGCTGGGCGCAAGGTGCTGATGGACCAACCCAGAGTTTCCACAGAAACTGCCTGTAATAAGAGAGTAGCAGCGAATCCAAATGGGCCCAACCCATCTCTCATAGGGAACTGTGAAAGGTCGGTATAACGGCCCCTTCTTATGCCTGGTACGGCAATCAGCAAGAGACCCTCAGGCCTCGTAGGCCTAGCCTGGCCTGTGTCAGTAACTGAAGAGCGGCAGGGCCCAGGAGTACCTGGAACCTGATAAAAAACTGGGGAAGACAGCGCAGCAACCTTAACCTGCATCTGGAGGACACGACCTCCGGAATCCACCAGAATGAGGCGAGATGCCTCCCGATAATAACAAGGTGCTGCTGCCATCCCCTCAACCCGAAGGGCGAGGGCACCCCATCATGCTTGAGGGGGTTTGGTGTAAGATTTAGGCTTAGCCCCGCCGGAGGGGCCAGGGCGTTGTCTGCTGCTCGTGGGGCAGGAGTCCGCACGAAAAACCCGGAAGGACAACCCTGGTTCCTGCTCAACACTCCGGTAGGGGGGAGGAGGAGTGCCTCTGCCCCTAGGGGGCCTAGACAGCCGTCTGCGTAGGGGTGATCTGGCCTTTTTACCAAATAGATCCAGATGGGCCCCAAATAGGTGCCGCCCTTTAAAGGGGAGCCCAGTAAGTCTTTTTTGTAGCATCGTCAGCACCCGACTGTCGCAGCCAGACCAAGCGACGTATGGCTACTGCAAGTGCAGAAGTTCTTGCACATATTGTGATAGCGTCTTCCAACGCTAATAGAATACATTTTACAAATACATCACAATTGGAGAGTGCATTAAACACCTCCCAGGGAAGACTCTCAGGGTGATGATCAAGTAACTTTCTAATGAATGCCTTAGTGGCTACTGTAGTAATAGCCGCGGCACAGACCGGGCGCAGCGCCGTCCCAGCACAAGAAAGGCATGGGTGGCCAACAGCTCAATGCGCCGGTCCTCAGCATCCCGAAGGGTACTATAAGCAGGGGTTGTAATAAATGGGGGGTTCGGGACCCCTATGATCGGCGCATCCACCACGGGGGGTGATGACTAGCAATTAACCACCTCAGGGGGGGAAAGGGTATTTCCTATCCCAGTCCCCTGGAACCCCTGTAAGTTTACTGGGACATTCCCATTCCTTGAGCACCAGGGCATGCAAATGAGCCTGCTCTAGAAATTCCAAACGTGCAGTAGCAGTATGAAAACGCTCCCCTCTAGGTTTGGGGACCTGACCGGGGAGGGAGATAGACAGTGCCTTAAAGACCTTAATCAATAAGTCGTCAGTATCACACTGGTCCCAGTACTCAGGGCCTGAATCGTCCTGACTCCTCGGGCTCCCATCAGATGAGCCAGAGAACAACTCCCCTTCATCAGAAAGGGTATAGTCAAATCCCACGGTTCTCATAGAAGATACCGAAGCATGAGGCGACAGGTGCCGCTTCTTTCCAGGGCCCATTCGCTCTGATACCCTACCAATAATCTGTTCAGCCATAGGCAGTCTGGAAGGCCTAGCAGGCTGCTCTACCCCACTTGTAGGCGACTCAGCAGGGGAGAGATTTAAGCCTGGGGAGATAGGTGAATTGGAGCTAGGTGTAGCCACTGGCCGACCTGATTGCAGGGCCAGTGCTTGCTCGGCACAGGGTACACAGACCCGTGCCCTGCCAGCATCAGCATGGGGTTGTCCACACGCTATACACCGCCGGTCTTGTCCCGGAGGGACCCCGGTCACATTATTCTGAGATGCCTCCATATGGTGATTAATCAAGGCACAATATGCCAGTAGGGATTTACACTAAGTAACCCTGGATGCCCCAAAGACCCGCTAGGGAAGTGGGAGAATATTGCAAGACCCGCTATAAATTTACACCGGGCCGGGAGAAGCCAATGGTGTTCACCAGTCTGAAAGACATAATGGGAATAAAGGGTGTCAGAACCATGCACAGTAATCAAGGATAATGAAAATCGCCCGCGAGGGCACTTACAGACCAAGAGAGGAGGCGGACCGCAACCACGCGTGCGTGCGACCAGCATCAAAATGGCGCCAAGAACCTCGAAGGGCGGGCCAAGCGGCTGTGACGCGGAGCGCGCCAACCCAGGTCCCCGCCCCACGAAGAGCGCAAAGCTCTGAGACAGTTTCAATTCTCATGAATGGCGAAGTGTATGGCACACGTTAGAATATGAGTTGCCAATGAAGACACCGCCGCTTGCGCAGCACATCCCGTAAGGGAAAAAGTGCCCATGGCAGCGACAGATACATAATAAAAGGGGTCAAACAGTGCGGCTCTGACACCAGGAATATCAGTCAGTATTAAGGCCATAAGCGTGTAAGCATACACTGAGACCACCACACACACCCTCCCCCCCTTTCTTTCCCCCCGGACTATGGAGGGAACGAGGGAGGATGGCGACCCTTTGTACAGGGCCCACCGCTACACGGGGCATGGGGCAATAGTGCGGGAGGGGCATCCTCTGAAGGCTCACCATAAGCCTAAACCGCCTACCCTTTGGGGGGGGGGACTGCGGTGGAGCAGCGCTCCATGAGCACGCAAGGTTCTGCCTACCTTCACCCGACTGACGCAGCCCGAGCTGGGAGGCACATCACAGGGAGGACGGGTGGGAATAGTCCAACAGGGCCGCAGGCTTGATAGCCCCGCTCACCTGCGAGAGAGTGATACTTCATGTGGGGGAAGATGGGGCACATCACAGGGAGGACGGGTGGGAATAGTCCAACAGGGCCGCAGGCTTGATAGCCCCGCTCACCTGTGAGAGAGTGATACTTCATGGGGGGAAAGATCAGGAGCAATGTTAGAAAATATTATTTTACAGAAAGAGTAGTAGATGCTTGGAACAAACTTCCAGCAGAGGTAGTTGAAAAATCAACTCTCACTGAATTTAAACATGCCTGGGATAAGCACACATCTATCCTAAGATAAAGAGAACATACAGTATACACATATGGGCAGACTAGATGGACCGTATGGTCTCCTTCTGCTGTCAACCTTCTATGTCTTCGCAGTCAGCACTGCAGAGAAATCTGGGGATTTGTGGGAGGTCCCTGGGTATATGAAGGGCCGGGAGGAGCCCGTTTTTGCATGCTTCTGCAGTACAGCGCCATCTGGCGGAGGATTACCCAAGTGTAAGTATTATATCTGGAGCAGGACGTACTGTATACTAAGAATAAGGTAATCACCATAAAAGGCAAACCAGAGATAATGAACAAAGGGTGGGGTGGGACGACCTGGACTGGATATATTCAAAAACAATTCTACAGGTGAGTTTCACAGAATTGTATTTTTCACTATATCCAGTCCAGGTCGTCCCAAAATGATGACATGTGGGACATCCAAAGGCAGTGTCCATTTGGGCGAGATAACCAGTGCAGAATAGCATGTAGTTCATTTCACTACTGCCTGATGCACCTTTCGGCCAAAAACAGCATCAGCTGAGGCCCTAACATCAACCTTGTAAAACTTGGTAAAGGTATGAAATGAAGACCAAGTGGCGGCCTTACAAACTTGTTCAACTGATGCCTGGTGTTGAAAAGCCCAAGAGGCACCAATAGCTCTAGTAGAATGAGCTGTAATACGAAAAGGGGGTTCCTTCCCCTTGGCAGAATATGCTTGCACCACCGCCTGTCTGATCCACTTACTAATAGTGGACTTGGCTGGAGGCAAGCCCTTCCTAACACCCTCTGTTAGGACAAAGAGCAAATCCGACTTCCTGAAGGATTCAGTCGCAACCAGGTAATACTTGATGGCTCTAACCACATCCAAGGCATGGAGGGTCCTTTCCTTAGAATTATTTGGTGCTGGACACAAGGAAGGCAAGACCACTTTCTCATTAAGATAAAAAGGAGAAACAACCTTAGGCAAAAAAAATCAGATTTAAAGCGAAAAACACCTTATCCTTATGCCGCTCAAAATAAGGAGGCTTCATACAAAGCGGCACCAGTTCTGACACGCGACGCACCAGGTGATCGCTACCAATAAGACCACCTTGAGGGTCAAAATAGGAATGCAATGCAGCATCACACAATGGCTCAAAGGGAGGACCCTGGAGAGCAGAAAGTACCAAATTCAAGTCCCACACCGTTAATACAGGCTTACGTGGTGGGCGTACATGGGTGACTCCCTGGAAAAAGGTCTTGATCAATCTATGATTGGCAAAGGATCTCTGGAAAAAGATGGCCAAAGCAGACACCTGGCCCTTGAGAATGCTCAGCTGAAGACCCAAGTCTAAACCGTGCTGTAAAACGCCAAAATCCTAGAGATAGAGAATGTGCGACAAGGGAGACTCTTGGATTCACACCAAGCAATGTAGGCATGCCAAACTCTATAATATATCATGGAAGAGGATTTCTTCCGCGCCTGAATCATGGTATGCACAACCGTGGCTGACAGCTCCTTCTCCATCAGGATTGAGGTCTCAATAGCCAGGCCGTCAAAGCCAGTGTCTGTAAATTGGTGTGCCGCAGCGACCCCTGCGTGAGAAGCCCTGGGTCGTAGGGCATGATGTAGAGGTCCACTGGCATCTGAACTATGTCCGCAAACCAACTCCGTCTCGGCCAGTGAGGAGCCACTAGGATCGTTGGAACCCCTTCCTGGGCTATCTTGCGCAGCACTCAGCCCAGGAGTGGAAAGGGAGGGAATGCATAAAGGAGCCTGAACTCCATCCAATGAATTGCCAGAGCGTCTGTGGCGAAGGCCAGAGGACCTCTGGACAGGGAGACGAACCTTGGGAGCTTGTGATTGTGTCTGGACGCAAACAGGTTCAAATCCGGTTGACCCCAGCGGAGACACAGAGCGTGAAAGATCTTGTTGCTGAGAGACCATTCTCCCAGACGAGAGGCCCCCCTGCTCAGGGAGTCTGCCTCCTGGTTCTCTACCCCGGGGATGAAAACCGCTGAGATGCAGGGGACATTCTCTGCCCAAGCCAGAATCTGGGTCACCTCCCAGAGGGCTCGCTTGCTCCGAGTCCCGCCCTGGTGACTGATGTAGGCGACAGCCGTCTGATTGTCCGAGCGAACCTGGACCACACGACCCCTTAAATGGGGAGTCAAGTGAAGAAGCACCAGCCGGATCGCTCTCAGCTCCAGGAGATTTATGGGCAAGTGGTTCTTCTGCGGACCCCACTGACCCTGGAGCTTCTGCGTCTGCCTCAGCCGGTCAAACTGGCATCCCTGGTAACTATCTCCCACCGGGGAGTCAGAAAGGACTTGCCCACCTTTTGTGGGGTCCAGCCACCACAAAAGGGACTGTCTGGCCAGGGGAGACAGAGAAAATTCCTGGTCCAGCGAATCCTGCATCCAGTTCCAGCCGGTCAACTGGTTCAATTGAAGAGGTCTCATGTGGGACTGGGCGAAGGGCACTACCTTGAAGCATGATACCATCAGACCCACCAGCTTCATCCTCAGACGGATCGATGGTCGCTGACAAGACAGCAAGGCTTGCACCTGCGTCTGAAGACCCACCACCTCCTGCTATGGCAGGAATACCTTGACCTGAGAGGTGTCTAACGTCATGCCCAGGAAGGACCTCACAGTTGAGTGAGTGATCGAAGACTTGGGGTAATTGATTACCCATCCGAACTCCTCGAGAGTGGATAACACCGTGCGGGTGTCGATCTCGGCCTGCTGAAGGGACTGAGCCGCAATCAGTAAATCATCCAGATAAGGCAACACACGAATGCCCTGATGCCCGCCTGCACCTTGGTCTAAACCCGGGGGGCTGAGGATATCCCGAATGGCAGAGCCACAAACTGGTAATGCTGGTCCTCCAGAGCAAATCTCAGGAACCTCTGATGTCCCTGGAATATCGGGATGTGCAAATAGGCATCCCTGATGTCCACCGTGGTCATGAAGTCGGCTGGCCGAAGCGAGCTCACCGCAGATCGCAAGGTTTCCATGCGGAAATGTCAGACTCTGATGAACCTGTTGAGATCCTTCAGCTCCAGGATAGGTCTCAGCATTTCATCCTTCTTGGGAATCGTGAACAGATTGGAGTAGAAACCCCGGCCCTGCTCCTGGCTAGGCACAGGGCAAATTACTCCCAACCGCAGAAGGTGCTGCACGGCCATTCTCAGGCCCTGTGCCTTCACTGGGTTCTGGGATATGCGAGACTGAAGAAATCTTGACGGCGGCCTGACTGCCAGCTCTATTTTGTAACCGGAGGAAATCACCTCCTGAATCCACTGATCCGAGACACGCTGTCTCCAGATATGAGCAAATAGCAGAAGCCGTCCCCCCACCCAGATGGGTGAGGGCGCCTCCTCATGCTTGAGGGGCCTTGGCAGGGGGCTTGGACTTGGATCCCCAGTAGGGATTGGGTCGGCCGCGGGACCTAGCTCGTCCCCAGGAATCTCTGCAGCCACCTGACAAAGAAGAGCCTCTTCCTCCTCGAAAGGAGCGATAGGCAGAGGAACCCCGAAAAGGCCGCACAGGCTTCCGTCGCTGAGGGAGTCTACTGTCCTTAATCAGGAGGTCCAGACGCTCCCCGAACAACCTGTGCCCCACAAAGGGGATACTAGTGAGCGACTTCT
The DNA here is from genome assembly GCA_027917425.1 of Gastrophryne carolinensis. Classification (NCBI taxonomy): domain Eukaryota; kingdom Metazoa; phylum Chordata; class Amphibia; order Anura; family Microhylidae; genus Gastrophryne; species Gastrophryne carolinensis. The sequence continues at coordinate 43,155,045 of CM051240.1, read as the reverse complement.
TGGCCGCGGCATCAGCAGACCATTGCCGCAGCCAGAGCGAGCAGCGAAGTGCAACAAGCAGGGCCGAAACCCTGGCACCGAGCCGGACACCGTCGTCCATGGCAGAGACAACAAAGGCAATAGAATCCACACAAGCTTTGAGGTCTTCCTCAAATATCCACAAGATATCCACAAGACGCCTCACCTTCTTTCTGATAGCTAAGGAGACAATAGCCGCGGCACACACAGGGCGAAACCAAGCACCAGCAAAGGTGAAGGCATGACAGACCAGCTGATCCATGCGCCAGTCAGCTGGATCACGTAAGGAAGCGGTATCGGGTGACGGCATAACCGTAGTGTTGGATAACCCCGACACAGGGGAGTCCACCTCGGGGGGAAGGGACCATAAGCAGACCAGCTCCTCAGGAAAGGGATACCGCCTGTCCAGGCCCTTAGGCACCGACGGTAGCTTGTTAGACCTTTCCCACTCCTTAAAAATCATATTAGAAAAATGGGCCTGCTCAGGAAAGACACGCCTCTGTCTCTCAGGCCGAAACAAATCACCCTGCTTCCTCTTAGCCGCTCTTAGAAGCCAGCAACTTCTCCGTATCATCAGGGAGCCACGTATCCTCATCCGAGGAAGAGCCAGGCCCGCTGTCATAGCCGGCAGAATAATCCACTGTGGAAATGGAGTCCTCATGCAACTCGCTTTCCTCCACAAAAAGATCATCATCATCCGAGTAAACGGGAGCGATGTGCCACTTCTTACTCGTGACCTTCTTAGGAGCCGCACGCGAGATCTGTCGCTCAAGGCTGGCCACCCAGTATGCCAAATCAACTTGGGACCTCTGCTGGCTTCCCCCTCACTGGGGGCTGAGTGCAGCAGCGGGGGATCTGGAGAGGCCGCAGGCAATAAAGGGCTAGGGGTAGATACGCCCGCCCGACCATGCTCCAAAATGACGCTCCTGGCGCAAGTGACACAAACAGTGCCGAGTCCGCCCAGAGGGCTGGCACTGCACATGGGGCAGAGCTTCACCCGCCCAGAGGGGGCCCCTAGCTCACTATCCCCAGAAGCCTCCATTATGGTGATTAGCAGACAAAAATCTCTATGCAGGTTACAAGGCACGAACGGCCCAAATCTATATAGCCCTCTGATATATTCCCTCTTTTTGTGATTGGGGGGACAAGGGAGGGGGACAGGGAGGAACCACAACCCACAATCTATCAAAGGGACCGACCTGAAAGACACAAGCAGAGAAGGGGGCATAAGCATCCCACAGCACATGCGCATAACAGTAACGCAATAGAAATGAAAACACAGGGACTCACATTGGCTACACCGGAGGGGTCCCAGCAGCAAGGCAGGAGAACAACATAAAAATGGCGCCGAGACAGCAGCTCCGCGCGTTCCTCGTGGGGCAGGTCACACTGGCAGTGATGCGAAAAGCGTCATAATGCGACCCCGCCCCCCGACAGTGCAAACAGCAGCGCACGCCTCCTGCCTCCTCACAGCGGCAGAAGCCAAGATGGAGGCCGACCTCCAAGAAGCCAAAAGACGTGCCGTAGGGCAGCCCACAGCGGGGCACTCGCACCGCACCGGAGACAAAAGGCCTGCCCCCCCCCACAGCGTAGATGATGGGGAGAGGGGAGCAGTAAGAGAAAACTCGAGGGAGCGAGGGAGGTTAGTATGACCAGCGCAAGGATCAAGTAAAGTGACAAAATCACACACACAATAATAAAGCTTGTGGGGCAGAGGGAAGAAACAGAGGGCAATAAGTGGTTCCTCCCCCCCATAGGCTCACCATCAGCCTATGGCCGGCTACCCTTTAGACAGGGTCTGCGGCCCAGAGCAAAGCTCTGCCAAGACGCCTGACCCCAGCGTTCTCCCTACCGTCACAGTCCCGACAGCCGTGGCTGGGAAGCAATAGTGGGTCCACGGGATCAGTGGGAATAGGGTCCGCAGCGGCCGATGGGCTAGGAGGCCCCGCTCAGAGAGAGTATCCTACGATCTTCAGCAGCCAGACTGCAAGATGAACACTGGGAAATCATAGTGAGACACCTGTTTTTATAGGGGGGCAGGGAGGAGCGACAGCTTTTGATCTTGCAGTCGAGCACCCCCTGGGGGCGGAATACCCACTTATCACTTCTGGGACGACCTGGACTGGATATAGTGAAAATAGGAAATGACATGCTTTCAATAAAATTGCCAGCAAGATGTAAATCTTAGCAGATCAAAACCTGTTAGTCCCGACCCTGGAGTCTTTTTAGACTTCGAGGACGGGTAATTCCCTGTCTCCAGGGCATCCCAATTCAGGAGACCCACTTTGTATACTTACTAATCCTACAGTGCATGCACGGGTCGCAGTGGCTTCCCCAGCACCCGTCACCTGATGCTTGCACTAGCGCTAGGCCTATCAACATTGGGGGGTGCAAATCAGCCAGAGGGAACAGTCAATGAGAGGCCCCCACCATTCTATTAATTCTGATAAGATTGCCGGATTATGCAATCTATTCTGATTGGCTGACATCACCCAGCAATCTATTCTGGTTAGAGGGGGGCCTGCGCATGCACTCTGATCACCCCAGAGATGTAAGAATACCAGGGCGAACCCGAGGAGTTTTTACACACAACATGGGATTTGGTCTGCTTTTAAATTTAAAGCGGACCAACAGTTAAAAATGAAATCAGACCAACACAACCAACAGGGCTCATATAAACTCCTCTCCGGGGCAATTTAGATTGCTACATATAAAACTTCTCTTACCTCTTTCTAATGCCTACTGGGATACATTTTAAAAAACAAGATGGCCACTCATGGCCCTGTGTAAGCAGTGAATATTTATCTACAACTAGCTCAAGAAGATACAGAAAGAAGAGAAGTCTGGATGATTTTCTTAAAGTGGACCAACACCCAGGATTTTGACTATCCTGGGTTTTGGCCCACTTCAGTGGGGCACCATGATCGGGGATGCCCCGCTGTGTGAAACCCCCCAGAAAGCCCTGAAACACTCGCTCGTCCAATCAGAGCGCTCAGAGCCTGGTATGCACGTACAAGCGGCGTCCAACCACAGTGGCTCTGAGCGCTGAAGGCCGCGTCTCACGCTTCCCTCTAGAGGGAAGCACGAGACGCGGCCCGCGCATGCGCCGTTGGAATGGGGTTGAGGTAAGGTTTGCGGGCTTCCTGGGGGGTTTCACCCCGCGGGACATCCTGATTTCGGATGCCGCGCGGGGAGGGATCTGATCGGCCCGGGAATCTTATAGATTCCTCTTATAGAGGTTTGGGCTTTTCATTAAATCATGCCGAAGGTCCGGTTTAAAGCAGACTAAGACCCTCTGCGGCAAGGGTGTTGGTGGCTGCTGGTACCACCGCTATATGACAGGCTTGGGGGAGCTTCAGCATTCTTGATGCCCCCCCCCGCACATAACCCCCCAGGACGCCCGTAAATCTCACCTTTCTCTCAGTCCCCCGCTGGGAATCCAGCACCGCAATCGGTTGCCCATCGCTCACATGGACAGGGATGTTCCAGCAGCCGAATGCCCTGCCCACATGGCCCAGTGGCCCGCTCTGCACCTCTCACTTGCCAATATTTATTTTTTTAATCATGGCTCTAGGCCAACTCACGTTGCTGAATTTCAAAGTGTAGGGAGCCGGCGGTCTACACTTTGGAATTCAGCAGCGTGAGTTGTCCTAGAGCCATGATATGATATGTGAGTTTTAATTTATGGGATTGTGAGTATTTTATTGGCTTGATTAAAAGGAATTTGTAGTTGGCATTATTGAGGAATTTTACCCCATGTGGTGGAGCTGATTGGAAAAGTTGTCTTCGTGATTGTTGAAATTGCTGGTTGATTTAACTATTTCTGGTAAGAGTATAACATCGGTGGTGGTATTGCACAAATGGATTGTTGACACACTTGGTGTTCAGAATAAGGATTGGAAGGACTTTAAAGAGGACTTAAACTAATTCACATTTAGCTCTGTGCTCTTTTTGTTTATTTTTGGAATGATCAGGTCCCGTCTCTGGGCCCCCCCTGGCATTTGCATAGTATACGTGGTGGCTAACAAAAAAAAAAATTGAGATTCATTTAGTACTTCCTTTCCTTTTCCTTGGTTGAACTCGCCGGACAAAGCTCTTTTTTCAACCTAAATAACCATGTAATATGTAATGCATAGTAGTAATCATACTGGGCAGCTTATATAAACTCTCACCTTCAAGCAGCTGAAGTCGTGTAGCCCCCACAGCTTGAGTGTCCCATCTGCAGAGGACGTGGCCACAACCTGATCGGCCGGTGAAAACTGGACACACCAAATACCCCTTTTGTGCCCTCGGAAGACGCCCATTAGGGAGAGGTCAGCAGCTGACCAGAGCTTTGCCGTTTTGTCCTGAGACCCCGAGACAATCAGCTTGTCATTGGGCGACACAGCAATACTGTTAATGTCCTGCGAAGATTAAAAAAAAAAAAAAAAGAAACCGGTACATGTCACATACACAATGATAACCATGCAGCGCCTGTATAAATCACAATGCTTTACCATCTCCATTATCACAGCAGTCTGATGCCTCACCTTGTCATGCGCCTTCTCCGTACACTCTGCGTACAAGCTTTCAATCCCAGTCACCTCGCCTTTATGTTTGGAAGTAACGCTCTCTGGAAGTTTCCACACCTTTAAAGTGCAATCCTGGCTGCCACTTACTATAAAGGATTCCTTCATCCTGAAAAACAATTCAATGATTGGCTTCTTTTAGCAGCATGTAGCCAAAATAAGGAAAATACTGGCCTACCCAGGGCTCAGTGATCCTTTTGTGTTTTAAAGTGAAATAACTAAAAAGTTTGAGTTGCTTTTTATGCATATCGATTGGGGATGCCCCCTAGTAAGCCTGATTTAACCAGGCTCAGGCTCACCCACACCTCACCAGGACAAGGTGCCAATAGACGGGCAGGCTGATTCATTACTACTGCCAGGTAGCGACAGATGAGCGTCCGTAGCACGGACTTCAGAGCGCCCGCTAGTAGTCGCTGTGCTTGGCCATGAATCATTGTTTCAGAGCGCCTCAGTCGCTGTCCGGCATTGATGAATATGATGTGTGAGTCGCTTTACTAAGTTGTATGTGAGCGAACCGTACCGACAGCTCAGTGCGACCGACTCACACCACATTCATCAAAAAAATAACCTCACATAGCGCCCGTGCTCAAAATCATGTAATTGTAGCCCATAGCGCCAGAGGCTGTGTGATTAAAGGCTTTTTTTGAACATGTATCCACTAGTAACAAAGCGAAAACACATGGAATTACATTGTTATTAGTTTGTAACATGAACACTTTAATACTAGACATGTAAGGACAATTCTGCATAAAAATATTATTAATCAAAAAAGACTTTAATAATTACACTTGGGTTACTCCACCAGCAGGTGGCGACGTTGCAGAGAAGTCTTGAAAAAATGAGCCCCTCCTGATCTATAATACCTGGGACCTCCCACTTATCTCCCAGTTTTCAAACAGCAGTAAAGACAAGGTACCAGGAAAAAACCATTGGTAACCCTCAAACTGTAAACGAAGCTTCACCCTACAAAGAATCCAGGATACCAAAAAGGGCGGGTGAAGCGGGGTGTGTGACATACTTATAATACCCATTTTACAGGTGAGTATTCACAAAATGGTATTATTCTAAGTATGTCACACACCCCGCTTCAAACATTAATAATTACACTTGGGACATCCAAAAGCAGTGTCCAGAAAGGGCGGGTATCCAACAAGGCCAATGCAAAACTCAAACCACTGCAGCTTGCAGAACCTTGCGGCCAAACACAGCATCCGCTGAAGCCCGCACATCAACCTTGTAAAACTTGGAAAAAGTGTGAACAGAAGACCAAGTAGCAGCCTTACAAACTCGTTCAACAGAAGCCTGGTGCTGAAAAGCCCAAGACGCTCCAACAGCACGAGTAGAATGAGCAGTGATATGAAAAGGGGGAGCCTTCCCCTTGGCAGAATAGGCCCCAACAACAGCCTGACGAATCCAATTGCTAATGGAAGACTTAGCCGGAGCCAAACTCTTCCTAGGCCCACAGGGCACCACGAAAAAGGCATCAGTCTTACGAAAAGGAGATGTAGTAAGCAAATAGTACTTCACACAGCGTACCACGTCCAACCAGTGCAAACCCTCTCTTTGTCAATCCTAGGCTTAGGACACAAGGAAGGAAGAACAATGCCCTGGTTAAGATGAAAAGCAGAGACCACCTTAGGAAGAAAGTCCGGTTTGAAGCGGAAAACCACTTTGTCCTGATGTCTCTCAAAGTAAGGAGCCTGAACCGACAAGGCTGCCAACTCCGAAATGCGCCGAACCGAAGTGATGGCCACCAAAAAGGCAACCTTCTGAAAGAGAAAGAGCAATATTCTGCAAAGGCTCAAAAGGAGGAGCCTGAAGAGCAGAGAAAACCAAATTCAAACCCCAAACAGGGAGCAAAGGCTTCCTAGGAGGCCGCAAATGCGAGACCCCCTAGAAGAAAGTCTTGACCAAAGGATGAAGCGCAAAGAACTTTTGAAAAAAAGACAGACAAGGCAGCAACCTGCCCCATCAAAGTACTCAGCTGAAGACCAGAGTCCAGCCCCGATAGAAGAAATTCCAAAATCCTGGAAACAGAATAGACCCGACAGGGCAAAGATCTAGCCTCACACCAATCAATATAAGATCTCCAAGTCCTATAAAAGAAGGTAGAAGAGGACCTCTTCCTGGCACTAATAAAAGTCTGAACAACAGAATCCGAAAGACCTTCCTCCCCTAAGATGGAGGTTTCAGCAGCCAGGCCGTCAAAGCCAGCCTTGGTAAATTGGGGTAACGCAGTTGACCCTGTGTGATAAGATCCAGCCAAAAAGGCAGATCGATCTGATCCACCGCCAGACAAACGATGTCTGCGAACCACACCCTCCTTGGAACACCTTGGAGCCGTCCAGGGCCAGCTTTCGCAACACCTTGCCTAGCATGGGGATCGGAGGAAACAGATAAAGGCCAGAGCCAGAGATTCCTGAGATAACGGCACGAATGTCAGAAGCTTGTAATTGTGACGAGAGGCAAACAGATCCATCTACGGCGTCCCCCACCGGAGACAAAGAGACCGAAACACCTGGGGGTGGAGAGACCATTCCCCCCGGCGGAAAGAGCACCTGCTCAGGAAGTCCGCCTCCGTGTTTTCCACTCCTGGAATGTGCACTGCTGAGAAGCAAGGGACATGAGTCTCCGCCCAGGCTAGAATCAGACACACCTCACTGAGGGCACCCAGACTGCGAGTCCCTCCCTGGCGATTGATGTAAGCAACCGCCGTCCGATTGTCCAACCGAACCTGAACCGGCAAGCCCTGTAAATGCTGTGTCAAGTGAGACAGAACCAAGCTGATGGCTCTCAACTCCAGAATGTTGATGGGCAAGTGGGCCTCCAGAGGACCCCACCGCCCCCGGAACCGAAGGTCCTTCCAGAAAACCTCCCCATCCCGACAAACTGGCGTCCGTGGTGACAGTTTCCCAAAGAGGCGTCAGAAAGGACCCTTCAAGAGATTGTCCGAGGCCATCCACCACTGGAGAGACTGCCGAACCCGGGAGGACATCCGGAAGGACCGATCCAACGACCGCGGTCGCCGGTCCCAAGACGCCAACAGATGAAGCTGAAGCGTCCTCGTGTGAAACTGAGCAAAGGGAACTGCCTCGAAGGAAGCACCATCAACCCCACCAGTCTCATCCCTAGCCGGATGGACGGGCAAGGATTGGAAAGAAGAAGCTGCGCCAATTCCTGAATCAAGAGAACTTAGGCCTGAGACAGAAACACTCTGTGTTGGCAAGAATCCAAGGACATCCCCAGGAAGGACACCACCCTGGCCAGAACGAGACAGGACTCGGGATAGTTGATCACCCAGCCGAAACTCTCCAGAGTGGATACCACCGTCCTGGTGTCCACCTCCGCTTAACTGAAGGAAGGAGCCATGATGAGAAGATCGTCCAGATAAGGCACAATGCGAATCCCCTGAGCACTGAGAAGGGCCATCACGCCCGCCAACACCTTGGTGAACACTCTTGGAGCCGAGGTAAGGCTGAACGGAAGAGCCACAAATTGAAAATGCCGATCTTCCACCACGAAGCGAAGAAACCTTTGGTGAGCCGGAAAGATAGGAATATGAAGGTAGGCATCCTTAATGTCTATGGACGTCATGAAGTCCCCCGCCGGAGAGAACTGATGGCAGAGCGCAGTTTCCATGCGAAACTTCCGGGGACGAATAAACACGTTGAGGATCTTCAGATCCAGGATGGGACGAACCGACCCGTCCTTGGGCATTGTGAAAAGATTGGAATAATACCCGTGGCCCACCTCCGAGGGAGGGACCGGGCAGATGACTGCCATTTCCAGAAGATTCCACACCGCCACCAGGGGCCCCTGCGCGGCCAAAGGATCTGAGGGAACACGAGACCTGAAAAATCTTAGAGGAGGTCGGGACTCGAACTCCAGCTTGTAACCGGCCGACACCACCTCCCGGATCCACCTGTCCGAGACCGCCTGGTCCCACACCCGGGAGAAGTGTCGCAACCGTCCCTCCACCCGCAAGGGTGAGGGCGCCCCCTCATTGCTGAGCGGCCTTGGCAGCTGGCTTGGGTTTGGCACCCCAGGAGTGACCGGGACGGCCACAGCCTCTACCCCTGTTCCAGCTAGCACCCCTGGAGGCCGAAAGGCCCGCACCAAAAGGAGGGATTAAAAGAGGCCGCCCCCCGAAAGGAACAACGAAGTTTCTTGCGCTGAGGTAACTTACCTCCCTTGGCAACCGAATGCAATTTCTCACCAAACAGGCACAAACCCAAAAAGGGAAGAGCCGTAAGCGACTTTTTTTTTTTTTTTTAGAATTAAAATCAGCAGTCCATTGCCGCAGTCACACCGACCGCCGGATAGCCACCAACAAGGTCATGGTCCTACAACACTGGCATCGTCCTGAGCGGCAAGAACAAAACAAAGGACTCACCACGCTTGAGAGCACAAACTCTTCACAGGAAGTATCAAGGTCCATCAACAAATCTCTAACAATGGACCTAACGGCCAACCACCAAAGTGCATAAGCACAAACAGGCCTTAAAGCCGAACCCACACTGGCAAAGCCGTGGTGAGCCAGCTGGACAAACCGGCGATCCTCACCATCCACAATGGTAGTAGTGTCAGGAGAATGCAACACAGCCGTGCTAGACAGCCCAAAATCGGGGCATCAACCTCGGGAGGAAAAGGCCAACGCTTCACCAAGTCCGCCGGAAAAGGATACTTCTGATCCCAACTCGGCGGAACACCAACCAGACGCGTAGGCAGCCCCCAATCTTTAAAGACGACATCCTCAAAATGTCGCTGACTAGGAAGACCAAACACGGCTTGGCCACGTCAAAACAACTCACCCTTAAGCGGGGGAGCCGCCTCAGGAGGATCTAAGTGCAAAACCTCAAACATTTGAGCCAATATCGAAGGGGTGTCCATCAACATCTGGGTCCGGAGGCGCCGGAGAAAGGTGCTTCCGCTGAGCCGGAGCCCACTGAGCCACCACAGCAGGAAACATTTTCTCGAGGCTGGCCAACCGGGCGCACACCTCGGATTGCGAATCCCCACCCATGACAACGTCACACGGGGTCCGGAACAGGCGGGGAGGTGTAGGGGATGACACGGACGGCGAAGAGCCAGAGACCGGAGTACCGGCCTGGCGCGCAATGTTCCGCTGTGCACATGGAAAGCATATTATGACATCATCCCCTGGAAGCGGAACCCCACAACCCCCCACATAGCCTGGATTGCCCCGAAGGGCCGTTCCGGTATCACTGGAAGCCTCCATATGGTGAAATTGTGGTATTCGCAATTACCCAGGGATTTATGCAATAAGCGACCCGGGATGCCCCTTTAAGTGTCCCGAGTGGGAGGATTTTGTATTGAAAAATTAATGGAAAATTTATGGAAGGTCAGGACCCCACTAGCCAGTTATCTAAGACCTGGAGACCCCTTCAGCATGGGATCCCAGGATCTGCAATTAAAAAAAAGGGGCAACAGTCACTCCATATCCAAGGTAATCTATATATATATATATATATATATATATATATATATATATATATATATATATATATATATATATATATCAGTCATGCAGAAAAACAATTCTGAGCTGGGCTCGAAAACACGTGACATAGGGCGATTGTGTTAACTGGTCCCGTGTCACTCAGGACAACCTTGGACCCTAAGCACCATAGCTAAATGCTCTTCCAGCTGTACAGTATAATAAATCAAAAAATACCATTTTGTGAGTACTCACCTGAAAAATGGATATTGTTGGTGTGCCACACACCCCGCTTCACCTTTAATATTCTTCACTTATTGGGTTAACTCACCGCCAGGTGACGCTGTGCAGAGAGGAAGTCTTGTAACGAGCCCCCTTCCGGCCTATATATACCTGGTACCTCCCATTTATCACCAGTATATTAAAAAGCAGAAAGACAAGGTACCAGTAAATTAACGGTAACCTCAAAATAAATCAATATAAATAAAAGCTTCACCATATAAAGGATTCGGAATACCGAAAAGGGTGGGAGTGAAGCGGGGTGTGTGGCACACCAACAATATCCATTTTTCAGGTGAGTACTCACAAAATGGTATTATTCTTGGTGTGCCACACACCCCGCTTCACCTTTAATATTCTTCACTTATTGGGACACCCAAAAGCAGTGTCCACAAGGGATGGGCATCTCAAGGCCAGGTGAAGCATAACTTAAATGACTGCAGTCTGCAGAACTTTGCGGCCAAAAACAGCATCCGCTGAGGCTCGCACATCAACCTTGTAAAACTTAGAAAAAGTATGAACAGAAGACCAAGTGGCTGCCTTACAAACTTGTTCAACAGAAGCTTGGTGCTGAAAAGCCCAAGACGCCCCAATGGCGCGAGTAGAATGAGCAGTGATACGAAAAGGGGGAACTTTCCCCTTAGCAGAATAGGCCGCAGTAACGGCCTGACGTATCCACTTGCTAATGGCAGATTTGGCTGGTGCCAAACCCTTCTTAGGCCCATAGGGCACAACAAAAAAGGAATCCGTCTTACGAAAAGGAGACGTGATAATCAAGTAGTACTTAACACAACGTACTACATCCAAACAATGCAAAACCCTCTCTTCGTCATTCTTAGGATTAGGACACAAGGAGGGAAGAACAATATCTTGGTTCAAATGAAAAGCAGAAACAACCTTAGGAAGAAAGTCTGGCTTGAACCGAAAGACCACTTTATCCTGATGCCTCTCAAAGTAAGGCGCCTAGATAGACAAGGCCGCCAATTCCGAGACACGCCAGACCGAAGTGATCGCTACCAAGAAGACAATCTTCTGAGTCAGGGTAGACAAAGCAATATCTTGCAAAGGCTCAAAAGGAGGAGCCTGAAGAGCAGAAAGAACCAAATTCAAATCCCAAACCGGGAGTAATGGTTTCCTGGGAGGCCGCACATGCGTAACCCCCTGGAAAAAAGTTTTAACTAAAGGCTGAAGCGCAAAACGCTTCTGAACAAAGATAGATAAGGCAGAAACTTGCCCTTTCAACGTAGCTGAAGACCAGAGTCCAGCCCTGATTGTAAAAACTCCAGAATCCTGGAGACCGAAAAGACCCTACAAGGAAAAGATCTCATCTCACACCAAGTGATGTAGGCTTTCCAAGTCCTATAGTAGATGATCGAAGAAGACCTCTTCCGGGCACTGATCAGAGTCTTGACAACCGAGTCAGAAAGACCCTCCTCCTTCAAGATGGAGGTTTCAGCAGCCAGGCCGTCAAACCCAACGCTGGTAAATTGGGGTAACACAACCGACCCTGAGTGAGCAGATCGGGCCAAAGAGGCAGGGCGAACTGGTCCACTGCCAGCCGAACGATGTCTGCGAACCACACTCGCCTTGGCCAACTTGGGGCCACGAGAACGGCGGACACCTTTTCCAGAGCCAACTTCCGAAGCACCCTGCCCAGCATGGGTATCGGAGGAAACAGGTATAGAAATCCCAGATCCCCGCAGCTCAGGGACATGGCGTCCACTGCCAGAGCCAGAGGATCCTGGGAGAGCGACACGAAGTTCGGGAGCCTGTGATTGTGACGAGAGGCAAACAGGTCCACCTCTGGTGCCCCCCATCGGAGACACAGTGAGTGAAACACCCGAGGATGGAGAGCCCATTCTCCCAGACGGGGAGAGCCCCTGCTCAACCGGTCCGCTTCCTGGTTCTCCACTCCTGGAATGTATACCGCTGAGAGACAAGGAACATGGGCCTCTGCCCAGGTCAGGATCAGGGACACCTCTCAGAGCACTCAGACTGCGAGTCCCTCCCTGATGATTGATGTAAGCAACCGCTGTTCGATTGTCTGAACGCACCTGGACCGGAAGGCCCAGAACGTGCTGAGTCAGGAGAGCAAGCACCCGACGGATGGCTCTCAGTTCCAGAACATTGATGGGTAAGTGGGCCTCTTGAGGTCCCCACTGCCCCTGGAACTGCAGCTCCTTCCAAAATCCGCCCCAACCCGACAGGCTGGCGTCCGTGGTGACAATTTCCCAAAGGGGGGTCAGGAAAGACCTGCCCTTCACAAGATTGGTCGAGACCAACCACCACTGGAGGGACTGCCGGACCCGGGAGGAGAACTGGAAGGGCTGATCCAGCGACCGAGGCTGCCGGTCCCAGGACGCCAACAGATAAAGCTGAAGCGTCCTCGTGTGAAATTGAGCAAAAGGAACTGCCTCGAAAGAGGCGACCATCAACCCTATCAGCCTCATCCCCAGACGGATGGACGGCCGAGGATTGGAAAGTAGGACCCGAGCCTACTCCTGGATCAGATGAATTTTGGACTGGGGGAGAAACACCCTGTGTTGAAGAGAGTCCAACTGCATCCCCAGAAAGGACACCACCCTGGCCGGAGCGAGGGAGGACTTGGGGAAGTTGATCACCCAACCAAAGCTTTCCAGCGTGGAGACCACCAACCTGGTGTCTGTCTCCGATTGATTGAGCGACGGAGCCATGATGAGAAGGTCGTCCAAATAAGGTACGACACGAATGCCCCGAGATCTGAAAATGGCCATGACCCCTGCCAGCACCTTGGTGAACACTCTTGGAGCTGAGGTAAGGCCAAACGGAAGTGCCACAAATTGATAATGCTGATTTTCCATCACAAATCTAAGAAAACGTTGATGAGCGTGGCAGATGGGAACATGAAGATAAGCATCCTTGATGTCTATGGACGTCATGAAGTCCCCTTGCCGAAGGGAACCGACGGCCGTACGCAAGGTTTCCATGCGAAACTTCCGAACACGGATGAACCTGTTGAGTAATTTCAGGTCCAGGACGGGATGGACTGACCCGTCTTTCTTGGGGACTGCGAAAAGATTGGAATAAAACCCAAGGCCCATCTCTAAGTGCGGTACCGGCCGGATGACCGCCATCTCTAACAGATTCTTTACCGACGCCAGGAGCCCCTGTGCGGCCAAAGGATCGATGGGCACCCGAGACCGAAAGAACCGTGAAGGAGGGCGAGAGTCGAATTCCAGTTTGTAACCGGACGACACTACCTCCCGGATCCATCTGTCCGGAATCTCCTGGTCCCAAACCTGGGAGAAGTGTCGTAATCGTCCCCCCACCCGCACGGGTGAGGGCAGCCCCTCATTGCTGAGCGGGTTTACCAGCAGGCTTGGGCTTGGTGCCCCAGGACTGAGCGGGACAGCCACGGCCCCTCCCCCGAGTCCAACCTGCACCTCTGGTAGCGGGAAAGGAAGCCCCCCTACCCGCTCTGAATCCCCGAAATGAAGGCCTACCAGCACCTGCCCCCTTAAAGGGACGACGAGACCTCTTGCGTTGTGGCATCTTACCACCCTTTGCGACTGAATCAATTTTCTCACCAAACAGACGCAAGCCCAAAAAGGGAAGAGCTGTGAGCACCCTTTTTGAAGCTGAGTCCGCCGACCACTGACGCAGCCATACTGACCGACGAATAGCCACCAGCATTGCAGCTGTCTTGCTACTCATAGCCAGCGCATCGTCCTGAGCGGATAGAACATAGGAAACAAAAGATTCACACTGCTTGAGCGCAGTAAACTCTTTGCAAGTGGGATCTAGATCCTCATACAGATCCTGAATTACAAACCTAACCGCCAATAGAAGAAGGGCCGAAGCACACACCGGGCGCATCGTTGACCCAGCATAAATAAAACCATGGCGAGCGTACTGGTCAATCCGACGATCCTCCCCATCTTTAGGGACAGTGGTCTCAGCAGACTGTACCATAGCCGTGCTGGAGAGCCCTAGCACAGGGGTATCGACGTCAGGAGGGACGGACCAGAGCTTCCCCAATTCTGGGGGAAAAGGATAACGCTTTTCCCAACTGGAAGGGATTCCAGATAACCACGTGGGATGTTCCCATTCCTTAAGGACCACCCTCTCAAAGTGGTGTTGTCTGGGAAAAACCCAAAGCGGCTGAGGCTCTTTAAACAACTGGCCCTTTGGCCGGGTGACAGCCTCAGACGGATCTAAATTCAGAATTTCAAACATCTGAGCCAGAATGGAGGTGGTGTCAAGGGAAACACCCGCCGACCAATCGCCAATAGCATCAGCCTCAAGCTGATCTGCAGGCTCATCTGACTCCAACAGGAATTCTCCCTCGTCCGGGGAGCCATCGGACCATTCCACAGGCTCACATACCTCATCCTGTGAAGCCGAAGGTATCGGAGTCAGGTGCTTCCGTTTTGCAGTGGCTTTAGACCCTGCTTTAACGGGCAATATTTTCCGGAGGCTGGCCAATCGCGCCGCCACCTCGGATTGCGAATCCCCACTCTTGACAGTGTCATGCGGGGTCCGGAACAGGGAGGGAGAGGTAGGAGATGATGGAAGATGCGACGGGCCAGCAGCCGAAGCGACGGACTGACGCGCAATACTCTGCCTTGCATAAGGAATGCATACAAAGACATCATCATCTGGGAGCGGAGTCCCACATCTTGCGCACCCCCTAGATGGCCCAGAAGAACCATTTCCGGTAATAACGGAAGCCTCCATATGGTGATTTATGGTATTCGCAATTCTTTTGGGATTTAAGGCATAAGCCGACCCGGGATGCCCCCTTATTGTAAATGTCCCGGAATTTTTTTTTTTGGGGGGAGGATTTAATTCAAAAAGAAGATCCCCTTAATAATCTATATATAAATAAAGATTTTATATATATATATATATATATATATATATATATATATATATATATATATATATATATATATATTTTTTTTTTTTTTTTTTATGAGATATATTTTTTATATATATATATATATATATATATATATATATATATCCCAATTTTCCTTTCCTTTTAAAAAAGAAAGACTAGCCAAGTAAGACTAGCCGGGAGGCCGCTTTAATCAGGGGTTCCCGGGATCTGTAGGGGAAGAAAAAACCAACAGTCAGATCCCCAAACATGTGGCAACATGCAAACATACTAATGCATGGCACCAAGGTGCCTTTAAATAAACAAAGGAAAAACCCTTGCCCTCAATCATGATGAATCCCCTTATAGATCTCTCCCCCCCATGTCTAAAAACACTATAAACAATATAGTTTTTAAAAAGACACTCAACGGCCCCACACAAGGTGGGGCCGCTTACCTGCAAGGAACCGGGGGCGGCCGCAGCAATAGTATGGACGACGCAGCAGCAAGCAGCAAGAAGTAAACCAAACCATGTGTGGCAGCGAGCCCCCCCCACGTGACTTCCTTTAAGCCAGGAAGGAAGGAAGTGAGGCTGGGGCCGGTCAACACAAAGGCAGGAGGAGGGGGGAGGAGGAGGGGGGGAGGAGGAGGGAGGGAGGGAAGGAAAGACCAACGGGGGAGGCTGCTATAGCAAAGGCTCAGTCAGCAAGCCAGCCTGCAATCAGCGCGGCCAAGCCCCAGCTGCCCCCTAAAGCAGACCTAAACGCTGGCCAAGCCGGCCAGGACTTATCTGCAAGACCAAGGAAAGTCCTTTTAAGAGGAAAAATAAGAGGAATAATCAGACCGAGTGCACACATGCGGTGCAGTCTGCTAAGTGCATGAAAGTAAAACACACATGTTACAAAAAGTCATACAGTGAAATACACACACACACAATACACAACCCTCTAACCCCCCCCCCATAGTGAAGGGAGAATGGACCGTAACGGGACAGTAAGGGGCTAAGGGGACCCTCGGGACAGGGGCATCCCATTTCCGGATCACCATGCCGGATAGCCGCATTGCCCCCAAAAGAGGGGGTCGAGCGGAGGAGATAAGCTCCTAGGCACCTATAGTGCCGTCTACCAATTGCCCAGTGAGCAGCCTAGGCTGGGAGGCTTCCAATCCACCATAAAAGGTATAAACAATCAAAACCGGGCAGAAATAGACCAAAAGGGGGTGCCGGGGTAAGACCCCGGCTACCTGTAAGCAGGAGACTTCAATCTTCTGTCTTGTCGTCAAGCAGAGAGAAAAATACTGGTGATAAATGGGAGGTACCAGGTATATATAGGCCGGAAGGGGGCTCGTTACAAGACTTCCTCTCTGCACAGCGTCACCTGGCGGTGAGTTAACCCAATAAGTGAAGAATATTAAAGGTGAAGCGGGGTGTGTGGCACACCAAGAATACATACACAGCCCGAAATACAACACACCCATATGCACCCATACATTGAGGGAGAACATCCAGAAGTGCCCAGCAACATATTGAACACAAGCAGCTACTCACAAAATGGCAGCGCCGTTCACAGCAGCATCAGCGGCACTACAGTGCGGAGCGAGGAGGAAGGAGAAGAAGGGCGGTCTGTTCCAGACGTGCAAAGCGCTGCGGCCCCGCCCCCCTTTCACACTGTACAGCGTGGGCCGCGCGAGAAGCGGCCCCGCCCCCTCCGCCTGAGGTAACCGCCGCACACTGGAACACGAGCGCCGGACTCGCATGGCGCCCGGTCCCATAACTGCCCCGGGCAAAGGAGGCTCCAGCCAACCAGCGCAGCAACGGAAGCAGCAGGACGGCGCCGCGCACGCCGCCCGTCCAGTATCATAAGCACAAACAGGCCTTCCACACACTCCCATAGCCGCCAACATCCAGGCACGGCGCCAATATAAGCCGCCGCCTGAGGTGGAGAAGCTCCCTCCCAAGTCGAAACAAACATACACCAGTAAGCCAAAAACACTCACAAGAAGCTCACTCACACAAGCCCCCCCCCCCCCCCCCTCTTTCTAGCGCAGGGAGAAAGGGACCAAGAGGGGGACGGGGACAGCACCAATAAGGTGACAGCGGGACGGGGCATCCCAAATCCGGATCACCAGGCCGGATATCCGCGTTGCCCCATGGTATGGGGTCTAGCGGAGGAGCTAAGCTCCTAGGCACCTTAGGGTGCCGTGTACCATCGCCCGGCCCAGCAGCCTAGGCTGGGAGGCTTCACAATAAGGGGCATATCAACAAGAGCTGAGCAGAAATAGACCAGAAGGGGGGCCGGGGTGTTACCCCGGCTACCTGCAAGCAGGAGACTTCATTCTTCTGTCTTGTCGCCATTTTGCAGAGAAGAACACTGGGAGATAAGTGGGAGGTCCCAGGTATTAAAGATCAGGAGGGGCTCGTTTTTCAAGACTTCTCTGCAACGTCGCCACCTGCTGGTGGAGTAACCCAAGTGTAATTATTAATGTTTGACGCGGGGTGTGTGACATACTTAGAATAAATTGGGATCAGGAAAGGTATTTAAGGATCGTCCATAGAAATGTATGGGAGAGCGCCAGGTAACCACAGGTTAGACATGGCGCTCTGCAAGGAACAACGCCGGCGCTGTGCGCTGAGCCTGGGGTAATGATGGATGGTATGCTACATGGCGTTGTTCTAGTCGCTCACCAGATTCGGCTTCATAAATGTGGAATTGCGTGCCGTGTCCGGCGTTCACCTGTCACTGTACAGGCACTACCTGGCGCTATCCCTTCATGAATAAGGCCCTTAACCAACTCATCAGGCGTACACCAAATGATTGTTTTATGGAAACTTCGTGATTGTAACCTTTTATTATTCATTGCATGTTATGAAAAATAGGTTGATGCGGTTATAGCTGCATACTTAGTAGATGTTTATTGGAATATGCAGAATACTTGTAGTACCGAAGGCGGTCACTTGCTGAGAGCAGCGCTGTGCAGTGATTGCCTTGTGACATCTCCCTCATTGGCGTTACTGCCGGTGAACGGATCATGAAGTTTTCACTCGCACTACCTAAGGCGGCCGCTCACTGACAGTGGCGACAGTTCCTTGGGCTGTCTCCCTCAATGGCGCTATAACCGACGGAGGGAGCAGCAAGTAGGGCCCTTCCCTATCCCTCTTGCAGTGATGTAGGGGTTGGTGAAGGCTGAAGCCACGCTGGTCTCCTTCCCTATATATCTGTTGGACCTCCGCCAAGCAGCTAGCCTTAGATAGAGTCGCACGCGGAGACGAAACGTGTCAGACGGAGGCATTGGCAGGTAACTTCTTCAAAATCTTTGGATCCTTAACTTTGTGGATTGCAACAGTCCGTACAGATATCACGGAGACCCACCTGATTTTTAAACCACGAACGGCCGTAGTGGGAGATCAAGCCGGTGAAAGATGCCTGATAATAAGTGCATTACATTTTTTGTATTTACTTCCTTTTGCATTGACGTTGATATGGAGCTGCTGACCAATTGTTGGTGCCTTTTCTGACATCAAGTTTATAAGAAGTCGTCTCATATTGGAGGTTTTTTGAAGCGCCATTTGTCCAAAAGTCCGGTAAGAGTGCATTGGATCGGTGGAGGGAACATTCGTGTGAAAAGAGCAAAGAGTGCATGCACCATGGGATTCCTTCTTTGTCTTGCCATTTGGATGGCACTTTTGCAAAACTACTTTTAAGCACAGAGTTTTACCTATTACTATAACTGATCAGATGTACTGAATTGTCTTAACTGATCAAACCCAACCACCTCGCATAACATGTACTGACCTGTAACTCTAACAGTGGGACCGGTGGCTAGTGCTCTGCGTGTACATTGAATAACATTCTTTGTACATATACCAATCATTATTATTACTCTCAATAAAATACATGAAATGTGTGATTAGTATTGAAGCACAAAACGGTTCTACCTTGAGCAAGAGACAGCCCCAACACCGTTAGCGTGACCTCCACCCATAGCAACACACTCTACTTTTCCAGTTAACTTGTTCATCTTCCATAGTCGGACAGTTCGGTCCTAAAACAAAGAAACATGGCGAATCAAATGATATTTACATGGTTAGTATAGCTTCATAAAAGGATTTCATTTGTAAGTCATAGACACATGACAATCTCATTTTTAATTTTTAAAAAGGGCCAGTCCAGGCAATGGCAAGAATAAGTAAAAGTATCCAGTATCTATAAAAGCCCTTGGGGAGGAGTACAAACAGGAAGATACATGGTAAGGATCCCCAGCAACCGTGTGACACCATATTTAACAGGCTATATTAATATAATTAATATATTTGTTTTCAACATTGTCTATGTTCATATTTGCTTAATACTATTTATACATGTATATTGGTATTGGATTTATTTATACAATAATCTGCTGTAGCAACTCTATTGTTATGGCTACCGATTGGGTCACCATAGCTATGCCTATGAGTGCATTGTTGCCTATTTAAAATGTCCCTTATATAAAAAATGTAGTTTGGTAGCCCCGCACCCCCCCCCCCCCCCCGCACTGGCGTTCGTTGCAATATTGTATTTAGCGGTCTGTCTTGTTTTTGGGGGGAACAACTGTCTTCTTTAGTTATCCTGGGGGGTGGATTCTTGGCACTTGTGTGGGGCCACCATTGTGTAGGCCATCCTGTTCTATAATGGTTTGGCTCTGCGGTTGGTAGCCCCTGCCGTTGATTCCTTGGCAGCCCTCCCCAGTTATTGGCTGGTGTTCTCCTCCTACATCATTGCTGGTGAGAGAGGGACGATGAATGAGAGAGTCTTTCATCCTTATTGATCAGGGGGTTGCCCCCTCCTTTGGCCGTGTCTCCGTCAGCTTGTGCTCTCTTGATTTGCCAGGATGTGGAGGGGGGGGTCTCTCCGTTTTTCCCATTGGCGGATTGGTCCAGGATACACACCAGACTGGGGAACTTGAACCCGATTTTCCATCTGATGGATGTGTTGTGCAATGTGTACAAATGCGTGCGGCATGGGTGTGGCGATGGCCCAGTACACTATGTTACTATTTATGAGGTAAGTGCCATTCTACTGTTGTATGAGTAAAAGCCATATTAGCCTAAAACATATCAGGCAGTTGCTGGGGATCTTCACCATGTATCTTGCCCTTTGCCCACTGAAACTGAATAAAGGTAAATATTTATTACCAAGCCTGGATACCATTTTGTTGCCTGGACTTGCATTACAGGGGTATAGCACCCCGTTTTTCTTTAAAGCATTGGTGGCAAGTGTAGCCGTCGCCAGGGTTGAACAGTTAATTTCCTTATTGCCAATGAAAAGGCAGCAAGGAGCTCACCTGAAGCCTGTCCCATGTGCCTCTACTCCCATTTTCTGCAACGTGCTGTAGATGCCATAGCAGGTCTCCAAAGTTCAGCGAAGTGCAGAAAAGGAAGAGAGGCACATGGGACAGGCTTCTAGAGAGCTTCTTGATGGCATTGCCTGGACTGTCCCTTTAGCATCTGAGAATCTGTGAGTGAAACAGACCTACCTTAGCACAGCTGGCAAACAGAAGCCCTTTCTTGAACACGTCAAGTGCAAGAACACTTTCTGGAAAGTAGAAGCAAAGATATGAGAAGGACTTCAGGATACTCCACACATATTCTACTGAGCTGAATTGGGATGCTGCTCTGTGTGAAACCAACCGGGGGCTGGTAATCGCTCACCTTTCCTGGGTGCAATGGTGCAAGAGTGGGCTCTCGTCCAGTCAGAGCCTTTTGCTTTGACTACGTAATTCGCCAAACAACTCTCATTGTTAGAGAGAGAGAGAGAGAGAGAGAGAGAGAGAGAGAGAGAGAGAGAGAGAGAGAGAGAGAGAAAAGATAGGAGAGAGAGAGAGAGAGAAAAGATAGGAGAGAGAGAGAGAGAGAAAAGATAGGAGAGAGAGAGAGAAAAAAAAGATAGGAGAGAGAGAGAGAAAAGATAGGAGAGAGAAAAATACCATTTTGTGAATACTCACCTGTAAAATGGGTATTATAAGTATGTCACACACCCCACTTCAGACTTAATAATTACACTAGGGTTAACGCACCTCTAGGTGGCAGCATTGCAGAGAACTTCTCCAAAAAACTTCAAGTGGACCAACACCCAGGATTTTGACTATCCTGGGTCTTGGTCCACTTCGGTGGGGCACCCCCGATCGGGGTGCCCCGCTGTGTGAAACCCCCGCTAACCCCCCGAAAAACTCACCTCTCCCCGCGCCGACGTAAAGCCAGGTCCAGGAACGTCTAAGCGGCTGCCGCCGCCGCCGCCTCCCGCGCGTCCCTTTTGACGCCCGCGCCGGCCATTCGCAGACGGCCGGCGCGGGTGCGCGCACGCCTACAGGGGCGCGAGGGAGGCGGCGGCGGCCGGCCGCCGCCGAAAATCAGGTAAGGTTTTTCGGGGGTTTTGGGGGGGTTACACCCCGCGGGACATCCCGATCTCGGATGTCCCGCGGGGTGGGGGGTGATCGGCCCGGGAATCTTATAGATTCCCGGGCCGATCACCCGTGGGTGTTGGTCCACTTTCAACAGGCCCCTCCCGGTCTATACATACCTGGTACCTCCCAAGAACCTCCCAGTATTAGAACAGCAGTAAGACAAGGTACCAGAACCAAACAATGTAACCCTCAACGTAAAGAACCAAACTTCACCAAATAGAGAGCCAGGATACCAAAAAGGGCGGGTGAAGTGGGGTGTGTGACATACTTATAATACCCATTTTACAGGTGAGTATTCACAAAATGGTATTATTCTAAGTATGTCACACACCCCACTTCAGACTTAATAATTACACTAGGGACATCCAACAGCAGTGTCCAGAAAAGGGTGGGTATCCGAACAGGCAATAGCGCAGAAAAAATTCAAACCACTGCAGCCTGCAAAACCTTGCGGCCAAAAACAGCATCCGCTGAAGCCCGCACATCAACCTTATAGAACTTAGAAAAGGTATGAACAGAAGACCAAGTTGCAGCCTTACACACTTGTTCAACCGAAGCCTGGTGCTGAAAAGCCCAGGACGCACCAACCGCACGAGTAGAATGAGCAGTAACTCGGAAAGGGGGATCCTTCCCCTTGGCCGAATAAGCACCAACAATGGCCTGACGAATCCATTTACTAATGGAGGACTTGGCCGGAGCCAAACCCTTCCTAGGCCCACACGGCACAACAAAAAAGGCATCAGTCTTACGAAAAGAAGACGTCGCACGTAGATAGTACCTGACACAACGTACCACATCCAAGCAATGCAAAGCACTCTCCTTGACATTCTTAGGCTTAGGACACAAAAAAGGAAGAACAATGTCCTGGTTAAGATGAAAAGCAGAGACCACTTTAGGGAGAAAATCTGACTTGTAACGAAAAACCACTTTGTCCTGATGATCCTCAAAATAAGGAGCCTGAATAGACAAAGCAGCCAGCTCTGAAACACGCCTAACCGAAGTAATGGCCACCAGAAAGGCAACCTTCTAAGAATGGACAAAGCAACATCCCGCAAAGGCTCAAAAGGAGGAGCCTTAAGAGCAGAAAGAACCAAATTCAAATCCCACACTGGGAGCAAAGGCTTCCTAGGAGGCCGCACATGCGAAACCCCCTGGAAAAAAGTCTTGACCAAGGAATGACTAGCAAAAGATTTCTGGAAAAAAATTGACAAAGCAGAAACCTGCCCCTTCAAGGTACTCAACTGAAGACCAGAGTCCAGACCCGCCTGAAGGAACTCCAAAATCCTAGACACAGAAAAGACCCGGCAGGGCAAAGACCTAGCCTCACACCAATCAATATAAGATCTCCAATACCTGTAATAGATGGAAGAAGAAGATCTCTTCTTAGCACTAATAAGAGTCTGAATGACCGCATCCGAAAGACCCTCCTCCTTTAAGATGGAGGTTTCAGCAGCCAAGCCGTCAAAGCCAGCGTTTGTAAACTGGGGTAACAGAGTTGACCCTGAGTGAGAAGATCTGGCCGAAGAGGCAGATCGAACTGATCTACGGCCAGAAGGACGATGTCCACGAACCACACCCGCCTTGGCCACCTTGGAGCC